>JAXDDW010000094.1:1640000-1952500 GCA_034670385.1 Hoplostethus mediterraneus
GTAACTGTTTCAAGATACATTCCTGGAGGGGCGGACTTCTCCTTCAGTATGTAGAGGGACCAGGAGAGGGGAGGAGGAGGTGGTGGTGGGGGGGGGGAGGAGGAGGAGGGAGGGGTGGGGTGGGGTGGGGGGTGATGATGATGATGATGGTGGTGGTGGTGATAAACGAGTGTTACTCTTACTCATACACTGGGGAAAAAATATGGACGAAGTTGGAGGAGCCGGTGGTGCCCCCCCCCCCCACGCGCGCGCGACGTGCCCCGGCCGCGAGCGAGCAGCACAGGGGTTAATGAGATGTGCGAGCTGAGAACAGAACAGCTCGCGTGCGTCAGACCCGTGACAGAAAAGAAAAAAAAAAAGAAAAAGAAAGAGAAAAGAAAAAAGAAAAAGAGGAGGAGATGGAGAGACGAAGTAAGAAAGTAAAAGATCGCTGTCCTCGCGCGGAGTCTTCCCGGGACTCGACGGCACAAATTCTGCCCGAATGGCGCAATCCGTGCGTAATTACGCACCGCGGGGACAATACCGGTGCTCGGAAAGCGGCGACCTTCTCTCTGCGCAGCGTCCCACCCTTTTTTCTCTCTCTTTTTTTTTTTTTTTTTTTTTTTACCAAACCACTGCACTTCTGTCTTTCTGTCTCTCTCTCGCTCCCTCTCTCTATTTCCCCCCCTCTTCCTATCACTTCACTCACAATGGCGATGGCTGTGGAGAAACTGACCGGTCGCTTACCTTAACACGTTCCAGCTTTTCAGTGGGTCCAGGTCTGAAATTATAGAAACCATGGTCGACTGGCTGGGCAGCAGCGGGAGAGGGAGGGGGTGCGATAGAAAGATCGAAAGAAAAAGCGGCGCAAAGGCTGTAACTCCGTCTGCGAATGACAGCAATTGCTCGGATGCAACCCGTCCTGGTTGTTCAGTGGGTGATGAGCGCTGTCACAGCTCTCTCTCTCTCTCTCGCTCGCGCTCTCTCTCTCTCTCTTTCGCTCGCTCGCTCGCTCTCTCTCTCCCTCCGCCCCCTCCTGTGCAAAAGCCTGCGCTCTGCAGACGCGTCTCCAACCTTTCCCTGCCCCCTTATTGCACGGGAACGGTGAGCGGTACTGGAGATGCAGGGATGTACAGTAGTGGAGGTTGGACCCCCCCAAGCTTTTTATTTGGGCGGGGGGGGGGTTTACACACCTTTTGAAGGCTGGAGCTCTGTAAATCCTTTACACTGCAAAAAAAAAAGTCCATCTTCACAAATGTATTGTTTTCTTGAATTTGTAAATATAATTCTTCTTAAAACAAGTAAAAAAATGCCGTTTTGTTTCCTTTTGTTTGTATAGGAATGTTCTGGAAGCTGCAGAAAAGCCAGATCACTCTACTAGTATCAAGAAAATGACACTCGAATCGAGAAGATTCGTGAAACAAGTTGATTTGGAATGAGAGGATTTTGAGACTCAGTGCTACACTATGAAATGACATAATACTCATAATCAAACTGATGTGCTTTTTATGAGGATTGGCTTTTATTTATTAGTGCTTTTATTTACCACTTCATCAGTGGGTAAATGCGTTATAAAATCATTAGTAAAGTCAATTACCTTCATTTTTTTAACTTCAAAATTAATTTTCCCCTCAGAGGGCTGAGCCTGAAATGCAGTGGAAGGCAAACACTACCACGTCCTATCAGGAGTGTCTCTTCAATGAAAATTAATCATTTCATGTTTAGACCTTCAATCCGACAACTCCTGCTGTGTGTGTGTGTGTGTGAAGTTTAAAATTTCAGTAAAGGTTTTTCTTATGTAACCACGACCGAATGTTTTAGTCTCCTAACCTTAACCGGAGTTATCACAGTGGTTTAGTGATAGTAGGTATACGGATCAAGGGTAGCTGACGTTTCCGTACCATATACAAATGTTGCGGGCAACCGTTGCTCGGTGACGTGTGATCGGTCTTGTGAGGTCGGTTTCAGACGGACGTCTGCGCACCATACGGTTGTGCATTTCACAACGTCAGCTCAGCTTCTGCAGAAAGCATCTCGCTCTCTCCAAAACACCCGTCGGAGCCGACTTCCTGTCTGACACTACCGCATCCTGTTGATGACTGCAAACTTTCTTCCCCCAACCCCCCCACCCCCCCGCCCTCTCCCCTCGATATGGCAGCAGATGTGTCACCCTGGCACAGAGTGACAAGGCAAGGCCAAATCCCACCTATTCGGAGCACCTCTCTCTGTTTGCTCATTGGGACAAAACAGATGAGCCCTTGTGGAGAAAAAAAAAAACCCCCAAACAAAACAAGGTGTCAGAACCGTGTCTGTTGCAGATAATTGTCTGGGACAACACGGTTGTATTGGAAGTCCCTGCCAAAGCCATCATAGTAACAGCACAAGTCACTTGTTATTTTCAGGGCGACGATATTAGTCATCGCTCAGTCACAGATAGCGGCCGGTATCACACAACTATTACCGTTTCAGTTGGGTCGGTGTAACACTCAGACCTGCCCGCACAAACCACACTGCACTGTCAGTTATTGCCAGATGATTGTGAGCAATACTCATAATCACAATGAAAGGTGTTATATCACTCTTGTCGGGTGAAAACCTTGTATCTCCAAAAAATGCCAACTTTCCCGGAAGAAAAATGTGTTTTTATCTGTTTATTTAAAAAAAAAATGTATCCAGAATCGTCTCATCCTGCACGAACTGAAGGTAAAACATGAAAATGGCGTGTTTCGTGTTTTACAGTAAATCCCAGCAGGCGTTTTTTGCAGCGCGGGGCGACTTGTTGGTGTGGAAGCGTTGCACGGAGAAGGGAGCCGAGCGTACCGTAGGTAAGACATAACGGTAATGCAAAGCTACACAGCCTGGCGCTCTCAGCATCAGCAGCCACACTGCACAGGCTGGCTTTAAATAGACTCAATTGGACATCTGCTTCACAGAGGAGGAGGAGGAGGAGGAGGAGGAGGAGGATGGAGAGAGTTGACAGCATCTCTCTCCTCTTCCTCTATCTCTATTTCTGTCTTTCACACACACACACACACACACACACATGCACCGCCGATAGATGAAACAGTTTAGTTCTGCGCTGCACAGTTGTAATTAGTTAGCGGGGCTGACGTCTTGAGGTAGGTGGAGGAGCGTCCATGTAGCCTAGCAACACGTCTACACCTGTCTGCCTGGCAAACACAGGAGTGGGAGGTCCGTTCGCTTTTTAATTCGCTTTTTAAAGTGGTCATCCGCATTTTTTGTTTTTACTTATTGGTGTTAGTCACTCACCGCTGTGGTGTTTCTGCACTGCGCTACCCAGAGATCACCTGTCAATCAAACCAGCGTGTCCCAGCACTGACGTCTTTTTCCTCGGATTTTATGTTGACGACGTTCCTGTAGGCGGCGCTCTTTTCTTTGTCTTTTCAGCCACGGTGGCTATCGCTGCTCATGCTAACTAACCCGCTTCTTCTTCTGTTTATTCCAAACAAAACCGGAAAACATAAAGCGCATCACTTCCTGTGCGCCAGTAGGAGTTTTCCTGACTACCTGCCAGCGGGTGTTTAGAACAGCAAATGGAAAAGCTTTCATGAACTGGCGAGAGGTTGAATCACTATTGTGTTACATCGATCGGCGATAGAGAGAAGCAAAATGTACATTGATTCATATGAAAATGTCAGAGATTATTCAGGCTCCAGAGGTGAAAATGGCGATTTTGGCTTGATTGGTTTATTTTGAGATATTACAATCTTGGAATATTTTGCTTTTACCACTATTGTCGTTTCATAAAATATACAATGAAAACAAAAACAACTCTACAAAGTTAATTTATCCATTTTTATACCAGCTGTGTCAAATTAACTAAAAAAAGTGGCCACCAAATGTAACGGATACAGCTCTCTCTCCACTCTTCTACTGCTATTGTAAAGGGAATTTAATGTGAAATAATTTCAGATTTTCACCATATGCATCGTATCTTGTTAGTAATCCATTAAAGAAAATCGATTTAGTCATTGATCAGAAATGAAACAGGAAAATGCTCTCTGATCTGATTCAATCCACGGAGTAAAAACGTCTCCCTGATGCCACATTTTTCATCCGATGTTCTCTAACGGGAACAAGAACAAAATAAATACAAGCCACCATCCAGAAAGCGTTTGTGTCCATATTCAACATCTGAACATTTCTGATAGGATGAAAGGATTCCCCCCCCCCCTCCTATTCCCCCCGTGGCGCCTCGCCTTAAGACGGAGGAGGAGGGACGGGTAGACGCAGTGAACTGACACAGTAAAAGTGTAGCGAGCGACACGCCGGGATTCACACTCGACTCACACTCGAATTCACACTCGGCGCTTCAACGTAGTCGGCCGCTTCTTCTCCCTCAACTCTCTCCCCGTGCATTGTCAACGGGCTATTTAAAGTCGCCGCGTTCCATTATTCAGCGAGGGATTAATAATGTTTAGACATGTGACGCCGCCGTCGCCACGTGGGTTACGCCGAGCACACACACACACACACACACACACACACACACTAACCAAAACAACATCAGAATCATAAACAGCCTTTATTTCCCCAGCGTCTCTATCTGACAACATCAGGCGGATCTAAGGACAAGCTGGAGGTTCATGTCATCGCGCGTGTGTGTGTGATGTGCATTTAGAATCTAAACAAAAGTGTGAGCATCTTCACACCAGCCGCTGAATATAGATCCCCATTTACTTCAATCCATTTAAGGGCGGGGGGGAGGGAAAAAATGAGGAGAGAGGATGTGGATGAAATAAATATAGGGGGATTATTTCATAAACGACAGAATTTCCTTTTCTGTGTAAGTCATTTGATCCTGTCAAATATGCCTAAAGCCATACACCCACGTGCACATTGTCTGAAAAAAAAAAAAAAAAACGCTCCTCTTATGAGATTCTTCCCCCTTTCAAACAATGATTGGAACGCTTGGCTGCCTCGGCTTTGCAGCCTCAGCCGTGGCGTTCGGGACGCGGCGGATACAGCCAAGAGGAGGAAAATTAGATTTAAATCGGGGGGGGGTGAGCGAGTGACACACACACACGTGCACACACACACACACACACACACTAACACACACACACACGAGCCCAGGAGAGCGGCGCGGTAAACATGTTGGTTTGTTTGTTTCCCGCGCCACAATCGGTGTGCTAAATTGCAGCTGGCCTAAACGGTGTGTGTGTGTGTGTGTGTGTGTGTGTGCGCGCAGGGTTTGCGGAGCCTCGGTATCTCCTGTTTACCTCCAGCATGGCCGCCGCCGCGGACGCAGAGCAAACAGCGATTCCCTCGCCCATCTGGACGCCGCGTATCTATCGCCCCATCGCAGCTCATCTCCGTTCACACCGGGGGATACGCGTGGCGTGTGCGGGTTTGCGTGGATGCAATGTGTGTGTGTGTGTGTTTGCCTTTTTGCGTGTGTGTGTGTGTGTGTGTGTGTGTGCACTTGCCCCACCACGCTTACGACAAACAAAGAAATACTGTTTATTTCCCCCAGGGTTCAGTAAAGGGACATTACACTGAAAATCATTCGTAAATTTGTCAAATTACCGCACGATTTCTAGCCAATTCAGCCTATATTGACACAACCCACTCTGTTGGTGCTTTATTTATTTATTTGTTTGTTTGTTTGTTTATTTATTTATTGTTGACAAATGATATGAACAGACAGAACGGAAAGGAAATGGCGAGAGGAAGAGGAAGGCGATTGGCAGAGCAGCGTCCAGGCGAAAATCGGTGGGAGAAAGAATGAGCGAATGTGGGAGAGCGAGTGGGTGAGCGAGACAGAGGAAAGAAGAAGAAGAAGAATAAAAAGAAGAAGAAGAGGAGGAGGAGGAGTAGGAGGAGGATATATTTAGAGCTGCTCCTAATCAACTTCTCCGTCAGTTTGTGTCTGTGGGGGCGAAAAGGGAGAGAGAGAGAGAGAGAGAGAGAAGAGAGAGAGAGAGCCACGCAAGTTCAACACTGAAAAATCAATATGCAGCCCACTCGCTCACTGAGAGCGCTCGAGAGGAAGGGAGAGAGAGAGAGAGAGAGGAAGAGAAAGAGAGAACAGGAAAACGAGAGGATGAGGACAGCGGAGGAGAAACAAGCATTTAATTTCATCATCTGCGGCGATCCCGTAATGTCGCAATACGTCGCTGGGAAAAAAAACCCACCAAAACGACACATTTTCTACAAATTGCACCACATTTCATCGCTTCATCAACTTTTACTCGCAATGGACCGTCCACATAAATCTGTGTGTGTGTGTGTGTGTGTGTGTGTGTGTGTAGGGGGGGCGTGGTATTGATAGGTCTGACTTAGGGTCAATACTGTGTGGGTTATAATGAAGCCAAGCTGTAGGAATGATAGCGACGAGACCATTTACTGGAGGAGGGTTTGTGTACAGTAGCCTGCTCCTCCTGTAACCATCTCTCCGCTCGCTCTCGCGCTTATTTCTGTTTTTCCCATCCTCCCCCCTCCTCCCCCCCTCCTCCCTCTCATTAGCCGATGATCGATCCCCTCCCCGCGCGGCCCACACAGAGAGAAAACGCAATTAGAGCATTGACCAAATGATTGCGTGAACCGGCCGATCGATAGGTAATGATCACCTGAGAGGGGCATGGAGGGGATGGAAGATTGGGTGAGGAGGGGGTTATTGAGGGGAGGCCAAAAGGTGCGGGGGCAGGGGTGATTGGGTGAGTTTGGGGGATGGTGGGGGGTTGGGGGGGGTTTCAAACTGGAGACCTTCTGGTCACAAGCCTGCTCCTCTACCACCCCCCCCACACCTACATGTAGCATCTTTAACATCAATATATCATAGTCAAATGTATTGTTATACCCTGGGAACTCTGAAAGCTTTAGCTAGCTTGCACAGGAAGAACAGCGCCCTCTTCCTGTTTCGTGCTGTAAAGTAACCCAGCAGATTTCCCTCTAAATCCGACCGGGCAAACGATGTAAATGTGTCTTCTCAGGACGTTCACAGTAATGTACACTACTGTCTCAGATGTGTTCATGCTCAAATGCTTCCTGTAGCATCTTTAAATACAGAGCAACATTTCCCCCGAAATGGAATAAAAAAGCATTTTGAAACGAAAGGTCTCTTATTGTGAAATGCCACTAAAACTACATCTGCCCTCAAAGTGCCATTGCGCAACCTCCCTCCGAAAAGGTTGCATTCCGTTATGTCGAGGGGGGGAGGGGGGGGGGGTTAGGAGAGCAGAGAGCAGCGCTTCAACAGGAAGTGCCCTCACTCTCACTTCCTCTCTGGTGCTCTGCCAGACGGCGCCGGCCTCACCCGCTCGCCGCATGCATATATTTACTCTCGCTATCTCGCTTCCTCCCCCCCCCCTCCCCCCTCCCCCTCCCCCCCTTGTATTTCACAGTGTCTCTCACTCCCACTCGCTTCCACCTTTCCATCTCCCTCCCTCCCCGTCCTTCCATCTCTGTTTCACGCAGTTCAACCAATTTCCTTCCCATCTCTCTCTTCTCCGTGTGAATAGCTTAAAAAAAAAAAAAAAAAAAAAGAGGCCATTATGCAGCACACAGATTCACTCGCGCCATAAATATAATAACGCGCTCTAAACCAGGGTTCGACGTGAGTGGGTTTTACTGGCTGATACTGATACTGATATATTTTGTGACTGGAAGCAGCTTTAATCGGGGGGTACATTTTCACGCCAAAAAAACAAAAAAAGTGAAAAACAATTCAAGTCCTCAGCGTTTCCTCCATTTGTTGTCCGGGGTGAAAAGCCTCTGAAACGACGGGACACTAAAACTCTCCGCTGAAAATCAAGGAATCGGTTCAGGTTCAGCGCAGTATTGATCAAGTCTACCAACCCGCATCACATCAGAGGTGAGGTGTGTTAATATATAAAGACACGAGCATACCTGACAGGATGTGAACGTCCGTCGTAGCGAAACCCGACATGTCGGCGGTGGTGAACGTCTCTTTTCACCGACGACCGTTGATCCCACAACAGGAGTCGGCCAGGAATCCTTTAGTTGCTTTTGTTACCCAATGGGAAATCTCTCTCTCTCTCTCTCCCCTTCTCTCTCTCTCTCTCTCTCTCTCGCTCTCAGGTGCAGTGGTCATTTGTGGTAAAAGGTCGGAGGTCAAACAAAGCGGCCAATTAAAGCCCCCGAGGTTTCAACACAAACAGGAAACAATCTCCAACCCCATCTGGGGACCATCACCTCCAGGGCACGGCCGCCGATACCTGCCCTCCCCCTTATACGTGTGTGTGTGTGTGTGTGTGCACCTGTCTCCCCCCCCCCCTGTACATTTTGATATCTATTTCTACAACGTCTGTACCACCAGATGCAACCCCCCCCCCCAAAAAAAACCCATTGTTTTCTTAGCAGAGACGTCGGTCGGCGGTGCAGAGGTCATCTCAAGCTAACACTCCATTTCCCAGGCTGCTTCGGGGGGGAGAGGGGGGGGGCTGGCTTGATGAAACATGTCTACCTCAGTGTGTGTGTGTGTGTGGCGGTGGTGGTCGGGCAGGGTCAAAGATTAATGCGTGTGTGTGTGAGAGAGTTTATAGGTATTGTACTGTTTCTGGTACACTGTGACACAGCGACATGTCAAAGTCTCACACATCACACTGCTGCGGCAACAGCAACAACTGTGAGTGTGTGTGTGTGTGTGTGTGTGTGTGTGTGTCACAGAGAGAAGGCAAGAGAGCGATGGGAGAGAGACACAAAGAGAGAGAATAAGAGAGAGAGAGCAGAATTCTTGGTCAGGCACGGGCAGGCCTCGAGGTTCACCCGGAGTCCAGAGTGGAAATGACAGTGAGTCAGAGGCGTCAAAACACACCAGCGCTCATGACGATGACGGAAACTGTTCATCGCCGCCATGACAACAAGACGATAACACGAACACGAGCGAAAAATGTGATGAAATTTAATGCCATTATGTTTTTCACTTTTTTTTCAAGCGGCTGTGACCGTTAGCCTCGACCGCTAGCTCAACCCAAGCTAGCTCGCGAAACATACGCTTGCCACGGGGCGGTTCAGCGGAGTAGGAGGTGGCAGACAACTCCTAACTAAGTGAGCAGCGGCGGTAGCGGTCATCAGTTCAGCGGACTCTGATTCCTCCGGTTTGGTCCGGTGGGCGGGAGAGAGAGAGAGAGAGAGAGAGAGAGAGAGAGAGAGAGAGAGAGAGAGAGAGAGAGAGAGAGAGAGAGAGAGAGAGAGAGAGAGAGAGAGAGAGAGAGAGAGAGAGAGAGAGAGAGAGAGAGAGCGAGACGAGAGCCTGCCAAGACGTGGTTTTATAACACTCGCTATCCGACTCCTGACAAAACCGTGAGCTGGTTTTACTGGCCGGAGAAGACGGTTTGCTTCCCTATCGGTCCCACGGCAACGCCATCCCACACACACTCACCTCTGTGCAACCCGCTGCAGGGCCAAGCAAGGGAAGAGAGGGAGGGATGAGGGAGGGAGGGAGGGAGGGAGGGAGGGAGGGAGGGAAAGTTCTGAAAAACAAATCTGACTGCATGGAGGACAAAAAAAAACAAACCCTTTTGAATATCTTGCCGAGTGAGTGCAGCTTCGGTCATCGCAACGTGTGAGCAATAAAGTTTTGAGAAAACACATGACACACACACACACACAGGCGCGCACACGCACACACACACACACACACACACACACGCTGTAACTCAAGGAACACGCTCATCTGTTTCTCATTGTTGAGGAATCTTTCGGAGCCGCCTCCAACCCCACCAACCCCTCCTTCCTTTCCTCCTTCCTTCCCTCCCTCTTTCCTTCCTCTCATTCCTTCCGTACTACCACCTTCCCTCCCCCTTTCCCCTCTGGAGTACATCGTAGTGTTCGGAGTCACGCTGTTAAATAAATCACAGAGTTTACAAAATCAGGAGTAAAAACAATACGGGGGCGACGGATACTGATGGATACCTGATATTTTGATATTTGGTGCCGATATTTCACGCCAAAAAAATTGTTACAAATATCCAATAATTTTGTAATCTAACCACAATAACTGGCCCATATAAGATTTGTGATAAAAGGCCAATATCGGCTGGATATATTGGTCCAACCCTGCAGGAACAGAGTCGTGTGACTGCAGAGTGTGTCAGTTTTGGGGGGGGGGGGGGTGGCTGAACGCTGAACGCTGCGATATTCACTGGGGAAGAAGTCGAGGAGGAAGAGGAGGAAGAGGAGGAGGAGGAGGGAATCTGTCAGGACCCCACCCCCCCCCCCCCCCCCCACCGGGTCAGAGAGGCACGGAGAGAAAACGCCGACTCAGCTTTCGCATCGGATGGACGCCGTATAGTCGCATCGCCAAAAAACCCGTCAGTACTCCCCCAGATGACAGGCTGCACCGACAGCATCTTCTCGTCACACGTGTTGCTGCTTTAACGCGTCGAGCGACACATGAACGCATCGGGGCAGGAAACCCCCGGGGGTTAATATTCACGCGCTTCACCAGGTCGTCATATTTTCCAGGACGCTCACGCGGCCGGATCGTCTGGGAGGAAGACGCCTCGAGCCTTTAACATGTGTTTACCGCGCATTTGAACCTATTCAGGGGAGGCACTTAGGCCATCACGGGGGAGCAGAGAGAGAGAGAGAAGAGAGAGAGAGAGAGAGAGAGAGAGACCCCCGGATGTTTCAGACACGGCAATAAAGCTGCGTTGAGCCGTGGCGATAAAACCCAATCTTTTGAAGTTTATATCCTCCAAACATTTAGGGGGATCTGGCGGGGGGGACGCTGAAGGAGGCTTGTGCTGCACTTGGAATCAACAGGAGAGAGAGAGAGAGAGAGAGAGAGAGAGAGAGAGAGAGAGAGAGAGAGAGAGAGAGAGAGAGAGGTGAAACACATATATAGACGGCTTACTTCTTGTTCAGGCCTGTCTGTTTGTGTTGAGTGAGGTCAGGAGACGACGGTGGAAAATACGTCTGTCTCGTCCTCCACCGAAGACAGACAGACGCTCCTCCGTCCATCCCTCGCTTTTCTATCACGTGATGAAAGTGCTTTTAAAGCTTTTACGAGTAAACCCGGGTCCTGTCTCTCCATCCTCTCCCTTGCTGGAGCGATCGTATGGTTGGTATTCTTTATGCGTGCACATGGTCTCCATATTGGATTTGCTGATAAAAATAGGGTGAGAGAAAAAAAAAAAAAAAAAAAGCATATTGCGAGCAAACAATTTTGACGCGGGTATTCAAATGCGATCCTGTGAAGTATTGCGGGGAGAAATGAGCGCTGCTCTGAGGTCAGCTCCAATACCGCGAGCCCGGATCAACATAAAAGGGGAACCGATCCAGAGTCAGTTCATCAAATATTGATGCTGCGCTCGGTATTCCTGGGAGCGCCGCCCGACCCGAATACAATTACAAGCAATAAACAGCAGTTCTGCTTTAATCACAAGAGCAACGTTTACATGATTAATGCAATAAAGCCCGATCTCATACCTCCGTTATGAAGCTCCAGCTGAGAGCATTGTGCCAACGCTGTGATTATGCACATGATTATGTTGATTTTTTATATTACCTCTTTTCATTTGCCTTTATCTTGGACGTCGGGAAGCTCGTCGCGACGTGGATCGGCCCGGAGATGAGTTCACCACGTCTCCCGCAACTTGGTCTGCACACTCACACTTTTTATATTCTGTATTCTCTCTTCACTAAAAAGGCCTCAACACACTCCTCTCTATCCCTGCCTCCTGCCCACAGCGCTACTTCCTACCTTCTTATCTCCCCTTCTGCATGAACAGATCTCGACGAGGGCCGGGGAGAGGCAGGGAGCGAACGGTTTGGAACGGATCCAGCCTTTCCAAATCATTTTTATTAGAGTTTCCGACTGGAAAGGAAACTGAGACATTTACTGGCCAGGAAGAAGAAGAAGAGGAAGAAGAAGAAGAAGAGGCCCCGGAGGAGGCGATGCTTGTAGACGTTTAAGAGGTGAGAGAGAGTGAGAGAGAGAGAGACAGCAGCTGAACTGAAACAGTTTGTAGAAAGGAAAAAAACACTCCTGATTAGTCAAAAATCAGTAAGCTGCGGAGCGTCAATTCTCTCTCATCAGTGCGAGGTGGTTGAGACGGGAGCGACTCTAAAGAGGCCCTCCATGCTGATGACCAGCCCGACCGCTACTCCAGACCCACGTAACGAGACCCCGCGACCCCCGCCACCGCCGCCGACACACACTCACTTCTTTTTTCAAACCCCCAAATCAGCGTCCCCCCCCCCCCCCCCCCCCCCCGCCCCCGGAGCCACTCAGGCGGTCCGGTACTTATGATACGGCGTGCAGCTGCCCGGGGGTTTGCAGGATCCAACTGAACCGCACTGATTGACTGGCACACCGATCCGGACCACCCTGACCACAAACCTGCTTGATGTTTATCACTGTTGTATTAAATGAACAGATTCACCCTCAGATCCTCTTACACTATATATATATATCTATCATCATTCTGTGGTGTTCAAACCTCATCTATTGCAATTAGTGATTTCCTACATTTCCCAGAATGCCTTTGACATCTTTTCACTCTTTTTCCTCATATTTTTGTAATATTATCATTCATATTTTTAATGTTCAGGGTTCGGCAGTCAATAGAAGTTGAAGCATCTCTGCGTTTCCTTTTCACGTGTTCGCCAAATGCCATCAGCCTGACATTTCCCATTAATAGTCCCGTCGTGTTTTCCCCCAACAAACCGAACGGATAATCGAAGACTAACTGCTCCTTCCATCTTTTAGGAGCCCGCTTTTGAAATGCGCACCGAACGAGAGTTAAAACAGCTGAATGGTTTGGTTTGTATGACCGGTGCGGGCGAGCGTGTCGCCACGTTTACGAGCGAATAAACGCGCCGGGCTCGGAAACGCGCCGTCTCCGTGGAAACGGCGCAGGAGACGACGGACGCGAGAACGAAAGCATAAAAATAGTCTGACTTCTCTGTTTACCTCATACCTTATAAATGTTCACGTGGTCCATCTTGACTGCTGCAATGCATTCTGGTCTATCACGGCTACAGCTGGTGGAGAAATTGGTGTCTCTTCCTCTTCTCCGATGGATTTCTGCCTGTATGATTGTTGAACGTGGAAGGGCAAACAAGCTGGGACTCCAGTCAAAGTTAAACACCAATTTATTAGTGTGAGATCCAAAATGTAGGTTAAACGTGTCAATCGTAGCTGCTGGAAATATCTCAACGGGACATTTGGCAAGTTACCTGTGGAAGATGTGACCAGAAATGAAAGCTACGTTGCCAATAGTTGTTTTTGGTTTTGGTTGTGAGTATATTTACAATTGAGAGACAAAAAACAAACAGGTGAAATCCATATTATGTATGATGTAATGCTTTTTCAAAATAAAAGTCTTTTAAAAGTTGACCCCAGCCTAAGCTACCTGAGTAACTCCGCCCACACATCACTTTTCATCCTTCCATCCTCCCGTGTCTTTTTTTTTTTATCTCCTGTTGGAAAGGGACGCCATGTTCCATCTAAAACACCAAAACCTCCCTTTTGGAAAATATCCACCCTTCACTTCCCATCCCGTCCTAAATCAGAATATATATCTTCCTTTCTCTGTTTTCTTCCTCCCCTCTTTTTTTGGTCCCCCTTCCTCTCCTTGTGCAGTTGATGGACTTGCGGTAGATTTGTGGACGTGGAGAGTTGTGGCCGTGCCCCGGTTCTGTCTGATGGCTCATAAATCTCTGCTCTCTGGGTCCGGGTCCAGACCTGGATCCTTCAGCCCCTCCAGCCTGAGATGGAGGAGGGAAAAAAACAAAAACACCCTCCCTGGCCTATAAAGCGACCCGCTGCTGTGACACACGCCATCTCTTCCACGCTTTATACGGTCACTTCGCATTTTCTGCACACGGGCACTCCTGAGGTTGAAGAATGATTCATTGTCATGATAAACAATGGGACAATTAAGTGCAATGAAAATACTGGATGACAGGTGCAGTATGTCACTGACAGTACACCAGGAGTTGGGCGAGCTCCCAGTCCCGCCAAGAGAAGTAAGAAAAAATAAAATAAAAAAAAGCATGTGACAATGTTCTGATTGTGTCGCTCAAATAACTGCGACCGTGTTTATAATGCGACCCTTAAAAATGACAAAGACGAGGAATTCACTAAACCCTGAGCTCCAGGACAGACGCTGATGTGGCATCCAAACCTTTTCTGTCTGTTATAATGATAAAAAAAAAAACTACAAGATCGTATTCTGACTCACTTAGGCTACGACACAGTGTAGTGTAGTGACTTCTCGCTACAGGAAGCGGCTGTGTTGGAGTCCAGCCAGAAACAGGAAGTGATAGATTCAGATTCAGAGGCATGGACACATAAATAGACAGTAGATAAACAGGAGTGAGGCGGTCCATGTCCATCTCAGTTAGTCTTATATTCAGTCTTCAAATAAGACAAGTGAAAAACCTTTGGCGGGGGGGATAGTACCACTTATTTCCAGCACAGTTTCAATTGTTTTTCTATGAGAAATTTTAATAAAGTAAATCAGAAAGTCACTTAAATATAAACTAAGATTTTAAGACACAATACTACTAAAGGACGTGTCTAGATGTGTATTTTTTCCATGCATTGTGCCCTGAATCCCCACTTGCTTGCTCATTGGGTGATGCTGAGGACTGTCAGCAGCCAAACAGCTCAAGTGTAAAATGGTAGACAATTGAGCATGTGCCAAAAAAAGAAAAAACCTATTGAAAAAAAAAAAGTGTTCATAGTGGCTGTGTGAGGCCATGCCCTCTTATTCAGTCCTCATAACATTTGAAGTAGAGCCAAAAAAATAGACAAAATGAATGCATATTGCCATCTGTCTGCCATGGCTCCCCCTCTGCATCCCAAAGACAAGCAATCAAGTGGGTAAACACACACACACTTGAACTCACACACACACACACACACACACACACACACACACACACACACACACACCACTAGAAGGTGTTTGTCCTTCTCCTCTCCCCTATCTCTCGCTGTTTCTCCCCCTCCACCCAGGCTAATATCCCATTAAAATGGCAGTGACTCTACGGGCTGTGTTTACTCTGACCCTGGCGGATATGAAGTGTGTGTTTTTTCAGATTATTATTATTTTTTTTAGACCAACGCCTTGTTGTTTGAAGTGCTAATTCTGTTGTTTTGCCTTTATCTTGTGATCAGAGGGGCTTCGAGCCTCTCACTTCACACCTCTGGGGGGAGAGGAAGAGCCCCGGGTGAAAGCTGTTCACCGGGCTGTCCGTGAAATTACACAAAATCAGCCCTACATTATGGGCAGTAATTACAATTTGAAGGCTTTTATTGTGGAGGTCTCATATTTTCCTGCACCACTGCTGCATGGATTCACAGATTCATAATGTCTTCTATTTTTAGATGCCAGAAGGTGCAAGAAAATACTCATTTTGGAGACGCTAGGTTTGTGAAATGCTGACTTGACGCTAACGATTTAAAACGTGTGCGGCGGCTGCAGCATCAGGCATCAGGATGGATGCACAATGGCGGGTTGTTAATGGCGGCTACACTGCATTTGTGAATTTCTCTCACAAAAAAAAAAAAAAAAAAAAAAAAGTGTGAAGTTGCCAACATCGATGCACTTCTCACTTTCAAGTTGACGAAACGGCTCGGCTCGTATCAACCGCTCTGCGCCGGTTTTTTTTCACACACCGGTAATTGTGCCACCCGAAAAACACTCGACTCTGGAGATTTCACCGTTTAGCGTCCGGTGCAAACGCTTAAACGTCTGCCCGACTGCAATCTCGTGGCGGTTCCCATCCCCGCCGTGCCCTCGCCCCCACATCTCGTTTCCCCTCAGATACTTCGGTTAGAGACAATCCACAGAGGCGTTGATCTCCGGTGGGAATGGATTAAAGCGTGGTCATACAGGCGTCAGTCCGTTTATAGCGAGCAGATTTCTCCTCTGCAGCTTATGATGTTGTCTTCATAAAAACGTAACATTCTGCATACGTATCCGCACATTATTTATGTCAGCTTTTTACTGAGTGTGATAATCCATTCAGCATGGAAGTGGATCCACTGGAACAATGCCTCAAACCTCTGTGTGTGTGTGTGTGTGTGTGTGTGTGTGTGTATTCTCCCCCCCCCCCCCCCTCCTCTCCACTAAACTGTGAATGTAACTCAGCTGGAAAAGCGCAGTCAGGGCTGAGCTGAGCAGGTGACCCAGAAAAAAAAGAGCAAAAAGAGATGGAGGGAGAGAAAAAAAAAAGAGTCTGATATTTATAGATATGAGGATAATGATGGTACCCAACAGAGAGTGTGAACAGAGAGACGTGTGTGTGTGTGTGTGTGTGTGTCAGTGGTGAGAATACATTCCAGAGCTAAAACCTGTCTATTTGCAGATAAGGCTCATATATCATCAATATCCTTCCTGTACAATTCCAACATATCAAACTGCAGCCAATCCATCTACTTACTCATCCATTCTTTTATTGGCACTTCCAGCTCGCAGCTCATGGTAAATTTTGTGAGTTTTTTTTCTTTTTTCTGACAGATAACGCCGGGACAAGATAAAGAAGTTTGAAGCCAGACTCTTTTTTTTTGGCCAAGTGCAGAAATGCATTCCTGTATCTCCGGCTAGTGTCGCGGCAGGCCTGGGATCAGTCCCCGACCAACACGTGCTTCAGTCGCATTGTCAGGTTTTGAAAATACGACTTGGAAAACATCCACTGAGATGATTTCACTCGTTTTCTACGCGACTCCACTTGTTTCAGCGTCTCCAATAAGGCAGCTCACTCGACTAGTATCGAGAAAATGACACTTGATTAAAGACAATTTTCCTCTTTCCTCCCTCGGCACTGGAGACAGTCGGCTTCATCTCATCCCTTGTTTCACTCGCTCTGAAGGCATTCAAAGACGTGCGGAAATGTGAGTGTGTTCGTCTACCTGGGACGGACCGGCCGGCGACCTGTCCGGGGCTTTTCCTCTGCCTTATGACCAGTGCATGCTGGGATAAGCTCCGGCATCCCTGTGACCCTGACTGGGAATAAGCACGTATGGAAAAGGAATAAATGGCTGAACGGGAGGATTTTCCTCAACAGCTTCAGGGCTGCCGGACAGTAAAACCTGCTAACCTGCTAACCCACCTAGAAGAATTTCATTTGCAGGGTTTTGGTGGCGAGTTTTAGTTTCCCATAATGGTCTGAATGATGTTTCCATCCTGCAAAGAATCAAATTCTGGGGGAAACACTGAATCCTTGGAATATTTCTTGGAATATCTGGAATACCGGCTATCAGCAGCTTCAATCCAAAACTACCAGTATTGATTCAAAACTGGCCAAACCCTGTTTCTGACAGCGCTTGAAAGCAACTCTCCTTCTCCATCTTCCTCGCCACCATCCTGTATCCCTCCTTGTTTTGTTTGCTGGTGTCCTCTCCACCATGCACAGCCAGCCGGCAGCCAGTAGGCCTGCTGACACTCTGTTCCATCGCTCAGACCCACACTGTCACCTGCCTCATTAGTACTGAACTGGGGGAGAAGACACACACACACACACACACACACACACACACACACACAGTAACATGCACGAATGTGAATGTACACGCATGCAGACACACATTCACCCTCACTGAGAGATGAAGAATAAGGAGGGACAAACTTGTTCTAGGTCACTGAGTGTGTGTGTGTGTGCGAGTGTGTGTGTGTGTGTGTGTGTGAGTGAAAGATGGCAAGCCAAAGTGTGTGTAGAAGCCCTTTCACTGAGCCAACTGTCTGGCTGTGACAGAGGGTTTTGATTTTCCTCCTGTCTGACAGAAGTGACTTATGGCCGAAGCGTTGTCTGCTAAAGACCTCGTTCCCCTCTAACAGGAGGGTGTGTGTTCAGCGCCCAGCTTTTATAGACTCCAGACCAAGCGCTGGAAATGATGTTCAAGTGATGTGGGTTTATACCGATATTTCGTGCCGATATTCAATTTGTTTAAATTTGACCAATTGGCAAAAAAAAAAACCCGGAGAAGGCTCAAACGTCCACCGGGGGGCGCAGCTGCACCCCGAAGATGGAAGTAACTTTCTTCTTTCGTCCGTCCTCACGTTTTCCTACGGCCACTACGTCATTTCACAAAGTCGACCGCAAACGTACAAAGGAATGTTTTATTTGAAAATGATTTGATAATTTCATAATGGCCATATTAGCCGTGCTAGCATGCAAGCTAGGAAGTAAAAGTGCATCAGGGTTTTCCACGCGTTGAGGGAGGGTTTACCAATATAGCGTTACCAAACTACTGTAGATGTGACTTTTTTTAATAACGTGGTCTATCAAACGTATCTACCTCTAGCTAGCAGTAGAACAATACAATTAAACAACTATTACAACTATCACTTATTTGTGAGTAGCCGATTCTGCAGAGGATCTAATGTTGATAAATCTGTGATGTAAATCCACCAACCTAGAGCTGTTGCATTAGATCAACTCAGGTTAAGCTCTTGGTTTGGAACAAACTAACTGAACAAACTGTATCACATCAGAGGTGGACGACACTGAATGATTTTACGTGATTTTTAATAAAAGGCCAATAATATCGGCTCTACTTATCAGTCTAACCCTGACACAGAACAGCCTTGAACATCATCCAATGCAGCGCAACCATCTCTCTCTCATCAGTACCTCATCCAGCTTTCATTCACAGCAGGATGAATCTGTATAGAAAACCTGCATGGAAGAGCACAAGGCCGAAACTCGCCACTCGCCACTCAACGCAGGCTGTTCCCGGTTACAGCCCTGCTGCCAGCCTCTCTACTGACGACGACCCCGCCTTGTTGTTAGCCTCTCCAGGCCCCTCAGATTGCGATTATTTTTCCGCCCATATGGGAAGATTCTGGCCACGCCCACAAACAAATGTCCGGAACATCATTGAAAAGACCCAAAATACGTCCTATTGTTTTATTTTCATTTTAAATGTGAAAAAAAGTTGCAATTAATTCAATTACAGTTAATTATAGTGAAATGAAACCAATCATCTGGAGCCCCCTCACTGGAGACCCCATCTCGAGAACCACCGATCACTCGAACATGGTTATTTCTCTGGCGGATGAGAATGTGTCTGTTTTGGATTATTCCCGATGGCTAATCAGTCCCATACCGGTGGTTTTAGAGACGTGTTTTAAAGGAGAGAGAGAGAGAGAGAGTTCTCCGTAAACATGTGGAGAAAATAAATCATCCACGCTTTGAGGAGGACCGGAGGGAGGAGCGACGGAAAGAAAGTGGAGAGAAAAAAGGTTAGAGGGGAAAAGAGTCTATCCTTGTGTTCAGGCTTATGAGCACATACGCACACATACTGTATACATACTGCAGGCAAACACACACACACACACACACACAGTTTGAATTGCTATACTCGTGAGGACTTTCCATTGACTACAACTTGTCAAGATGTCCTCACTTTGTAATCTTTCCATCCTTGTGAAGACGTTTGGTCCTCACAAGGATGGAAATACAAAAACACACACACACACACACACACACACGACACACACACATTAAGAAGGCTTCTGGGAGTGACAGAGTGTGTTATGAGTCTGAAGGGGGCTGTCTGCAAGGTTTCGAAATGCCAGTGAGATTCAACATCAACTCCTGCATGTGTGTGTGTGTGTGTGTGTGTGTGTGTGTGTGTGTGTGTGCGTGCGCCAGTCCTTCGAAACCAGCAGGCCAAAGGAAACAGATGCTTAGAGAGAGGCTTGGTTTTGCAAGACCAGAGGCCCTAACCGCAGCCGGCCACGCGGAGAGCGTTGCTCAACAGCACGTCACACACACACACACACACACACACACACACAGAAACAGGAACGAGTTGGGCTGGGTGGTTGCACCAGTGGGTTCCAGTGCCACAGCCCCCCCGGCCATCCAATCACAAACTGAATCCAACTGGCTGCAATTAACTACCTGGCACTCTGAGTCCCAGCAGGACCAGTATTGACTGATATATGTCATTTTGTTGATATAATGGGCCAATATTTGACTTCAATTAAAAATCAGATCTGGTCTAGTCTGTCGTCCAACTACATATTTATTGGAGAATTGATCAATACTACACTGGTCGCCTATGGGAAGACCTTAACCTGATTCAATCTAATGCAACATTTTGATTGGATTCCACACAAGTATGTAGGAAAAGGTTATTATTGATATTTTGATACATCATACATTCAGTGGAGAGTTTTAGTGTCCCGTGATGGTCTAAATGCTGTTTCAGAGGCTTTTTCACCCTGACATGAAAATGGTCAAATTTAAAGATAGTTGATATCGGCACCAATATCGGCTATGGGAGCTTCAATCCAAATATATCGGTATCAGCATTCAAAAACCTGTACCAACCGCTAGCTTCACACTCGCTCGAAAAAAGCGTCATTATAAAAAAGTAATTCTCACACTCACACACACACACACACACACACACACCGACTCAACGCTAATTCCCGCAAGCACTCTCACACAAACCGCCATCGCCATGTCTGTGTCGAGTCCAACGGAGAGAGAGAGGAAAAAGAGGAGGTGAGAATAACGAGCAGAATAACAGCGGCTCGATCAGAGTAAACAAACTGCCGGCCGGGTCGGTGTGTGTCAGCGTGTGTGGGAGGAGAGACAGGTGGAAACAATGCACCGCTCACCAGGGCTTAAGAGTTCTCCATGCAGGAGAGGCAGGGGCGAGCGAGGCCCGGTAGCAGAGAGAGAGAGAGAGAACGCAAAAAAAAACCCTGCTAAGGCCTTAAAAAGTAAAGGGTTAGCTAGAAAGGATCGACCGATATATGGGTTTTCCAAAATAAGGGGTCGATATCGGCCTTTTATTGAATCAGATATCGGGCGGTCTCGTGGTCCGCTGCCAGTATGATGGCGGTTCCTCCTCCCTGACCACAGCTGAGGAAAAACAGTCTGTAAAATCTGCAATGAAATGTTATTATGATTTCATTGCTCAATAATGTTGCTTTGTAGATCAATTGTTCATTTAATTGCAGTAATGTTTCCCACCTCAAAGAGTTTCATCAGTCTGGTTGTCAGTGGAGAGTTTTCGTGTCCCGTGGTGTTTTTTTTCCACCCTGACAAGGATACAATTTTGGGAGAAACACTAAATACTGCATTTTGTAGATAGAAAATGGAAAGATTTATTAGATTTATTTTGTATTTATTTATTTTATATCGGCACAAAACATTTGGCTGTGAGCAGATACAGAAATATCAGTATTGGCCTTCAAAAACCCTCATCAGTATATACAGTATACGTACACACACATGCAGGAATATTACTCTCAGCACATACTACTGCTGTCTTTACAACATGTTGCACGTCCTGTACATACGCTGGAATTCCACTACAGTTGTCTTCATATTCTCACGTCCTTGTCATTTCTACTCAACATGTTCTAGTCTTCCTGATATTCTATTTGATTCTGCTGTTTTCTATTGGGATAGTGCTGCTGTGATGTCCACATTCCTCCCCAAAGATCAGTCATGTTTCAAATAAATATAATAACTATTATGTAACATGATGTAACGGATTCATTAAGTTAAATAAAATATTGCAATTACCTCGGGGGCGTCGAATAGGCTGACTCCACTCCAGCAGCAGGGGAAAGGACACACGCCTATCTGACGCCCCCAGCTAATTAATACACAATCAATTAATGCCCGGTCTTGGTTACTAGTGATCTTAGTAATAACCATCAAAGGACTCCATGTTGGAGCAGCATCAATTTCACTGTGGCGTCTTTCTCCTTGGGTTTTCTGTTGATGGAGTTTCTGTAGGTGGTACTCTCTTCTTTGTCTGTTCAGCCGCGGTGGCTATCGCTGCTCATGCTAACTACCCGGTTCTTCTGCTTTTTATTCAGTAAACGCATCACTTCCTGTGCACGGGAAAGACCAAGCGGACACCAGGGTGTTGGGAACAGCAAATGTAGAAGCTTCCATGACCTGGCTGCAGGTTGGTCGGTGTTGTGTCGAATCAATCAGCGACACTGAGCAGCAAAATGGACGAAGACAATTCATGTCCACTTACCATCTTATTTCATGTACAGACGCACATAGACTCTCTTTCTTTCTCTCTAATACACACACACACACACACACACACACACACACACACACAGCATGACGGACCTGTGGTACCATGCCAGAGCGGAAAAGCTAGTCGAGCAGAACCCAGGGCAGCCTGGGACCCTGCCAAGCCCAGCTGGTGGCACAACCAACCGAGAGGGAAGAGAAAGAGGAGGAAGAGGAGGGGTGAAGGAGGGAGGGAGCGGAGGGGGGGGAGGGAGGGGGGAGTAAAGGAAGGATAGGATCCAGGGGAGTGGGACTTGGGAGAGGGCTGGTGCAATCCCAACCATCCAACCAATCTATCTCTGGAGGGCCAAGAATCCTCTGGAAGCTGAGTGTGTGTGTGTGTGTGTGTAGGAGGGGAAAGGGGAGTGAATGGGGGGGATGGTATGCATGTTGATGCATGCATACGTGTGTGTGTGTGTGCGTGCGAGGCATGTACGCATGTGCGGGGGCGCCGGGGGGGGCTGATATGCAGGAGATGGAGATGGAGCGGCGAGAGTGAAGGGGAGATAGAGAGTACAGCGGAGGGAAGTAGACTCTATAAAATGGTGAATGCCTGTAAATCTTCCCATTATCCTGCGATAAGACGGTGACAGATGTTTCGGGGCCCAGATAGAATTTAAATCGCTCGCATTTCGCTGATACCGAGGGGCGAGAAATGGAAACAGATAGGCGGAGACAGACAGAGCGAGACAGCAGCCTCGATACAGATATACACAAGCAGTGTAAACATCCCTCCTTCCTCCTCCTCCTCCCCCCCTTCGGCTGGCTGGCGTTGTCCTGTTTCTCAAACTTTTTGACAGGGTCAGGGGTGAGCCGGCGCCTCCCCCAGGCTGTCTGGAATGTGTGTGTTTGTAAGTTTTGTGTTTTTTTGCGTGGGTTCTTAATATTTGTTTCTGACGGTACGATAAGTGTGTTTTCACCGTCGTGCCAACTTTCCAGCAAAAGTTGTCTCTCCCCCCCCCCCCCTCCCCCCCTCCTCACCTTTGTGAGTTTTTATCCGGCGGATTGTGAAAAGGATCCATCAACATAAACGCCAGCAGTTGCAGGATTTCATCAAGCCGCAGAGAAGCGTGTAATCCTTCGACTAAAAGGAAAAACAAACCACAGAAATTGTTGTTACAGTACGAGGCGCTCACATGTCAACAGCTTCTCCTCTGTGGGACGCCGAAGGCCAAGAGTGATACTTTTATACTATAAGTGCTGATATTTTGTGGCATTACTGTGACCATGTCCATGTAAAAAAAAAAGAATTGCAAGTATTCAGTGTTTCCCCCAGAATAGTATTCTTGTCAGCATGGAAAAACCCTTGAAATATATATATATATTTTTATTTATTTATTTATATATTTATATATTATATATTTTTTTGTGAGTGTGGGTGTTTTGTTTGTAATCTGTATTATTATTATTTTTATTATTATTTTCTGTTTTTATGTGTATATTGAAGTTTTGTTGCTTACTGTTTAGTTATGTATATTTTTGTGGAGAAACAAAAAAATATATAAAAAAAACTTTTATTGTGTAATTCTTCTCCCAGTCTCTTAAAAAGTGTTTTATGTTGCTTTATGACAATTCTTCACCATTAGAAAGGCTTTAACAGTTATCTGAGCACCCATATTAATGAAAGTCTTTCAGGTGGGCGAGCAGCTCCTCGACACCCCTGGAGTTCCTGCAAACACTTGGACATTGGATAGATGCTGATATGACGGCCTGCACAACATTTAAACCCTTGTAAATAAACCGAAACGCAAGATGAGACGACCAGTTCAAACCAGTTTCCAAAGCTAGTTTTTTTACGGTGCCAGTCATACGATATTGTGAACATGTGTGAAATGCTTGCCGGGATCCTCCCACAATTGACTGATTTGTCCGCTCAGCCCTGAAAATATCGGATGATAACGACGAGGACGAGCGGGCCGGTTGGTGATAAAAGGGCGAACTGAGATATCGGTCGGACCACCGGTTTGACACTCTGCATGTGTGTTGGTAGAGGCATGTGATCTCACTCTTTCCCTGCGTGAGAAGAGAGACAGACAGCGGAGGCAAACAGAGTCAGTGTTCAGCCATGCAGCCTTCTCCGAGACACACACACACACACACACATGCACACACACACACACACACACACACACACACACACGCTAACCTTCTCCAACACAGACAACCGAGCCACTAAAGGACCATTGTCCTGTGGTGGAATACAGGCAGAGAGGCCACAGGCAATCTGCACAGGAATCTGCTGCAGAGAAAAGGCTTCACACACACACAAAGCCGGACACTTGTCCACCAGCATGGACACACACACACACACACACACACACACACACACACGGGGTTGGACAAAATAACAGAAACACCACATATAAAAGGACAGGCAGGCAGCTACACTGGCAAGACACAGTATGTGTCTGGAGATAGGAAGCGACAGGAAGCCTTCCAACCACAATGTGTGCCACCAAAATGTTAAGCGTGGTGGTGGATCTGTGGTGGTAATGGTGCACGGTCGAATAACGGCTCTAGTCCAAGATGATAATGCCCCTGAACACGCCGCCGGTATCATGAACAGCAAGATGAAGTCAAACTCTTCATGGTGAAGTAGATCTCCTCCTCCTTCGTCTTCCCTTGATGACATCCCACCACACAGCTCAGGATGCAGGGTGACAGCAGGACAAGGAGGTCCTACTCTACTCTCAGGTGTTTCCGTTATTTTGTCCACACACACACACACACCCTCTCTGTACCCAATCCTTCCTCATGCCACGTAGCTACAGATAGTGACCGGTCTCTGCCCACAAATCCTGTTATCTGGAGGCCACTGGTGGTCATGTGATTAATGAGCAGCGCCGAGACCGCCAGCCAGCAGCGTCAGGGGTCAGAGGTCAGCCCCGCCAGGGTTCAAAGGTCCCCCGCGGTACTGTGGGACGCCACTGTGCTGTCCACTGTACGTCTCCGGGGCGGAGGAGCCCACTGAAGCTCATGAATATCACATGAAGCCCCTTGCCATGACAGGATGGAGAAGAAAACAAAAGGGCAAGATTTTCATCTGAGAGAGAGAGAGAGAGAGAGAGAGAGAGAGGGAGAGAGTGAGAGAGAGCGAGGGAGCGGAGGGGAAAAGAAGGATGGAGCAGGGATAAAGAAGGTCCTGTGAGGCCGAACAAAGACGGGCTTTATGGCGGCGAGGGTCAAATGGGCGTTTTATTCATGGCTTCCCCCCCTACACACTTAGAGGAGCTCCCTCAGGACTCTTTAAAGCAGGGGAGGAGTGGCGTGCGTGTGTGTGTGTGTGTGTGTCCATGCAGTTCTTTTGCTCTCTCTTTCTGTCAAACACACACACACCTGGGACAGCCTCTGGTCCCCAAATACCCCCACACTTTCTCGCTTGCCCGTGACGTGACAAACACCCCGCAGAGCAGCCTGGGATGTGTCTATATGTGTGTATCCAATACGTCTCGACTCTTGAGTCTGTCTGCATAATGTGTCGTTTCAGGAGCCTTGAGCTGCTTATTATCCCAGCGGTCCGGTCCGGGGACAGCTATATCCTTCGCATAAGGTGCCGCTACGCCTGCTATTTCCTCACGGCGGGTACACTGTGCATTGTTCTGACTGGGGGAACGACAGCGAGCGACAACAGATGTTTTGGCCTGCCAACGTCGGGGACATCGCCGGGCAACAGGACCGACTCCCATGTTCGTGTTGCGATGCAGCGCGCCAAAAAAGTAGCGCAGCAATGCGGGACAAGCTAGCTAGCGACGCATGGGGACAAACATGATCAATTTGGCTCGACGATGACCTCCACTCAAGGATCAGCCACAAATACAACAAAAAAAACGTGCAGAATTTGTGCAGAAAAGCATTCATTTTTGCCTTTCGCCCCCCTTGAAAGACCCTATCCTCCTATAACTAACTAACTAACTAACATATCATACCGATTTTTGTCTGCCTGAAAAAGTGGCTAAACTCTTATTTTGCTAATAAAAACGCGGGTACTCTGAGTTCAAGTGGGTTTGCATCCCTGCACGCCTCGTGTAAGCAAACAGGTAGAGCGTACTTGAACGTCGGGACACGCGTGTGCTATGTCGACAGATTAAGAGATATAGGTATGAAGGAAAACAACGACGCCGACACGTGTACACACCGCAACATGGCGCGGGCAAACAAACACTCTTATTTGCTTTACGGTGATTGCCATTTCCCTTGACGTGGACCCTACCTATTTTCCACTGTCTAATATGGCTGTAATCACCATTGTAAACCTTGTGTCATTGTGAGGACACATATAATTAAAAGAGGATTAGCAGCGGACGGGCCCAGATGCCTCCTGCATGTAATTAACATTCAGACAATGTGGCGGGCATACAGAGAAAACACCTGTGTTTGCATTCGTGTGTGTGTGTGTGTGTGTGTGTTTGTGTGCGCGCGAACGCATGTGTCTTTGTCTGTCTGTGTTTGAAAGGGATTAGCCTCAGAAAATTCACTCTGACATCAGCCAATCAGGGCCATTCAGAGGTCTAGCCAATCATTCCCAACAACAGGCCGGCTGCCAGGAAGTGGTATTAAAATAGGCTTCATCTACGCGGCGGTGAATATGGACCAGTATAGTATAGTGGACCACTGCAGGGCCCGACCGGTATTGACATCAATATCGAGACTGATACCGATGTTTTTGGATTGAAGCTGCCGATAGACAATGTTTGCGCTGATCATTATCTGATTAGTTTCATGCCAAAAAAAAAGTGTTTCCCCCAGATTTTTATTCTTGGCAGGATGGAAAACCTTCTGAAATTGCTTTTAGATGATGGGACACTAAAACGCTCCATTCAAACCCAAGATAATATATATATATTTATTTATTCCCGAATGGACAGTTGAGGTTACCCTCATTTACAATGTCGCCGAGACTTACGGGCATTTCAATATGCAAATATAGAACAATTAGTAATAAATAAAAAAATCAGTTTACATTATAAACATATATGACGTCATAAAAACAAGTCAAAACTAAAAACAATTGCATACTGTTGCCGACAGACCTGCAATAATAAAGATGATACTATTAGTACTACTACTACTACTACTACATTATATTCATGCATATTTTTGATCAAAATGTCAAAATCTTCCTCATCATGTCAGAGATGGACATACCATAGGACACTACAACTCTACTGAAACCAATATTACTGACATTATGGGTTGGCAGGTTTCATTGCAGGTTTTACAGTCTGACAGTCCTGAAGGGAAAATAGAGTGAGGAACCTCCATCATATCAGAGGTGGAAGATTTTTAATAAAAGGCGAATACCGGCCCAGTATCGGTCTGAAACCAGTGAGTGCAGGCGTCTGAAATGGCCCGAGCCTCCAGGATGGATTGCCGTGGTCTGATTACACTGCGATGTGAGACTGGGAGGTCGCAGTTGCTCTTTCCAGGCGATGTGACATTAAAAGGTGATCGTCTAATGGAATTGACCTTTCTGCTTTATCTCCTCTATCATGCATATATGAAGAGGATGCATTCGCCGTGTGTGTATGAATGTTTTATAGGGTGTGTGTTTCAGGTGGGTGTACAGCCGAACGCGCGTGTCTGCATATATATGTGCGGGCTTGCATGCATACGATTCTGCGGGAGTGTAAGCATCTGTGTGTGTGTGTGTGTGCACAGACTGGCACTTTTGTGTGTATGTGCAGTTAATGCCAGTGGGGTTGTCTAGAATTACCCGAACGGCCATGAGACGAGGTCGGAGAGAGAGGGCGCAGTGGAGACGTGAGAGTGTGCGACCCTTGACCTCCAGGCCATTAGCTGTTGGGTAAATACTGTCGGCCGGCTGCAGTCCAGGAGAGGAGCTGAGCGCTGCTGAGGCAAGTCACTTGTCCACAAGAGGTCGGCGTCCATCCAAGTACTTTAATGCAAATTTTGAGTCAAATTAGAAAGGCTGAATGGAAATGGAAATTTGGGGTAAAAATGTCATCAGTATCGCAAAAAACGTTTTTTTACACTTGCTTTGATGATATACTGGGCCGACTAAAAATCAGATGTCAGTATTGTCCAGCACCAATATGATGCAGGTTCCAACCTGATCACTGTAAAGCATATAATGTTTATTAATAATCTTTTCTTTAACAAAAAATGTTTTATGTAATATAAATATGTGATCCATATCTGGTCCAGTCAGTGTGGTCCACCTCTGATTGATTACATATCATGTGGGAAGACCTCAACCTGAACTGAGTCTATCGCAATATTTTGCCTGAATACCACACAAATATGGATGGATATGTTCCCACATCTAGCCAGGGTCCTAGGGCCATCGATTTTCCTCAACAAGTGGGAAACCAGAAACTTTCAGTTTCAAGTGTGTAAATGAAAACCAGTGAAGCGTTTGGACGTACGAGGTTTAGAGGCGACAGCGGAGTGTCCCATCCTCTCGCCTGCCGCTGAGCGCTGAGTGGCTCTGACTGGTCTGAGAGAGCACTCTGCTTCTCAGGGCTAAATCACTCACGACTCATGAAGGAAAGACTGCACAGCCCAAACGGTGACAGCATTAGTTGAGCAAACAGACAAATGGAAGTGTGTGTTGTGCGTATCGCCGTTTCCAAAGAAAAGCACAAGATACAATGCTTTCTGATGTATAACTGCATTTTGACTCAACATTTTGCACATTTTGTTGTCTACATGTTCTCATATTATTTGATATATATTGCACATATCTTCATATTTGTATGTCTTCATCTCATACATATTTTTCATGAGTTTTTTCTTTGTCTCAGTTTGTTCTACTGGTGTTATTTTGCACACTCATACTTTTCATTTGCACATCTCCACTTAAAACAGTCTAGTGGTGAAATTGTTGCACTATGTTTAAATATCTTACTGTATCCAATTGCTGTTTGCTACTGCAATGACCCAATTTACCCACAGGGATCATTTATCTTTTGTTAGGATTTTAGACCAATATGATGGACGTCTGTAAAACTTTCAATGAAACCCACCTGGAAGAATTTCATTCGTCTGGCTTTCAATGGAGAGTTTTAGTGTCCTGTGGTGTACAAGCTGTTTCAGCGGCTTTTACACCGTGAATAGAATATGGCAAGAAAAGAAACACCCTATCCCTCTAATTTTGGGGATTTTCCTGCCAAAAAACTGGTCAAATTTAACAATGAATATAAGAACAAAATATTACTACTTTACTTTACTTATTAATAAAGTAACACCCTCTGCCACCTCAGCTTGTATAGAGAGGCTAATAGCTATATGTTGACATTAACATTGGTTCCTTTGCTAAATTAGCCTGCTGGCTAGTTAGCTAGCATACAGCTAGTTAGCTAGCTAACAGTTTGTTCAAGTTAGCTGACTCTTCTCCAGCTCCAAGTCAATGTTTTAGAGTAGAGACTAGGGCTAAAGACAAGACAGTTTACTGAGTCACCGTAAAATACATTAGGAAACAAATCTACGCTATCACATTATCCACTTTTACTGAGAACCAGTGGCAGCTGGTTCAGTTTCCTCCAGGGGGGCTGTACCATAAATCACAAACATGTACTAAAGGTATCACACCAATATGTTTGAATTAATGAAAAAGCCTTCATATGTAATTGCTGAGCTGAATGAGCATTTGTTATAATGAAATTAGTTCAAACTCTTTCCAATTATCTTGTGTAGTAAAATGTGTTATGGTGGAATCCTACCATATGTTGAATCATGTCAGGCTGTCTCTTTGACTCTTAGCTTCTCTTCAATGTTTTTCTCTTAGAAGTAGTTTCTTTCAGTGACTTCTCTGATCTTCTCTCTCCATGCTAGCTAGCTAATTAGCAACCTCCGTCTACTCGTCTGCTTCACAGACTTTTCCAACTCACACAACGACTCATTCTGGCGGGTTTTTAGTCAGACATTTCCGTGAGCCACACGCTCTCTGCTGCCACCCAGTGGTGGGAAATCAGCAGCATTCAGCTAAATGCTGTGGGTGCTCGTGCCAGGCGACCCACCGAGCTCCGACCGCTTTTATTGAAGAGCAGCTAACTGCGCATGTCCAACTTAGAAGAGAGTCAATGAGCAAAGATCCCAGACCAGAAACGTGTCCTATCAGTAACTTTCTACAACATTGAACAATTTTAATCTACATTTTATTGCGGATTATACACTTTACTCACTATCTATACAATATTTAACTCACTAATTAAAATATAGATATTTTTCAGTCTTTTTCAATGAAGGTCTAGGACTTGGTGGGAGTGGTGGGGCATCGATCTACACCTGCATCACAGCAATCCTTGTCAGGTATCTCTCTTTTAGCCCAGTTGCTATATATTTAGTTTTAGTTATTTATGCACAGCCAGTTCTGAAATGGCTCCTCCACGATGGCACCAGACAGTTGCTGGGAGATTTGTGACGCACAAGCAAATCCTCTATTGTCATCTTCAATCAGCACATTTCAGTATGGGCCTTCAAAAACCATCTTATTGTGAAAAGACAAGCCTCACTGACGACGTGTGCCGGACGAGTGAATCATGAGTATCGGTAATATCTGAGGGCGCCATTTCTCACCCTCTTCTACAATACTCTTCGCTTTCCGTGTGTGCTTCAAATAAAACTCCAAAACATTTCGCAGATGTATGTTTGTTGTTGTATTTCATCAGTTGGCGACTGGGACAAAACAAGTTGTGTGTCAAGTGTGTGTGTGTGTGTTCCCAGGCAGCCCTCTCCTGACCCAGAGGATATTACCTCTTGCCGTGGAATGTCGTCAGATGAAACTATGAATAAAGATCAGCCGTGTGCATCTCCCCACTAGAGCAGCGATCCTGTTACTATTTCTGAAATGTCTGTCCTCGGCAGAGAGAGAGTGAGGGACAGAGAGAGAGAGAGAGAGAGAGAGAGAGAGAGAGAGAGAGAGAGAGCAAAGGGAGAGAGTTAGCCAGGGCCTGTCAGTCAAAGAGAGATAAAAACATCAAATCCCATCAATGGTACATCTCAGTCCGGATGCTGCTGCATTCATTTAGAGCTAAATAACAATGGAGGAAAACTCTCAGCAGCAGCAGCAGCCGTAATATCACCATAAAACTAGGATTAGTCTGATATATCGGGTTGATATTGGACTTTTATTAAAAATCTGATATCAGGCAGTCAGCGGCGTCCACCTCTGATATGATGGATATGATGCAGTTTGTTTGACTACATGTTTATTGTGGAATTGATCAACAGGGTGGAACTAAATTAGCTTGACATGAAATTAAAGTAAAAAGAAAAACGTCTTTGTGTGCTTTTTAGTTAAGGCTGATGTTCAAATAATTTTTAATATCAAACATTCCTTAATCAATTTTCTTTAAACCTGTATTTATCATTAGGTTAATCACATCATTTTGATTGGAGCTTCGCTGGTCAATTAGGTGACCTTTTCTGTTACCGCCTGTTAATTAATTAAAGGGGAGGAAGGCGGACGTGATTTGGAGTTGGAGCGCACGTGAACGGTAAGCAATCAAAACGTGACAATAAACTGGTATTTTGAAACATTTTGTTAAGTTTGGGTAAGCCGCTTAAAAGAGGATAAGCTGTGATTATACCGTGAGAAGAGTTAGACGATAAATCACGTTGAAAATAATGTCACCATTTTGATCAACTGAAGAATTAACGAGGAGAAAATGTCAGAAATATGAGGCATTTACGTGTTTTCTAGATCAGAGAAAATACTCGTTGGCATTGGTAGAGGACGTGTAGATTGTTCACAATAAAGTATGGCAGCTCAAGCTAAATGGATCTTTTTGTAATGAGGAAAAAAGAAAAAAACAATCGTACTGGTTCTCAACAGGTACTTTTGAGAAGAAGAAGAAGAAGGGGGCGTGTCTGTGTCTGGGCGGGGGCGTGGTCATCTCTGACATCTACTTGAACACACATTGGAGATTAGCCTGCTAGCTAGCTAACGTTACACAATGGAGAGTGACGCCGGGTATTGGTGACGGACGATCTCGCTCTTCGATGGCTCCGCCCCCCCCCCCGACTGGAGGTGGGCGGGGCCAGTTCAAACCTGTGTTGGTTGAACACTATAATAAATAAAACATTGGCACACAAAGATTCGAGGCTGGATGAACTCGATGCAGTGACGGGGTCAAGGGAGGACAAGATCACGGATTGCAGAACCTGCAAAAAAAAAACAAAAAAAAAAATTCTAACGAAAGACAAACGCTCAGTCTTTCGTTTTCTGATTCTTTCTTTATTTTCCGCAGGGGCCCGCGTGGCTATTGATCTCATTACATTTAAAGAGAAAGCGAGAGAACAGACTGGCTAGGTGGAGTACGGAGATTACACCGGGACTGCATACACACCCACTTACCCTGCCTCCATGGCTCCAATCTATTTCAATTGGACATGGCTGCTAAGTGTGTAGCATTCGCTCTTTCACACACTTCTCACGCTGCACAACCCATAAACAGAGTGGTGGAATGCATTCAGAATCGGCACGCACACGCACACACACACACACACTGCATGCACAGGTATGCAGAGCCCATACTTAATGCCCACACTCGTATGTGTAAAGGCATGCACGCTCTCACACACACACACACACACACACACACACAAGCCTACAGCAGACAGAAATCCAGACTCTCCGCTCACACACCAGCTGTTTACTTCTGTCACGAGTAATAAAAACAACACGAGTCAGTTTGAGAAGAGCATTTGTGAGAGAAATCTAAAACTATGAAACTCCATATGGTCCCTCTGTCTCTGTCTGTCTCTATCCATCAGCTTTTTCTCCTCTCTCTCTCTCTCTCTCTATTTTCTTTCTTTCTCTCTCTCTCTGCGGATAAAACGCCGTATGGGCTCGGCTGAAAAGATGACAGATCGCTCTAGACGCCGACAAACGCTGCAACGCTCATGAACTCAAAAGAGTCAAATTTCCAGGGAGGAATTAAGGCGAGAGAGAGAGAGAGAGAGAGGGAGGGAGGAGAGCGAGGGACAGCGGATAAGAGAGACGTTTATTGCATTTTTTCCCCTCTCCCATTACGGCGTGTCACACCTTTTAACCAGGCGCTCTCACAATGCGCTACAAGCTTTCACTTCCTGCTCCACTCGTCTCGATTCACGGCGCTCAAAATAAAGTTAAAGAAAGAGAGAGGAAAGAAAAGTCATTGAAATGCAAAGTACACCCATCTCTTTTTCTCTCTTTTTTTCTTCCTCTCCTCCTCCTCCTCCTCAGTCCATTCAGGCGGCGATGACTCTGAGCCCGGGAGTCGCGCAAACCAGCCTGAGCCGCAGGAGGAGAAGAAGCAGCACCAGCAGCGCTCGAGAGGGAAGAGAGACTGTTATAGAAATGTAACACATTGCCATCTGCAGGCAAGTCAAATCACGCACCCGCACACACACACACACACACACACAACACAAGCACGCAAGCAGATAAGCCCGCTGAGAGCGAAACAAACTTGTCTAATTTAATCAGAAAACTCATCATTGAAAATAAATTGCACTCGTGAACTTGTTTATTATTCATTCATTCATTGTTGAGGCCGGACAAGCTGTTATTTTACAGCCAGCAGAAATAAATATGTGCTCTGGGAGTGCAGCTCGGGGGGTGTGAACTCTGGGAACTGTATCCACTGATGTCTGGGTTGAAGATCGTGTCGTTGGGACGTACTTCTAAAAAAGGGGGATCAGCTTTTGTGCACAGGAAGAAGATGAAAATACGAAAAATGAGTATTTGAGTTGTTGCTAGCAGACGCGATGCACAATTCAAACATGGGGTTACTACCTAATAGGTGCTGTGTAGCGTCACATACAGGTGATTTAATACACACACACACACACACACACAATTATACACCATATGGAAACCGCCCACACACACACGCACACACACAATGAAATGAGAGCCATCAGTGGGCTCAGTGATGGAAAGCAATGGTGACACCAGCCGTCAGCAAACATCAGCCCCAGGAAGATCGCCGTGACAACCACGACACCGACCCCTCCGAGAGATTATCGTCAGCTGCCCGCCTCACGGCTAGGACACACACGCGCACGCACACACACACACACACACACACACAAACACACACGCAGTCAGCTAACCCTCGCCCTCATCATGAGAGGGGAGAGAGGGAGGACGTAGGAAGATGGAAAAGAGAGAGAGGAGAGTACACAATAACGCTAACAGTAAATATGGTTAGACTGATATGGGTTATTAAAGGCCAATACCAATATTTTTGGATTTCCCCCCCCAGATTGTATCCTCGTCATGGGGGAAAAGCCTCTGAACCAGCATTCAGGCCACCATGGGACACTAAAACTCTCCACTGACACCCAGGATGATGCAAGTCTTTGACAGAGTGACCCACATCCCTGTTGAATGGAGAAAAACGGGAAAACTCTGGGATACATTACGGCTTTTACACGGAGAATGAATCCGCAAAAACATTATTGAACGTCATTGAATTAAATGAATAAATAAAATGTGCAAATAAAAATTTCATTGCAGGTTTTTACAGTTTCCGTGCAGCTGTGGTCGTAGAGGAGCCTGCATCATATCGGCAATGGCTGGCTGATATCTGATATTTAATAAAAGGCCAGCTTGATATATTGGCAACATACTTACACATAAAAAGAATAAACATGTGAGCAATAAATAAAGAAGAAAAAAATATATACTAAAGGGCAAATACATAGAATTATTTAAAAAAAGAATAAAACCAAATAAAGTCCAAAAGAGAAGAAAGAAGGAGAGGAAAGGATGAAGAGGGAGCCGTAAGAGGTAGATGATGATGATGGTGATGATGATGATGAGGGTGGATGAAAGGATGAGGAACTGGAGCTGGTGGCCGGGCTCGGGGGCTTGCGGCAGCTGTTTGTTGCAATCACAGTTATTAGCGTGCTTCCTCTCGCGGTCTCCACTCCAAGGCGGCCGGTCGGGTTTTAGTCTGCCGCTGATTACACACATTTCACCGACGCACAACCACCGCCTGCCTAATCACCGGCGGCACCGTCGCGTACAGCTAGACTTTCAAATTGTGTGTTGGTGTGACGGCACGCTGTGTGCATCTGTGACTTTGTTGTGTTTAAAGGCAAACGGCTCAATCAGTCGCAACTGTAAGAGTGCGAGGGTTGCGTGTTCGCGTTGGACCGGCATGTTGCCTTTTATTCAGATATCAGAGTCGTCCACCTCTGATACGATGGATCTGATGCAGTTTAATCACATATTTATTGTGTCTAATTGCCCTTAACCTGAATTTACTCTAATTTTGATTGGATTCCAGTGTTTCTTCACCATCATCCAGGGTTTCAGAGGCTTTTCCACCGTGACAAGAATACAATTCTGCAGGAAACTCTGAATAATTGTCTTTTTTTTTTTGGCATGAAAATTGTCAAATTTACAGATATTGAATGTTGGCACAAAATATATATCGACCAATTGCTGGCAGCTTCAATCCAAAAATATTGGCGCCGGCCTTCAAAAAACCTGTATGAGTCTGGGGTCAGGATTTCAGTCAACATGCAGAAAACCATGTATAGAAAGTAATTAGCAGCTTCAATCCTATAATATCAGTAATATCATCTTCTCATAACCCCACATTGGTCCAACTCTAACTGGCATTTCATATACAAATAGGAACACAGTGACAATCACCCTCCAACCACCTAAAGCACTTTGTCTTATTTCATTATATTTCCCCTATTCTCTCCCTTCCTAATAATTCATCTGTTTGCATTGTCTCTGTTTATTCCCTCTGACACTAATCCACCTAGAAACCATCTCCCAGTCCAGCAAATGCACTTCCTTTGTAGCTGGTGTTGCGGTGCCATCCCAACCCAACATCCACTCACACGCCCACAAAGGTTGCACGGATCCAGATGTGCGCTCTGTGATTATGTGTGTGTGTGTGTGTGTGGTTTCAGCGGTTTGTACAGTAAAGTGTGTGAACTGTGAGTGAACTCTGTAGTGAGCGGTGAGAGTCCTCGATGCCTATAGGGAAGGAAACGAGAGAGAGGAGGCAGAGAGGCTCCTCTGGAGATAAGACTCTGAGAATTAATCCTCTTGATGAAGCCTCAGCCTCAGCCCCGCTCTGTTTATCTGCCATTCAAAGGCCCCAACAGGACTGGATGGGTACATGGAAAATAGATTAGGCTTCTCCTGTCTAGACACCACACACATACACACACACATTGCATGCACACACACATTGCGACAACTGTTGATAAGGCAGATGACAAAGCATGGTATCAATGAAAATAAAGCATGCCATTTTAAAGGACAATACGACCATTTTTGCGATGTGGGTCCCACAGTAACCTGATTGACTCTCATGCAACAAGCAGGTATGCATGAGTATATTTTATTCTTCTTATTATCACCCTAATGGAATTTGGATGTAATATACGGTGTGACAACAAGAGCAAGATATTCACTTCATACAACATCTAAAAATGAGGATTTGTATCACTTCTAAATAATGCCAAGACCCACCTGGACAAACCCTTAATCCTCAATGTTCTGAGGACTGATGTCCAGCACCCACGTCCCAGATCAGCCAGGGTCCAGCACCCACGTCCCAGATCAGCCAGGGTCCACCATCCACGTTCCAGATCAGCCAGGGTCCACCATCCACGTTCCAGATCAGCCAGGGTCCAGCACCAACGTCCCAGATCAGCCAGGGTCCAGCACCAACGTCCCAGATCAGCCAGGGTCCAGCACCAACGTTCCAGATCAGCCAGGGTCCAGCACCAACGTTCCAGATCAGCCAGGGTCCAGCACCAACGTTCCAGATCAGCCAGGGTCCACCATCCACGTCCCAGATCAGCCAGGGTCCAGCACCAATGTTCCAGATCAGCCAGGGTCCAGCACCAACGTTCCAGATCAGCCAGGGTCCAGCACCAACGTTCCAGATCAGCCAGGGTCCAGCACCAACGTTCCAGATCAGCCAGGGTCCACCATCCACGTCCCAGATCAGCCAGGGTCCAGCACCAATGTTCCAGATAAGCCAGGGTCCAGCATCCACATCAGCCAGGGTCCAGCATCCACATCCCAGATCAGCCAGGGTCCAGCTGTACTGTTATGGTCTAGAGGTCGCCCTAGGCTGGTATCCATCAGTCAAAACCCAGACTGAGTCTAAGCTAACGCAACAGAACTGAGTCGATCCCAAACCAGACAAAACTAAAGGCATCAAAAGATCATAGAGTATAGAATCACATGACACTTTTAAACTAAGGTTGGTCATATGATTGCAACAATAGGTAGGTTGTAAGTCATCATTGCCAAAGGCCGTCTTAGAAAAGGGTACCAATAACTTATCTTTTAAATTCTTATTGTTTAATCATGTGCTGCTAAATAAAACAGATTAACGTGTGAAGACCGAACAATTTCCAATTATTTCAGATATTGTACATCATCTGCGTAATAACGTCTGGGTGCCAATAATCTGTACATCCATTTGACATAAATTGGTTGTCATGGTAAAGGGTTGTCATTCACTAAATTTGAATTTCAGCAATTGCAGTAGGTCATGTGTTTTCATTTGTCTGTCTGTTCACAGCCATTTATAGAAATACATTCCAGTCAAACTCCACTATTTGCAATCAATTCAGAGGCAATTCTGTTCCGGTAAATGAAAGAGATGGAGGAGGGAATGTGTCTATTACAGCTGATTTGGTGCTGAATGAGCTCCATATGTATTTACTGTCTGCGTTGCTATACAGTGTCTGTGTCTGTGTGCATGCTCGTGCACGTGTGTATTTGTGTGTGTATGTGTTGCAGGTGTGTGTGTGTGTGGATGTGCACATGAGATTGCAAGAAAGAGGAAGATAGAGAGGGAGAGGGAGAGAGATGGGGAGGGAGACAAAGACGATAGAGAATTGGAAAAACAGCAGTGTGTGTGTATGTGTGTATGTGTGTGTGTGTGAGACAGCTGTGTGATGATAGATGGACTGATAGCTGATCTAGCTGAGCTTACACCCTCTAATTAGTTTTTAATTGACAGCCATTAAAGATCCCCATTCCCAATCCTGATTATCTGTTACACAGAGCAAAGATCTAACCCCCCCCATTCACCCCCCCCCCTCCTCCACTTTCTCTCTTATTCATCATCTCGTGTGCATCATTCCTTTGTGTTGCTACGTTCACATTTGTGTTGTAAGAGCTGATACTCTTAACCAGAGCGACAGTGGTGTGAGCTTCAGGTGAGGCACCACCGGGGGAACAGGAAAAAAAAACTGTTGCAATTGTTTGGTTGTTAACATAATTAAACCTAATGAAATGTGCACATTTGTGTATTTTTCTGTTTAATTCTGATAAATAACTAAATAGTTGGTCATTTACAGTATATAGGGTTTTTCAAAAAAAAAAATTATATTTATTGATTTTTTATAAAATACTATATGTCTTGGCAAAAATCTCTTTCATGCTATTTTTTCATGTAAAATTCCTCAAAAAATAGAAACTATAAAACGTCTCTCTAAATTATCAGCTACTTTTGTTAAGCAGCAGCATTTGGTGGCCACATTTACTATTTAAAAAAATTGACTCAGCTGGTATAAAAACATATCAAGTAATTATTTGTAGTTGTTTTGATGATTGATTTGTATATTTTCTGAAACTACAGCAGTTATAATGTTAAATTAATGTCAACATCCCCTTTCAAAGTGACCAGTAGCGATGTGAGCCGAGCATCAGAGCCACAGAGCCCTGAGTGTCCATATAGGATGATGATGATGATGGATGAGACAAGTGCTGGGAAAAAGAGATAAAATGAGAGGTAAGGAGAAAGGTAGAAGAGATTTATTTTTGAGAGCAATTAGACAGAGTAAAGGACAAGGCAGGTGATTGAGCTGAAGAAGGCAATGCGAGGTACTTCTGGAAGAGATGAGTACCGCCTACGACGGTCGGGAGACGGGGAGAGGTTGCTGTTCAGACTGGAGTGGGAACGTCAGTCCACCATTTGGGGGGATGGTGGGAGAAGAGTCTAATCTGGGCGGAGTGATGAACAGGTCACTGCTGAACACCCGTCAGGTAACCATTTACGTTTCCATTATGACAACGTCCACAATTATTCAGCCTTCATCATCCTCATCGCGCTAGTACTCTGAAGGTATGAAAGAAATCATGAGAGAAAATTGTTTCAATAGCGTGTGATGGTGCTCACTTTATCAATGGAAAAAATGTGGATATTTAAGTGCTGAATAAAACGATGAAGAATAAGACGGAGAGACATTCACATTTGGGGCACCAAGGCCCTCTTGTCCATTATTGTGGTGCAAATAGAGGTATTTTGTGTGGAGAAAATTGCAAAGACTGCATTTACTCTTCAAGTTGCAGGCCCTTAGAGCCCACCTTTTGAGGAAATGTCATGGCAGGGTGAAGCCATTGCATTTACAGGAGAAAGATTTAACACCCAGAGGAGTGGTCCTGTGACCATTGTTGAGTGGGCAGTAGTGGCAGAATGCAGAGTATGGGTGGACCATGACTTTGAGGTATAGGGGTGTAGGGCTGGACCAAGGCTTGGAGGTATAGGGGTGTAGGGCTGGACCAAGGCCTGGAGGAATGGGGTGTAGGGCTGGACCACGACCTGGAGGTATGAGGGTGTAGGGCTGGACCACGGCCTGGAGGTATGAGGGTGTAGGGCTGGACCACGGCCTGGAGGTATGAGGGTGTAGGGCTAGACCACAGCCTGGAGGTATGAGGGTGTAGGGCTGGACCACAGCCTGGAGGTATGAGGATGTAGGGCTGGACCACGGCCTGGAGGTATGAGGGTGTAGGGCTGGACCACAGCCTGGAGGTATGAGGGTGTAGGGCTGGACCACAGCCTGGAGGTATGAGGGTGTAGGGCTGGACCACAGCCTGGAGGTAAGTGGGTGTAGGGCTGGACCAAGGCCTGGAGGTATGAGGGTGTAGGGCTGGACCACAGCCTGGAGGTATGAGGGTGTAGGGCTGGACCACAGCCTGGAGGTATGAGGGTGTAGGGCTGGACCATAGCTCGCCATGGGAAGATGACGGGCAGCATTCTGGGTAAGTTGTAGGCATGGAAGCGAGTGTTCTGGGAGGTCTGCTAGGAGGAAGCTGCAGCGGTGCAGATGGGAGAAGATGAAGGTCTGCAGGAGGAGTGAGCAGACTCCCTGGTGAGGAACACTTTCCTTCATACAGCAGGTACAAAAATGTTACTGTTCCATTCACACAGTACAGCTCCTTTCTCTTCGTCTGCCTCCCTGCAGTCTGTCGTTCACTTCATCCTCCTGTAGACTGCCCCAGTGTTACCCAGTGCTCTTTTATCCACTCTGCACCGACACACACACACACACACACACACACACACACACACACACACACACACACACACACTCTGTCTCTGAGTTTGTGATGTGCTCGTTCTATCACTTTTGTAATCTATATTTGTGTCTTTTGTTTTTTGAAAGGCAGTTTGTGGTTAAAAGCGCTCTATAAATAAAACCTGACTTTACTACGTCCTTGTACATGCGTTATGTTTGCTTGCTCGTTTTATTTAAGACTAAAAATAAAAAGGGTAAAGTTTCGGGGCGTGACGGAGCGATAAGCGTCGACAGGATCAAGTCAGTCGCGTGTTCTCCTGCGGGGTGTCACTATCTGCGCAGACTGCCAAGCTTCCTATGGCACCGGCTTATACGCCTGGAGTTGCTGTCTATGTTTAGTCATGAGGCCGGCTATTCAGAGAAAGTGTTGAACATGATCCGGAGGAAAAGTAGGCACCCGCCCACGTTGCCGATCCATAGATGCTGACTGGGGGTTGGACCGATACGTTGGCCGTTTATTAAAAAATGGTGTCGTCGACCACCAATATGGTGGATATGAGGCTCCAGCAGCTTCAGGGGTGTCAGTCTGGAAGACCCTAGTTTGGCTTAGTATGGCTTTCAGTGGAGAGTTTTAGTGTCCCATGGTCTAAATGCTGTTTCAAAGGTTTTTCAACCCTGATGAGAATAATATTAAGGGAGAAACAGGGAACAGAGGGGCTTGACATGAAATTGGCCAAATTTAAAGATAACAAATCAGCACATATCAGCTTTCGGCAGCTTCAATCCGAAAATATCAGTATCAGGCTTCAAAAACCCATATCGGTCTCACCTTAGTACTAGGGTCATGGATTTCGGTCAACATGCAGAAAACCACATGAAGTTTCAAGTATGAAAACTAATTTTTTTGTATAAAATACAATAAGTTGAATCCAAATATGGACATGCTGAAACATTAACACGTGGGCACAGATGCCAAATGCACCAAATGCATTGTGATAATCAGGCAGACACATACTGTAGACAAACTGACACACACACACGCACGCACACACACACACAGTTTCATGGGATGATGTGCCCGAGGCCATATCGTATCCTCCTCTGCAGCGTGCGGCTGTGCTACTGAGCCGCGGGCTATCAAAGCATCTGGTTATTGTCTGCAGCTCCGGTCGCCGTCAGATCAAAGGGGATGTGAACCCGGCGTGAGCGGACGGCTTCCCCCTCGTCCACCGGGCAACGCAGGACGCCATCAGCACTGACACACGTACAGTATACTGTACTGTAGAGGGAGGGTGAAGAGAGAGAGAGAGAGAGAGGGAGAGGAAGGAATGAAGGGAACGGAGAAAGGAAAAGAAAGGATAGGATAGGACAGAAAATCCAAACAAAAACAACAGAAACAAAATTATTTTGTTGCCTTTTGGAACTGAAAGAGAAGGAAAGGAAAGGAAAGGAAAGGAAACAAAATCCAAAGAAAAGAAAATGAATCAAAAGCCAAAGGAAAGGAAAGGAAAGGAAAGGAAAGGAGAAAGGATAGGATAGGATAGGATAGGATAGGATAGGATAGTAAACAAAATCCAAAGGAAAGGAAAGGAAAGGAGAAAGGACAGGATACGATAGTAAACAAAAACCAAAGGAAAGGAAACAAAAAAACAGGTAAGGAAAGAAAAGGAGAGGATACCAAAAAGGAAAGGTAAAGAAACCGAAAGGAAAGAGAAAAGAAGAGAGTGATGGTGTGCGGGGGAAACATCAAGCCAGTGAAATGAAAGCAGGAGAGGGAAGGCTGGAGGGACGGGTGTTGGTTCAGACGTGACGGGGGGGAGCGAGGGGCCGGCGGAGGGCCCGGCGGTATTAGAGGTCATCTCTGTGGATTAGAGAACAGAGTTCAGCACACGCCGACACACAATTTACCTCCATGAAAAATAGATGGAGCCCAGGAATGAAGTGACACATGCACTTATGGATAGTTGGGAAAACACACTGAACGGCTTGGAGGGATGATAAGGCATGAGAGAGAGAGAGAGAGAGAGAGCGAGAGACTATACTCTAAACCGCCAAATCTAATTTACTTCTATTAAATAAAAGTAGCTTTCCAGCGTCGTCTGGCAGGCCGGGCGCAGCACACTCACACATGTACATTTATCCACATCAGTAAAGTGAATATCATCGCCGTTGAGCGGAAACCTCTCATCTCCAGATTGTCGAGGAAACCGGCGAAGAAAACCAGCCGCGTGTTTAGCCTGACCGCCATGTTTATCCATCCAATGGGGGTTTGACAGGAGCTCATAAACCCGTAGAGAAACATGTCATCCTGTCATCCAGGTTTCACATGACTTCTGATTCTTCTTATTTATACTAAAAAGAAGGGTATGTATGGAAATGGATATTGTTTTTCACAGGTTTTATACAGGTTGTTCCTTATTCACAGTAAAAATTATTTTAAAAAATGTGTTTGTTTTTTGTATTTGTTGTTTTGCTTGTTTGTTGTATTTTGAAAAAAACAGGAAGGAGAAGTCTGAAACAGGCCAAACAGTCAAAAATAGTCGGGTTGTTTCGTAGAACACTGATTTTACTGGAGACGACCAATCATATTGCCTCTGAGACAGGGGAGGGGCGGGGCCTCCAGTGCTGCCAGCCAATAAGAGCAGTGTTTTTTTTTCTGGCTGATAGAAACGGTCGCAAAACTGCCTGTAGCTCTTTAGGTGGGAGAGGGAAACGAGAGAATTGGTAAAAATATTTATGAATCACATTACTGTCACAGTTGTTTCATACACTCCAGATAATGATAGAAAAATTCTAGGAAAAAAAATATTAAATTATTTAATTGCTTTGATTATTTTATTGCCCTGGGTTTTATTGTCCCGTGACATCCAGCAGTCCGACTCCGCCTGCCAACCCACCCTGAGTCCTGGTGTCCCATGGTGGTCTCCAGGCTGTCTCAGAGGCTTTTCCACCTTGACAAGGAACGCCGAATCCCAATGTTTTGGAATTTTTGGTGTGAAAATGGTCAAACACAGAAAGATATTGAATCCAAAAAAAAAAAAGCATTGGCACTGGGCTTCAAAAACCCAGTCGAACCCTCGTGTGTGTGTGTGTGTGTGTGTGTGTGTGACCACTGGGCTGGCTGAGGTGCAGGTTTTCCCTCCTGCTTTGTTGACAGAAGATAATTTGGTTCTGACAGCAGATGCTGCCTGTCCTCTCCTGCGCCCCTATTAGAGGCAGAGCGGGATCCACCATGACAAGCAGCAGTGGAATGTGGGAAAAAAAAACCTTCCTCCGGTCCCTCCACTCCGCCGCTCGGGCCTAGCAGGGCGCCGCGGCTACGATGGCAAATCACTTCCCCTTCGTATTTTCACCCTTCAGTTTCCCCCCCCTTTTTTCTTTTTTTTTTTGGCACCGGAAGTTAGAAGGGGGAAAAAAATGGGAGCGTTGAGGCGTTTCTCGGGAAAACTGCATAGCCGCTCCTCCACCGTTGTTAGCTTGGTTTTTATCCTGGTTTTTATCCTGGTTCAAGCGTGCACAAGCGTCCCCCACACACACTCACACACACACACACACACACGTACGGCTGATTCCCGGGGGAGGCGCGACTCCTATATCTTTCCTGTCTCCGATGAATATTTCATCCTGACTGGAGGCCTCATGTTTTATTGAGCCGGCGAGCGCCATCGGAGGGGATGTACTACATTATGCACCATCATTTATAAATGACCGCCAATCAGTGTCTACCCTTACACATAACACTCGCTAAACAGGCTCTGCTCTCACCGCTCACAGGCTCCCGGCACTCAGGTATATACACACACACACACACACACACACACACACACACACTCCTCAGATATCGCAAAGCTCATCACTCGAGCTGGAGGAGACGACTTCTTACCGAAAAACACAAAAGTGAGTGAGCGTCTTCGCTGCTCTTAATGTGAACTTCTGACATAAATATTTTACTTCCACTCTGGTTTTTTTTCCCACGCCGCAGCGCTCGCAAAAAACGCACGCTGTTTTATGCACGTGCGCAACCACACGACAAACTCACTGAAGATGTAAAGAAAGAAAGAAAGAAAGAAAGAAGAAGAAGCAGCTGAGAAACAAAACGCCTGGAGAGAAGCATCTCGGCGGCTCTCGTCATCGGCGGGGAGGAGAGACGGCGCCGCAACTCGCCACGATTTTTGTTTGCCGCGATTAATACGAACTCCTGACAAAACGCTTTCACTTCACCCTGCTCCTCGGCCACACACACACACACACACACACACACACGCTGACACTATGGAGGTGATGACACTTTAGTCTCCATAACTTGGCCCATGATCACTGTAATCAAACATAACCAGCATCAGCCTGAAGCTCCCATAATTACAGGCTGCTAGGGCCCCTGCATGAGGAGCATGCACGCGCACACACACACACACACACACATTGTTCCCTACATGCACGCACACACACACAGTGACATGCACACACACACACACAGCGACACACACACACGCACGCATACATAGATGCTCAGATCTACACACTCACCAAAACATATACACACACCTACGTGCACACGGCTGGCTTGCACGCACACACACACACATTTAAGTACACACACACACACACATCTGTGTCGATGTGTGTGTGCCGTGCTGCTCTGGTGTGCGCTAAGCACAGACGGAGCCTCAGTAAAGGACACTAATGAGTCCAATGAGACTGAGGGGAAAACAGCTCCTGAAATCTACACCACAGTAAAACACCTCGGAGAGACAGGGAGGGAGCAGGGGGGGAGCTGGGTGGGGGGGGAGGAGAGAGGGGGAGGGCAAGAGAAGCATCAGAAGGCAAACCAGAGAGAGAGAGAGAGAGAGAGAGGGATGAAAGAAGAGATAAAGAGAACGGAGGGCGGGGGCGTTGGGGGGGGGCGGGGACGAGAGGGTGCTAGGGATGGTGGGTGGTACTGATTGTGGGTGGGTGGTGAGTTGCCAGGGCCCTAGCTGAGCTGTTGCCAGCTGTAACCATGGTAACAGATTCCCATGGTGCATCTGGTGCAGCCGGTGAGTGTCGAGGTGGGGGGGTTTGGTGGGGGGGGGGGGGGTTCGGGGGGTGGCGTAAGGGTTTTTTGGCAAACGGCGTCCCGCCAAGAGAGACGCTTTATCAGCTGCCCAGCAGAGGAGGGTCTTACGTAAGCGCTGTTTTAATGATGGAGCCTATAAAAAGATGTTATATAAAAGGTGGTATTTTTACCAACGTGGCCTACAAAGAGGAGCGCTCACTGGATCACCGTTCCAATAGGCCCGTGGCGAATCGGCGGCCTTGATGAACGGGCGCCCCGGGCCAACGGTGGTCTAGATCTAAACGAGCCGCGGGGACCGATGGCTCCATCCTACCGAGGTTCTGATGCCGGGGGCCCCGCGGTCTGTCTTGATCCTACCACGATCCTACCACCATACCTTGATCCTGTGTTCGTACAGTCCTCTGAGTATCTCTGGCCTTCGCTGTACGGCCGGAGCCAGCGACAGTAGAGTACGTGCCCACTGGGCCCCCGGGCTACACGTATACGACCGACGCCTTCGCATGGAGGGAAGCCAGCGCGTCGAGTTCCAGTTTGGGTGACCGCGAACGCATCACGGAAAAGCTGGTAGCGGCATCGGCGACCGCTGGGAGACCGAAGAAGAAGAAGAAGGGGACAAACAAATTGATTAGCTTCACAATAAGAGCGTCCATCAAGAGCACAGCAGGGGAGCCATTCTTCGGTTGCAGGTGGGATTTGTCTACAAACAAGAGCAATTGAAGGCGGGTAAAGACCTTGCTTTCACTTACCGTTACCCTTAAAAAACGAGCAGCCTCAGGTGCGTACCACGTGACTGGATTCAAACCGCCTAGTATTACTACTATTTACTGTCCAATAGAGGCAAAAAATGAGCCCCAAAAACCAAACAAACTACGGCTAGCAAGAGGGATGTGCTAGAAAAGTCGACTCCAATCACCACGAGGTTCAGAGAGCGATGAGTGCCAGCAGCTTTTGCGATACAGTACATAGTACGGTTCAACCCACATGATACCAATACCAATATTTTTGGACGAACCGATATTTCGCCCAGTATCTTTTAATGCCTACAGCTTTGACCGGCACCTTCCAAAGCCCCGCCACAAGCCTCTGGATACCTCACCTGGGACCTCATCCGTTACAGGGCTGCTGTTTTTCCCCGCGGGTCAACACAACAGGATACAACACGGAGACAAGGGGGTCACCGCCTCGGGTTACCGGGGACGATCCATCACGTCCACTTTATCGAGTCTGCGGTTAGAAGGGGGAAGCAGCGGAAACAAACACTCAAGATGTGCACATGCATGCGATTGGATGTGTGAAGCATGAATTATTCCTGTGCATCCATGACTACCCGGGGTGTGTGTGTGTGTGTGTGGGCGTTCCCAGCCTGAAGGCATGCAGGCGTGTTTGCAAGTGCATGCATTTGTAATGTGCGAATCAGACATACACTCAACATGCACACAACGCTGAAAATAGGCATTCGAGGCGTTGTAGGTGGAGTGCAGGGGGTTTTCTGGGAGTGGAGTATATGATTCTGAAATGAATTGCCTCGGCAGCAAGTGGCGGTCCTGCAGCCTCGTCTCAGCAGCTTCCTGTCAGCACATTTTTTTTTATTATTTTCCAACCCCTGCTGCTTCTGATGTCAGTTATCAGTCTACTGGAACGGGGCTTCTTCTCTTTTTGTTTGTTTAAGATTTCATGGAAAACCTGCGCCGCGCCGACTCCGAAATTGGAACACGTGAAGTATTTTTCGGGGCGGCTTAAGTTTATTTATTTGCTCGCGAGCGTTTGAACGCACCATCACAACTAATTTCACAGTGAAATATTCAAGAGGAGCGCCGACGTGTAGCCGGGGTTTGATGCCAGCAGCGTGCCGTCCTTCTGTTAGAAACAACAGCGAGGGATAAAAGGCAGTCGTACTGTAAGTGGGATATGGTGGGTGGGGGGGGGGGTCATGTGGGAGAGGTGTTGCGACAGAAAAGTGAGGAAGGACAGAATTTGATATCAGGCACTAACAATAGTGTTTGCCAAGTAAATTGGCCACAATTAGTCAAGGCCCTTATTTACTGTGTAATGGCTCATAATGCCTTCATTTCACTGAGTGGAGAGAGAGGAGAGAGAGAGAGAGAGGGGGAGATAGCTGCAGAAAGAGGGTGAGTGTGAGAGAGGAGAGAGAGAAAGAGAGAGAGAGAGAGATCTCCAGTTGGTTTTGTCCTTGCTGGCAGATGCGCTTTGCCAGGATGTAATTTGGGCCGATCCATCAGAGAGCAGTAATGAGGTCTAATGTTGGAGTCCACTGTGTCCTAATGACACCTCTGCTGTCCCACCGCCAAACCCGCTCACCCCCCCCCCCCCCCCCCCCACCCCCCCGCCGGGCCTCGGGCAGCTGGGACTTGACCTCCGACCTTCAGTTCGACAGCCCTTTCATCACACCCCCGAACCATAGCAACAGGATAAAAACCCAGTTCATGAGCTGGATGGCAGAGGGGTGGCAGAGGGGTGGCAGGAAATTGGACGGGTCTCGTTTGGAGAGGGGAGAGAGAGAGAGAGAGAGAGAGAGAGAGAGAGCTTGTGTTCCTGCTACGTCGTTAATCTGCAGACAATTGCATCTCTCAAAAAAAGGGCTTGGACTGATCTCGTGGGATATTCAGCACCGATACGATGAGAGGTTCCTCCCTCCTCCTGGGTGTCAATGGAGAGTTTCAGAGCTAAATGCTGTTTCCACCCTGACGAGAACACATCTACTAACGATAACATCACCTATTGCCGGCTTCTTTACCCATAATCAGCCTTCAAAAGCCTTCAACGGTATTACAAGCACGGTCCCATAGCGACGTCATGCTAAGCTAACAAATGCTAAGGTAACATTCTATTGATTGCAACGTAATGGCAGCAATGTCTTTGCGGATGGCGTGTGGATGAGCCTTTCATGAAGAAGAAGCCAGGCGGTCTGGAGATGTCGGCAACATAATCCAAGAGAAATTCCAGCTAAAGTCGGCGTTACGAGCATTTCACTCTGGGAAACGACCTCTGCTCACGAGGGACCCGGGTAAACAAGACTCGTCTGAGGGTGAAAAAGTGGAGATGACAGGCAGGTCAAGATAACGGGAGCACCTACATTTGTTTCTACATTGAAGGCGTTTTTTTTTTTTTTTTTGGGGGGGGGTGTTGAGTTTCGGTGCACAGAGGCAAAAAAAATAAAAACAACGGAAACCACGCAGGTCTGAGATTTCACCCGTCGAGCCGGCCGGCGAATTAGAGCACAGCAACTAGCCGAGCCCTGGCGCCCTGCTAAATGCAAGGCTGAGCTCATTAGGACTGGCCCAACATCACACACACACACACACACACACACACACACACACACCAATCTGTCAGTGTTTTTTTTTTTCTTCCTTTTTTTACATTAAACAAGCGGAGAGACAATGCGGGGAGAGAGAAAACGGAGAGAAAACGAGAGTCGGCAAAAAAAAAAAAAAAAGGAGGCGAGGAGGATCACACGGAAAACGGTGAGAGAGGGAGAATGACAGGCAGAGGAGATCGAGTGAACGACGGAGATAGAGATAGAGAGAGAGAGAAAGAGAGAGATGGAAACAATGAGGGGAGAGACAAAGCAGGTGGCCTGGGTAATTGCCTGGGGAATATAATGAATGAGCCACAGTGCATCTGACGGAATAGGAAATCGTCTCTATCTTCTCATTCCCCTCTCTCTCTCTCTCTCTGTCTCCCTCTCATTATCTCTCGCCCTCTCTCATTCCACTCCTCCCCTTATCCATCTCCCGCACACCCTTTTAAACATTTCTCCTAATCCTATCTCTCTTCCACAGTGTTTGCCATCACCCCCCCCCCCTCCTTCCTCCCTTCCTCTCAACTCAACTTGCTACTGCTTCCTCTCTTTTCCGACCTTATTTCAACATCAAACTTCCACCTCCCCTGTCGCCCCCCCCCCGTTACCCCCCCACCACCCCCCACCACCCCCTGTGGCTTGGACAGCTAAACCTAAAACTATTCCTAGCAAAATTTCTTCTCCAGAATAGTCTTCAAGGCCCGGATCCAACGAGGTGCTGGGAACGTCTCGCGGTGGGGGGGGTTGGATCTTGGTCAAAGCTCATTCCGCAATTTTCCCGTTTTTTTTTGGGGCAGGCTGCAAAAAAAAAAACCCCGTCCCGCCTTAGTCCCGCGGGTCTTCATTGAGCTGAGATCTGAAGACTCGAGTCACTGTCATGTTCCTGCAGCCGCCTTGAGACGATGGAGCGGCTGCTCTTACTTTACCAGACGGATCACAGCACTTTCAAACAGAAAGTGGGATTCGCTGGACTAGGACACTTTCAGCTTCATCTTGTTAGCTGCACGATGTCCTGCTGCTGTAGCGTCCTGAGATCTGCACATCGCTGTTGTGCTCAGATGTTATTCGTAGACTTGCTCGCCATCGTCACCGATTTCTCTCATCGACGAGGCATTTTGTCTGACCTGATGTGTAGTTTTGTGCCAGTCGTGCCAAAATCCCATCACGCCACGTTGAAAGTCGCAGCCTGTCTACATGCTTTATACTTTCCATCCGGAGGAGAGAGCTGTTTGTGTACATGGGGAGGTGTACCTAATAAAGTGGCCTCAGAACATAAACCGAATAGACAACCTGAGCTCGGTTTGGAGGTTTTTGTTGGGTTTTTTTTTTTGGCCCCCGGCCCCGTCAGCGGTCAGGGAGCGGCATTGTGAGCGAGTGAATGGGTGGATGGACGCCGGCGCCAGGCAGGTAGATAGAGGGACAGGGTCACGATAGAGAGGGATGGGGGAGGGAAGGGAGGGAAGGATGCGTGTGGGTGTGATGCCAAGAAGGGAGGCGGCGGCGGCGGCGGGAGGGATAGATAGTGTCACGCCGACTATTCAGGCCCGTTTGATGAGATGCCTCAAACAGCTGAAAGAGAGAGACGGAGGGAGCGAAGGAGTGAAAGACCCCCTTTCATCGCCGCGACTCGTGCTGCAAAAGCCCCTCCCCCCCCTCCTCCTCACCCTCCTCCCCCTCCCCATCCTCCTCCTCCTCCCCCCGGTCCCCATGCGAATAGATAAAACACATTCAATCAGAGGGAAACGAGTGACAGGGGTGGTGGTGGGGGGGGGGGAATAAAAGAGAGGAGTTCAATCACGCTGGCGTTCCTCTCTCTATTTCAAAGAGGGGAATGGGAGGGGGGGGGGAGGAAGGGGGAGGAGTGTGGCTCTGCGTTGGTACACACAATGCCACTAAACCCGGAGGAAGGTAAGAATGATGCGACTCTGTAAAGGATCACCTCCGACATCTGCACTACAAAACACAAGAAACCATGAGAGAGATTGAATCATAACCCTGTAAATACATGTGTCATTTACTGGGAGTCTTTCCTCCCTCCCCCCCCATCCTCCTCCCTCCTCCTCCCCCCCTCACTGTAACTCAACTGGAGTGCAGATGCCAGACCAGTAGTGGCTGGCTGGCTGGCTGGCAGGCTGGGTAGTAATAAGCGTCTGCGGCGGGCCTGCGGCTGTGTTTGGATCCCGAGCGTTGTGTTAGCGCTGCGGTCGGCGGTCAGGGCGGGAAAAAAAAAAAACCCGTTAAAACCGTCTCGTATTCTCACAGCGAGTTTCAAACCCGCGAGTTCAAACCCGCGAGTGGGCGGGCGGGAGTCGCACGGACCCGGCGAGAAGGACCCCCCCCCCGAATACACCCACACACAGCCAGAGGGGACGGGAGTGATGATGATGATGATGATGATGGTGGTGATTTTTCGCAAAAACTAAGCACATCTGTGTTCGCTTGCCCCTGTGTGTGTGTGTGTGTGTGTGTGTGTGTGTGTGTGTGTGTGTGTGTGTTTTTCAAAATCTTCTTCGCAATAATTTCCGGGTAAACACGGTTAAGGCAGATTTGATTGAATGTGAATCTCTGAGTCCGAGTACAGCGGCTCAATATCGATCACTCAGAAAGAGGGAGGCGTGCATGACACACACACACACACACACACACACACACACACACACGATGAAGAGGCAGCCGTGATATCCTGGTACTATTAGAGCTGAAGGGTGTATGAACGTGCAGAAACACACTCTCATAAGGGACTAGAGCCACGATGAGGGTATTGTCCATTTAGCAGCAGTTGGAAACGGAGCTGTGGAGTAGTACCGGTCTGGACAGGTGAGGACAACTCGACTTGACCGGCTGCTTATGGTGTGGGTTCGGTTCACCGGGGGTGTGTATGATGGAGACACCCTCAAGGGACGGAATGTGGTGGTTGGATCACACTTTAAAGGAGAATTACGGGATTTTTCAACCTGGCCTCTATATCCACAAAATCGGCCTATTATACTGTAAAATAGGTCCAAAACGTTTTGGAGTGGCTCCGGTAGATCGGCTCAGTCAGGGAGTCGCGAAACGGGCTCAATGGCTGCAACGTAATCTGTAGGGGCAAGTGCGCGCGATCAAATTACGTCCACTAAAAGTGCTTGATTTTGCCACTGACAGGCTCAGATTGTTATTCGTGTGTCTGACAACATTACTGAAAGGATCGCTACAGAAATATACCTTTCTTTAACCAGAAAACTAAAGTCTGAAATGGACGGTGGACAAAGGTAGTCTATAGCGAGAGGGTTCACTTGTTGTGGGAAGAGGATGGTAGAAACCTGACAAAGGTATTCTATGAAAGCTGCGCAAAGTCTTCCTCAACATTTTGTTGGCACAGTTCGGAAATGCGCGAAAACGAACCATTGTTGTTGTTTTTTATCTTTGGGAAAAAACAAATACTCTAAACTACGCTTTCTATACTCCAACACGTCTCCAACGCTAATTTAGGTTTCCACCATCCTCTTCCTGCAACAAGTCATCCCTCTTGCTTTCATAGACCACCTTTGTCACGTTTCCACGTCCTCTTCCTGCAACAACTCTGAACTCTGAAATCTCACGAGAGTTGTTGCAGGAAGAGGACGTGGAAACGTGACAAAGGTAAATGTGAGGAAAACCACAGAGGTAGATTCAGAAGATTATTTTAACTGTTTTAAAGATGCTGATGTAAATATTTAAACATGTAAATAATAATAACTGTAAATATTGTGAATTTATTTATGTGCCTGAGCTCTTGTTTATTGGCTCTTGGATACACTTATTTGTCTTAGCTCTTGTTTATTGGGTTCACTTATTTGTCTTAGCTCTTGTTTATTGGGTTCACTTATTTGTCTTAGCTCTTGTTTATTGGGTTCACTTATTTGTCTTAGCTCTTGTTTATTCGATTCTCTATTTGTCTCATTTGTTAAGATAAGTAGGTTGCTAACTTATTGCACTCTTACATTAACACTAGTTATGCTCTTAGTTGCTTGTTTAGGAAGGAAATGCACTTATGATTTCTGGTGACTAGTAGTTTTCTTACCTACCTTTGTTGAATGCACTTATTGTAAGTCGCTTTGGACAAAAGCGTCTGCTAAATGACTGTAATGTAATGTAATGTAATGTGAATATATTTTTAGTAAATTAACTCAAATATATGAATTAACTAAACTTCTAATCCTTACAATAATAATAAAGACAACGTGATACTTTACGGATATTCTCTTTTTGCCTCCCTCTCCTTTAATCACCCAGAAGTTCAGTTCTTAGAGGGATGATGCATCTTGGCACTGTGTTCTGTGTTCACACTGATAAGCCTGACGGGGGGGGGGGGAAGCTATAATTAAATACCAAAATCTCAAACTTTGAAAGACCAGAACAGCTAGAGAGGTTCAAGAGAGTTGTCGCAAAAAATATGGGGCTCTCGGATAGAAACAAGACACTCGGTGCCTCTCGCTCCTGTTCCTGTGACCCCTCCTCTCCTTGACACAATGGAACGCCCCGGTTGCAGAGAGAGAGGGAACAAACAGCCCATCGTGCGTGCTCGGGTACAATGCTACAGCGCTATCAGCTCCCTGGGTAAACGTGGGGCAGCAGCCAGCTTGGCAACGCAGCAGATAAGACAACCTGTCATGCTGCTTCGATGACGAGTGTGGAGAATAAAAGAGTTGAGTTGAGGAATGAGTACTGCAGCTGTTAGATACGGCGAGATAGTGTAAAAACTGATATAGTTTACTATCAAACTTTTAAAAGGCTTTATACTAGTCTGGATTCAATAAAGTCTTTCTTGTACTCGGTTTCCTTTCATGTATTATTTCCTTCTGTCTCCTTTGTTGGTTCATTTCTGTTTCTTTATAGATCTACTTTCTTTTCCTTTGTAATTCGTTGCAGTTTATTTAATATATTACCCAAACTGCCTTTAACCTCTGAAATTAACTATGTTTAAAAATGTCAATCGCACAACTGAATGAACCATGAGGGGTAACGACATCTCTGGTGGGGGAAGACGATGGACATGAAATAAGATACGCAATGTGGGCAAAAATGTAATATCTGCAGATTCAGATCGTAGTAACGCATTTATTGGGACAGAGGAAGGATCAGAGATCAACTGGTGTCTCATCCGACCAACTGGATCCTTGAGCTTCACGATGTGTCTCCATTGAAACCCCAAGCAGGCCGCATGAACCAACCACGAGGGCTCACACACCGCAAGGCAAGACAAGTAGAAATTAGTGATTTAATCACACAATCACACAATATATAATCAGCGATGATAACAAACGATCCTCCATTTAAACATGAGACATCCAGCCGCTTCAACAGTGACACTCCTTGTCAAACGCACAAAATTGAACCAAATCGTGGCACTTTTTAAATGACAGGTAATTAAGAGGAGTTCACAGCTGACAAAATAATAACACTGGATCCTCTAGATTTTTGGAAAGCCACAAATTGTTTTTTTTAATATAGTCTCCATCTTTGGTGCTCAGTCTCATCACTGTGGTGTTTCTGCACTGCGGTCACCTGTCAATCAAACCAGTGTGTCCAGCACTGTGACGTCTTCCTCCTTGGAGTTTCTGTTGATGAAGTTCCTGCAGGTGGCGCTCTTTTCTTTGTGTGTTCAGCCACGGTGGCTATCGCTGCTCATGCTAACTACCCGCTTCTTCTTCTGTTTATTCCAAACAAACAGAAATGTTAAAAGCATCACCTCCTGTGCAGGAAAGACCTTTCTGAATTGTGTTCTTCGAGCGGGAGGAACCAGGAAGCGTGGAGCTGCGGGATCGCCTTTTGTGAATTCAGTTCTCGTCTCCATCCGCGGTCTCAAAATACAGTAAATGCTGTTAGAAACTCAGGTGAAGAAAATCAATAACTTCAACAGATTACAGCTCGGTACACGGAGGCCGGGCTGTGTGGGGAGAATAGCGCTGTCTCTGGCCTGCTAATGTCCACCTGCAGCAGGAAGAGGGTTTCTCAACTCATGTGTGCTGGGACAAGCGTCCTGTTTAGAAGAATCAGTGTAATGGTTGTTAGAGGTAGACCGATACAAAAATCAGACATCAAATATTGGGAAGCCCTTAAATTAGTTGATTTTAATGCAAAATTTTGGCTTCCATCTGTATGTTTTCTTCTTCTTCCTCTTCTTATCATCATTATTATTAGAGTTTAGTTTCTTATTAGTTTTATTATTATAGAGTTTTAGTATCTGATGGTCTAAATGCTGTTTCAGAGGCTTTTCAACCCTGACAGGAATCAAATTCTGGTGGAAACATGAAATACTTGGAATTATTTTTTGGAATTTTATGGCCTAAAAAAAGTCAAATTTAAAGAAACTGAATGTTGGCACAAAATATCGGCTATCGAAGAACTTCTATCTAAAAATATTGGTATCAGCCTTCAAGAACAGCGTGTGTTTCCATAACGAGTGTTTGATCTCTTCTATCACTTCTATTTTGATCCTCCTTTTTATTTGCGCCACAGACAAGCCTTGGTCCCGCCCACCCCTGTTGACACTGTCCACTGCATCCACACCCACCAGAGGGGTTCGACCATGCTTGCAGGGAGGTGCACTGTGTAAAAACCCCACAGTAATGGCTGCTTATCACAAAATATGTTGTGAAAATTAGAAAAAAAAAAAATAAATATTGCAGATTACCACTTTAATTTTGCCACATACCTAGAATACCTAGAAATATGCTGCCAGCTACGGCCGTTATTCATCATTGAGGACATCGACAAGGTAAACATCAACCACACTGTGAAAATACTGGAGTGTGTTAACCTGTAATACTTCATCCTTTTAGTAAAAACACAAACTACACAGTGTTGCGCATTCCCAAAGACCCCCCTTCCCCCCCCCCCCTCCCCAGTTCTGCGGATGAAGATAGCAAGGTGACAGGGTGGCCGGGGAGCGAGGCAGGAGGTTGAGATGGAGATCAGGTTTTTATAACTCTCATTTCTGCTGCTGATTTATCAGCTCGCCCCGGTCCCTGTCAGCCACACACACATGTGACCGGCATGGCAAAAGGCTAACTCATTAGTCTGCCTCATCACAGTGGGAGGCTTTGCAAGCGAGCGCACACACACACACACACTCTCTCCTCTCATCCTCTTTCTTTCCCTGCCCATTTCCTATTCTCCGTTTTCCCAATCAGTCTCTTTCACTGTTACCTTTCCTCATTTTCATCCCTTTCTTCTCCTCCTTCCACTCCTCTCTCTCTCACTCTGTCTGTCTGAGTGGTGGCCTCTCCATCCAGGATTTAATTAAAGCAGTTTAAATGGCCAGGGGTGATCCTCATCATGTCATCCCTCTCCCTTTCTGTCTTCCTCTGGAGGTTAATATCAGGCTAATCCACTCTTACCCCCCCTAAGCCCTTCCTCAATAATGCATGGCTTCTCTCTGGCCACCTAGAGTGGCGGCTGCCTTCAGCACCGGCAGCGCTCAGCCGGGTTCAGACTCACCACGGACCAGACGTACCTTTACATGCGTTTGTGTGCGCCCGGGCTGGACCTATGTCGCCGAGTGGAAAGACCCCCGGGGGTAAATTCACTCCCCCCCCCACCCCCCCGGGAAGAAACGCTACCCTCGGCGTAATTGTAAAGAGGGCGCCTTTGAATGGGAGCGCGAGCGGCGGCGTGGTCGTCATGCTGTCAGGCCGCGGGCGTGAATGACAACTGTAACATTAGGAGGCACAACGTGTCCTGATACGGTTTGAGACGGTTTGGCTCGGAGCGAGAGAATCTGGCGAATTTCAGGCAGATGGAAAATCATTAGTGAAAAAAATCAATTTAGAGAATGTAACTCTTGAGCAATATTCTCTTGCTCAGCCTCCTAGGCAATATTCTCATAGTTTTCGTGCTTGAAAATGACTCAGAGGGTTGGAGGCAGTGGAAAAAAAAAAAAAGAAAAAAAAAATCCTTGTCAGTTGTTCTCTTGTAATTGCACATTTCCAAAAGCAGGGCAACCTCAGAATGCATAGGGAGAAGGGGCTCGCAAGAAATGTGAGTTAAGTGAATGAAAATACCTATAGGTGCTTGTCGCTGGAACACTGGCGCTTCTCGACGACAATCTGCTATTAAACCAAGCACATCTAATGACCTTTTCACCAATGGCTGTGTGTGTGTGTGTGTGTGTGTGTGTGTGTGTGTGCGTGCGTGGGAGTAGAAGCAGGTAGTCTCGGGCTGCTAATGAAGACAGGGATATACACGACAACTACCAATTAAAGTTGTCAAGAGCCTGGATTGTTCTCGGCGGTTTGACAGTCTCCTCACACAGGCTCGCCGATTTCCCCCTTTTACATGCCTTTGCCCGACGCAATTAGAGCCCCCCGGGGGTGGGTGTGGCCCGCCGCCGAGAAATTACCTCACGTGCCGCATTGTCTTTTCCCTCCATTATGCATTTTACGGCGGTGGTGGTGGCGGCGTTGCGAGGCGAGCGAGATGCCGGGTTGCCGGGCGGAAGGGGCCATTAACTACACACCGCTCCGGAAAAGAGAGCGCCGCAACCACCAATTAAACACACTTGGGTTCGCGTTAGTGCGCATGCATCTCTGTTTCTCACACACACACACACACATCATCTTTACCCCTGCAACCCCACCCCGCCTCTCGTCTCATATTCGGTGCCCATGAATCATCTCCTCTGAGAATTAAAAGACTAGAGGGAGGTTTCATTTGCAAACCGGCGTGGCTAATAGCCTCTCCAGCCCAAACCCGCGGCGATAAATATCATTTCATGGCTGTTCTACATAATTTATGATGGTGCCGCTGATAGGCGGAGGTTACCGCTTTACCGGTCTCCGCTTCTCATTACTATCTACGTCGCGATCGGGGGTTAGACTGATATACGGCGCCGATATCGGGGCCTTTTGTTACAGTCTGATATGATGGATATGATGCAGCTTGATTGATTTCATAATGTAGAGGTGATCAATGCTACACTGGTTGTCTATGTCTAGTTTTCATTATTGTTGTTATTGTTGTTATTCTGGGTTTCAGTGGAGAGTTTTAGTGTTTCAGAGGCTTTTCTAGTCGGATAAGAATACACTTCTGGGCAAAACAATAAATAGTGATAGTGTCTTGGACTTTTCGGGCATAGCAATGGTCAAATTTAAAGATATTGAATATTGGCACAAACTATTGGCTATCAGCAGCTTCAATAGAAAACAGTATCAATACCGAATGACAGAAAAAGCATAGAAAAGGAGACAGAAAGGTAGAGACAGGAAGTGTACAAAAAGGGGTGGGAGAGGGGGGAAAATTTAGAGGGGAATAAAAAAGGTATGTGGGTCAGCGCGGGTCTAAAATGAGAAAGTGTGAAAGAAGAGGATGAAAAGCTTCCAGCGTCGGCCTATTAGAAAGAAAGAGACAGAAATAAAGAGAGGATACAGAGTCAAGATGAAAGCGTAGCCTTTTGGGAATGAAATAATGGTGACCAATGCATTTCCTTTTGGCAAAGATAGACCAGTGTGTGTGTGTGTGTGTGTGTGTGTGTGTATGTGTGTGTACTTTGAAGTTTGGGGTTTTTTGGGGGGGAGGGGAATTTCGTGCCATTTTGTCAGGAGGGTGGCAGATCCAGGGTCAGAGTTATGCTATTTTCAGGGTTATTGGTGTAAGGTTGGTTTTAAAGCTGCTCCGGGGCAATTTTGCACCGTCATCGGGGCGAGGGGGGGGGGGGGGGGGGGGGGGGGACTCTACGGCGTCTCGGCGAGGCGGCGTGGGACGCTCTTTGATTTCGGCGGGCTACGCGGGAGTACTTTCACATAAAAAGCTCGCCTGGTGCAGCTTCAGGGAAGGAAAGTAGTCAATGGGACGTTCTCACAAGAATACTAATACAAGGCTGCTTGTTTATGTGTGAGCGCCCCTGGGTGTGTGTGTGTAGTTGTGTGTTTGTGTGTATGCCGTGTGTCTGTCAGTGATAATTTATGTATAAAGTAAATATGTAGTAACATCTGTGAGACTGAGGATGCCGCAGCACTCGGGATAATACTGCGCTGTTCAAATAGCTGATATCCAAGGTTTTCTCCCCCCGCAGAGCGGCTGGCCAAACAGTGGTTATCCCCGGCTTTAACGCGGCGGGACTGGCCAAACAGCAGACATCCCTGGGTTGGTGTCCGACCATCTGGCGGGACTTCGTCTGCCATTGGTGGGGAGTGTCAAAATCAGGCTCCACCAGAGAGCAAAGCATCATGGGATGCAGTCCAGAGTCTTGCCAGCATTCATTCAACCCCCCCCAAAAAAACACTAGAGTGCCTGGGTTGACTCCAGATAAGCAATTTGAACACACTGGGCACTGCATGGCATGAGTGAAGGGGCTTAAGACCCCCAGCTAATTTTCTATTTCAAACGCAGGATGACTGAATGCTTGCCAAAGTGTTGCACAAACTAACAGCATCCAATGCAAACAGAGAGCCAAATTATCTTGTACTTAGCACATCCAAGTGCATGCAACATCCATTTCCTACCATTCTACAATCCACAAACCATATACTGCAATCACTTTTCTCCATAATGTATGGTGTGACTTTTACACAATCTACACTGTAAATACATTAAAAAGATTTTAAAAAAGCTTGGCAACACGGGTTGCCAATCATAATCTGTAAAATTACGAGACAGCGCAGTAGATTAAATTAACACATTAACACTTTACTTTACAGGGATAACATGTTATTTCCATCTACAGGTCGTTACTGTAACGTTACAGTAAGTTGTTCGAGTGAATTCGATTTTTATAGATTCAAACTTTATATTAAGCCTGTAAATTGACAAGCAAGCTGTAAAAAATATATGTATTCAGGGTCACGGGTGGCTGGAGCCTATCGCTGTATGTACTGGGTGGAAGGCAGGGTGACATCCAGACAGACACTCACATTCACGCCACGCCACACAGAGATGACTGGGACTCGAACCCAGGACCATTTGTTGTGCAATTTGACCATGTTGCAGAGCACAAATACAGTAGCATGCATGCTCGTATTTCAGTCAACCAACTCACGTAATTTATATGAGAATAAAATGTAAATGCAGATTGGGATGACTCTTGCACAACACATGTCATCTGTACTTTTTAGTTAAAAACTGTCTGTGCTATAATACTGGGTGTATTTTAATGGAGTACTTGTAAAAGTAACTGTTATCTTTTGAAAAAATTTGAAATCCTTGTGAAGATTTACAGTTTATTGTCTGTTTTTTTTTTTTTTACAGTGCAAAGGAACAATACATTGTCTTGAAACTACCAGGTGGAGATCATGATACAATATCTAGTCTATGACTCCAAATTCTTGTCTTCAGCAGTTGCTATGACAACTTGAAGGATGGTGGTGGTGGTGATGTGTGTGTTTGTGTGTGTGTGTGTGTGCTTGCTTGTGGGGGGGGGTGCGGGTGTATGGGTTATGGTTCCTTCCCAAACCAGGGGTACTCAGGGTAAACGCAGCCAATCAAAAGGGGATGTGGAGGTAATGAAGACTAAGGCGCTGAGAGGCAGAGAGCTTTTAGAAGCCGCCGTAATGCTGAGCACTTCAGACCCGCTCGCTCCATCTTCCACAGCTCGTCGGATTAGCCGGCCTAGTCTCTATGGAAACCTTACCCCACGCGAACACACAGAACACATGCACACGCGTCTCTCTCACACACACACACACACACACACACAGTGAAGATTTTTTATTTCCCTCAAAAATGAAACAGGATAATTTAAGTGCTACTTGTGATTTCCTGGTTTTTTGACATCGCCTTGCCTTGTGGAATCACGCGCTCTGCTGTGAAAAAAAAAAAAAAAGAAAGGCCTCGGTGAAGCAGACATGCATCCTGCACAAAAGCCTGATTTACCAGACCTAATGTCTCTTTATTCAGCATGCTCCACAAACTGGTGGTAAAACGCTCTCAGGGTGCTTGAGAGAGAAGACATCCTAGTTGGGAGAATGCATGGGCATCGCTTCATACTGCTGCAGTGACTTATGGCTCTCACCGCCAAAACCGCCAAAAATCTACAGGCTTCAATTAATTTCTCACCTGAAGGTATTTTCTCTCCTCGGTCGATCCGTTCCTCGTCCGCCCGGCGCTGCGAACCGCTAACCTTCTGCTTTTTCCCGGCGTAAACTCAAGCTGGAGAGGAAGCGCCATACTTTGGAAGTGAGCCAGACGGGTGAGAGAGTGCAAAAAAAAACACCCACAGCATCTGAGAGAACACACACACACACACACACACACACACACACGCAAGCATACACACACATTCAAAAGCCAATATATGGGGCCGATGCATCAGGCTGATATCGGCCGGTCAGTGTTGCCCACCTCCAATACGATGCTACACTGATCGTCTATGGGAACCTGAGTTTAACCTTTAACCTGAATTGATCCTAACGCAACGTTTTGATTGGATACCACATTGTTGTTATTGTCCTGCGTCTCCATGGAGAGTTTTAGCATCCCATAGTCTGGAACGCTGCTTCAGAGGTTTTCCCACTCTGCCACGAAAAAACAACTCTGGGGGGGAAACAGTAAATCCTTGCAAGTTCTGGCACAAGAACAGTCACATCCAAAGATACTGAATATCAAAATGTCAGCCATTGGCAGCTTCAATCTCGAAATATTGGTTTTGGCTCAGGTTTAACAAAAACCCGTATCGGTTTGAGACCCCAAGCGCACATGCGAGTGCCTCCACACAAATCCATACGCAAACACGTCCGCAAGCAAATGGGAAGGAGTGTAGAGGCACAAGAGTGAAGAGAGAGGAGGATGAGGAGGATGGAGGAGGAAGAGGAGGGGGAGACGACTCTCAGGGAAGTTTTTTTATTTTTCCCCAGCAGCTTTTCCAAGTTCCAAGTTCCCCCCCGTCAGCATCTGATCTGATACAAAGCGAGGATACGGAGCCACGATAAGACTCGGCTTCAAAAAAAAAACCCGCCGGCTCTCGATGCTCAAGTGTTCAAAAAAAAAAAAAAGGTGGCCCCGGTGACAGTCCACCTCTAGACGGTAATCTGCAGCTCCGTCCGCGGTGCGTTCAGGGGCTTGGACTTCGGCAGGTGACCTCGGCGCCGCGAGCCTCCTGCCGGGGCTCAACCTTAAGCGGTCGGTTGTGCCGGACGCCGGAGACGGGAAACGGAGACGGGAGATCGGCGTGAGGCCACGGGGGGCAAGACGCAGACCAAGACCGGATCAACTGCACGACGTGGATTACGGATTACGGTCAAAATAAAGGATTTTCCTGCTCATGTGTTCTTACATCTGTACTCCTGAACAAGAGGCTGAACTCCCCCGTCTAACCTGCCCATGATACCTGTTGTATTACTCCCAGTATTTTCTTTTGTTCTAATGGTTTGTTGTATTATGGTCAGGGATCACTACAGGGATTAAAGGTTCATTCATCTGAAATAAGAAATACTAAAGTCACTAATTGATTTAATCTGGAATATGTCATTATAATCACGTATTAGTATTATATTAGTCCAGACCCACACATGGAATCTGATCTTTTCCATTCCAGTTTGGGCCACATCGTAGTTCCAGGTCCGGCTCTACACCGCTGGAGGCCCTCGGCAAACTTTTCAGTGGAGGCCCCCCGTTTATTTTTTTTGCATCAGATAAGAACGTTAACACTTTTTCTTCGAGAAAAACATACACTTGCCTCTCCATCCTTTGAGGAGCGGCGGCCCCGCCTGGAGCCGTTACACATCCGACACGCGACCCGAGTCTGACCGGTCACATCTGAACCCGTGTGTTTGTGTTTTTTTTCATGCCAGTTCTGGAACAAGTGTTCCTCGGCGAAGCCCACCACATCCCGGGGCCCCGCCACTGCTGGCTCCTCTCCCGCACCCACACAGAAACGGAAAAGCTAAAGCCATGCCGTTGGCGCTTCTTCAACTCCTTCTTGCCTTCTTCACCAGCTGAAAGTCTCATCCCACCTCCGCAGCGAGTATTCCTTAACACGAACGCTTGGCAGGCTGTCTGATACAACACCACGTCGTTGGGGGTCGTTCCGGGACAGAGGACCTCTTCATCCGGGTTGAAAAACATCTGAGGAGCACTAAGGCCTGGAGCGGGAACACGGTGAAGCACGCGCAACCCCAAGAGTGTTGCAGTGAAGTTGCGGGACACAGCGGTTCTCGTTGAAGCAGTGACATATGAAACGGCGTTGAGGTTGAAGTAGGCTGTAGTTGTTGGGGGGAAGTATGTACGTATGTATGCTGAAGGTCAGGGTTGCGGTATCCTACAGCAGTCGCGGGTTGTCTCAGTGGAGTATGAAATATCCGACAGCGTTGAGGCAGCCGCTCCGGGCCTCCGGGGAAGAGCTCGCCTCGCTCCGCCGGGGGGGATCAAGCTCAGCCAATCAGAACCATTCCACATCATTGGTCAAGGCCATCTCTTATCTCGCCGAAGTGGAGAGGCTTTCCCTGCTAATGCCACCCAGCTCGCCAGACCCTCCATCCCCTGTTTCACCACTTTCCTCCTCGTTCTCTCTCTCTCTCTCTTTGTCTTTCTTTCTGCTCTCTCATTCTCTCTCCATCCAGTAAACCTCTCAACTCCTCATCTTTTTTTTTCTCTCTCTCTCATCTAGTGCACTTCATCTGCCTTCATCTCTTTTTCGTTTTTTTCCAGCCATGCGTTTTTTTTTTGTTTTTTTTCTACCCCAAGTTATTGGTTACGCATTGCTGAGGTGTGTGATAGGCCTCTATACGCTACACTGGAGAAGGAGGCCCGGTCACACCATCACGTCTGTGCTGAATTCTAATGTGTGTGTGTGTGTGTGTGTGTGTGTGTCATGTGATACAGTACAGCGCAAGAATGACAGATGAAATTAGAACGGTGGAGACATAAAGTGCTTCTGACGGGCCTGATATTGCAGATGGGGACAAAAAGAGGCAAATCATAGAGCGTATTTTTCTCCCTCCTCCTTCTTCTTCTTCTTCTTCTTCTCGTTCCTGAAAGAGGATGAAAAAAAAAAAAAAAAAAAAAAGGAAGCATGCAATCATGTTACTTCTAATCTGTTAATCTTTTGCTTGGAGGAGAAGGTGGGGGTGTTAAGTGGACAGGGGGGGGGGGGGGGGGGGGGGGAGGGGAGGGGGGGAGGGGCTGCCGGAATGAAATATATTGCAAATGGGAAAAGACACCAACAAGAGATCGGCGCTCACAGATGGAGACCCTGCTTAATCAAGACAAATTGCAGATGGGTCTGGATTTTATTCTGGGGGAGAAAAAACAGGTTAAAGCTGCCGTCCGCACCGCACACACACACACACACACACACACACACACACACACACACACGCTCTCATACAGCACCGCGGTTTGAATGTACCGCTGCGGTGTACTCGGAGGCATCAAAACGTGCGTACTGAAACAGTGTCCCCCCCCCGCTCGCCGTTCGAAGGACGCGAGCGTCAACTCCCCCCCCGTCCCTCGTGTCACACTCCCAATTCCCCCGACGTAAATCAACAACAAATTCCCATTTATTTATCCTCGCATCATCACGGCGGGCAAATTGCTTTGTAAATGGCACAGTCTCCCCCAGCCTCCACCCTGTAAATACAATCTCGTCGGCGATGTTAATAATCCTTTTGTTTGCTTGACCAGAAGCTCTCCGACTCCCCGCCCCCTTTTTCTTTTCCTTGATTCAATTACGTCGGCGGAGGCGGCGGCGGGGAGTGGAGAGAATGAAGGCCGGACCTCGACGCCACCCGTGTTAATGACATTCAAATTGATCACCGCCACATGTTGCTACGGCGTGGCCTGTTTAAAAGGGAGGGTAATGAAAAGAGGAGCTCTCCATTACGAGGAGCGTAACTAAACATGACACCTCCTTGCTGAAATTACAGGGCCCGCGCTTAGAAAACCCGGGGCTGCCGCGGACAACATGCAGTCTGGAGCACCGTCGTGCCTCGTAGGCATGACGATAGCTGGAGGTTTTGGGTGAGAATGCACGCACACACACACACGTGAGCGTTAGCAGCAGAAGGGAGCCACAAACCGAACCGGCGTTAAAGCTGAAATATGAAACTTTTTGCCTCCAGGCGGCAAAGCGTATTGTTAGTCCTGCCCTCCTCCGCCTCCCGCCCCACTACGCGCTTGTCACTCATCTTGACGAGCTGTCTGATCAACTCTGTGGGATAATCTCGGCACCACTAGCTCGCTGTGTAGAAAACCTAGCGAGCTGACTAGCATGCTGCCGGTCTAGCAGGATGCAAGCATCTTCTTTTGTCTCCTCCAGATGAAACCGGCGTGGAAAAGCAAGGCCGATGTTCATTGTGCTTTACAGCAGGTCTTGTCTCCTGCACATTGAGCCTGTTGTTGTTGTTGTGACTTCCCTGCCCTGTGGCCGCTACTGGCCACGCCCACCGCCAACGGTACACCCCGCAGTCCTTCAGTGAGCTAACACACCGTCACTTTCTGAATGGAAGTGCTGGACAAACAGAGTGAAAAAGGGTTTAAATGAACAAATAACACTGTGTGTGTGAGAGACCTTCTACTAGCAGGACACAGCAGCCTGGATGGTGCTGTCACACACAAGCACCCATGGGGGAGCGCCAAGCACCGAGCATAGGGCCAAAATGAATAGAGATGTGTTGCATGCATATGAATCACATTGCATATGTATGAATGATGCACTGGGTTGGCGGGCGGTGACAGCGGGGGGGGGGGGGGGGGGAAATGATGCTGCCGAACAGGGTGGAAGTGTTCAGACTACAGAGAGAGAGAGACAGGCAGGCAGACAGATAGTCACACACAGACAGACGGGTCTAAAGAAAGAGCTTTCTTTAGCGAGTCTTGAGTTTGTGCGACTGCAAAAAAAACAAAAGTTAAAGGAGCGGGAACTTTCCATGCCACAGTGAGCTGTTTAATACGGGAGTGATGCTGCACTCGGATCAGATTCGGATCAGATTTTACGATAACTGATGAGCTTCCGACTGGGAAAGAGCGTTCCCGCTGGCCGTCGGGAGACAGAGACTCCAATATCTCCCACTTTATCAGTTACGTTCACACTAATACGGTCAAGTCTGAGCGATGTCTCTCCGCTGCAGCCGGGTGGCGTGTTGGAAGTGGGGCCCGGCCTCTCCGACGGGTTGAAGCTCGTGAGAGGTGGCTGGGCGTCCTCCTGAGTTTCTCTTCCTCGGGTTATTCTAACAAACAACCAGGCTCGCTTGAGAAACAGAAACACTTACGGTACTACTCATGGAGCTCTTTTCCCCGTCTTGACAATACTGCGAACTGTGCCGTTACCATCCGCTCCCGGGTAGTCCCTGCGTGAGAATGGAGATTTGCCATCTGGTATTGCCTTAACCTTTTGGAGGATAATGTATTTCCTTTCCCACACCTGGTGCGGCGGCGGCGGCAAAAAAAAAAAAGCCCCCCCCCATCCATCTCTGACCCGAGCACCACCACCCACCCACCCACCCCCCTCCGATTCCTCCCAGCCCCGCTTGCATCCGTAATCCTCCCTGTGAGGACGCCACAGTGTCTAATGAAGCAGCAGCACTCGCAACCCTGGGGGGGATCTGAACCCGCAACCCCCCCCCCCCCGCAGCTGTAGAGCAGTCCATCTCCGTGCGAGTAAATCTAGGGCTAAACACTGTAATCACTCTAGCTGGACAAAAACCTCCGAGTGAAGCGGTGGTCAATACGGGCCGCGGGGGGGGGGAAAGGTGACGTGGGGAGCCCGGCCGATGCGTCTCTGTTTACCAGACAGACGGTCACCGAGACAGACGGGTTTATGGAGACGCCGCGTCGCCTGCGGGGAGAGGAGGATCGGAGGGAACGGACACCGGCGGGTCACTTTTCATCTTTAACTCTCTCTCTCTCTCTCCGCGAAGCAGGAGACGGATGAAGAACATCCTCCGCTTCCAGATAGAAGACGTCCATGCATCTCTATTAAATGAAATGGCATTACCGCCGCCGCTCGGGCCAATCGGGGAGCGGGTGGGGGGGGGGGGCGCCGTCACGTGACGTTTTCGGAATAGATAGCCCATCTCATAAAATGCTTTTTACATTGCAGCCGAGCCGATGAGAGCAATATCATCACGTTTATGAGAAAGTAATGATTCCCTCTCTGAATTTATGAGCGTCTTGGAGAAAAAAGGGTTTATAAGAATTATATCACTGCAAAAGAAGGAGGAGGGGGAAAAAAACTCCCTTTAATTTGTTTTTCCCCTCAAGGGAATAAATACGGCTCTATAATATCAGGCATAAAAGTCAATCCTGTCGACAAAGAATAGGCCAATTAGTTGAGCTAGGAGGAGATGAAACAAAGGAATCAAAGCGGATCAATAAGGTAGATCCTCTCCTGCGCTACGACCACCAATCAATATTGACCGCTCTGACAGATACACACGATTAGAGATCCCTGAGTCACCGCTAACCCGTCCAATCCAGAGATGAGCTTTCATAACCGAAGCGCTCCCCGAGACCTCCGCGCATTAAGATCCTTTATCTGCCGGGAAGGAATGAAGCGCCATTTATCCCGTCGGACAACTGGAATAACACCCGGAAGAACGGGGGAGGAGGACGACTGGGAGTGGCGTGGAATTCCAATGGGGGAGGAATTCTGTCGTTCCCCAAACAGAGTCCGGCCAAATAATCAGTCATCGGTATTGATCAACATCAATACATCATGGTCATGTTGTGCTCTGGAACGTTACTTATTATAAGGTTCATCATTTTAATGCCGAAAAAGTTAAAAGTATTCAGCTTTTTCCCCCTGGAATTGTATTCTTGTCAGGGTGGAAACGCCTCTGAAAGAAGAAGAAGAAGAAGAAGAAGAAGAAGAAGAAGAAGAAGAAGAAGAAGAAGAAGAAGAAGAAGAAGAAGAAGAAGAAGAAGAAGAAGAAGAAGAAGAAGAAGAAGAAGAAGAAGAAGAAGAAGAAGAAGAAGAAGAAGAAGAAGAAGCACTAGTTCTGCTCTTAGATGCTTGTTGAGGAAGGAAATGCACTTATGATTTCAGGTGACTAGTAGCTCTCATGCCTAGCTATGTTGAATACACTTATTGTAAGTCGCTTTGGATAAAAGAAGACAAGAAGAAGAAGAAGAAGATGATGATACATATCCATCGTACTGCAGGTGGATAACAGAGCCTGGCGTGATATCCGATATATCCGTCCTACCCGACTCGGTATTCACCTGCTACCCTGCTGGCCGCAGTCACCCGCCCAGCTGAAGAGGTGAGGACCGGCCATTACGCTCTAATTACGACTGCAGAGGAAGAGGAAGTGGAAGAGGCAGAGGAAGAGGAAGAGGCAGAGGAAGAGGAAGAGGCGGGTGGCGAGCGGCGTTGGGAGCGCCGCGGCACCGCAGGCCCTCCGGCCACGGCGAGTCCCACCACTTGTCAGCAAGCGATCCAGACCTGTCCGACATGACTGGTTGCTCTGTACCTCTACGCCCTCCTCCCACCCCTACACCCCCCCCCACCCCCCCCACCACCACCAACATCTGTCCCAGGGGTCCCGGCTCTCATCCAATCACACACCACATAAATCCATAACTCCGGCTCCCCCTCGGCCCCCAGGAAAACACAATAAACTGCACTCATCTTTTATGCATGATTTTCTCTGTCTCTCTAGCTAGCCTCGCTCTCGGTGCGTATCAATCATCGCGGGGACACTGCAGGGCAGGGAGAGAGAGAGGGAGAGAGAGAGGGAGAGAGAGGGTGAGAGAGAGAGAGAGAGAGAGAGAGAGAGAGAGAGAGATGGTGGCGGTGGGAAATATACATGGTTGCACAACAAGACAAAATGAAGAGTCCTGTTTCTTTATCCAATGACGTGGATTTCTATTTCAATTTGGTCTCCCCCTTCCCCCCTGCTGCCACCGCTGCCCCGGCTCTCCTCCCCCGCCCTCCCGCCCTCCGTCTCCCTTTGCCGGGGGAAAAAAAACAAAAAAAAAAGAAGAGAGAGGCACGTTAGCGATATGAAACTGACCTGCTCAACTCTCGCTGTGTAACTGGAGCCGGGGAGTTTAGAGACGCACGGCGGTGTGTTTTCAACAGGCAACTTCTCTCCCGGGCTCAGGGGGGGGGGGGGGAGGGACTCGGGGGGGCCACGGCTTTCTCCTCCTGCACACACACACACACACACACACACACACACACACACACAGGAGGAGAAGATGTGCATGGTGCTGCTACATGCTAACGTATTCACAGCCGGCTCAGAGTGGGAGAGGCCAGCGGTTGGACCTGACAGCAGACAACAACACCAGTCAGACATGTAGACGTGGTAGAGCGCAGTCAGCTACCTGGGGGGGGGGAAACCTCGTAAAGCTTTGGACATACGTGCATGCAGTATGCACACTGTTTGGTGTGCAGGCATGTTGTGTTGTGGAGGAAACCGCACACAGAGCTGTTATTTCCATCCAAGCTAATGCCTGACACGGAGACGTGTTTTGGACAGAAGGCCCCTTTACAAGGAGAAGTCACGCTTTCCAGCGAGCACCCGAGCTGCAAAGGTGCTCATTATTCTGACCCACCACCCCCCCCCCACGGGCCAATCCATCACAATCAATCAGTCAATCAAACGCTCTTATCGCAGGCGCTGTTAACTGAATCATTTGTCACCCTTTTCACCCCCGGTTATGCGCGGGGGTTTCAGTAAACAGCGCTGCGCACAGCGGGGGGGGGGGGGGAACCGGCGAGTTCAAAACATAATGTTTTACAGCCGTAATGCAACAGTCTGCAGATGAGGTGTTTAAAAGCCTCTGTGTAACCGGGGCGAGTGTGTTCCCCGGTAAGGGATCGCGGTGCGGCCGCGGGGACGCCGAGATTACAGAGCAAAGCCCTCCTCTCCGTCCCTCAAGTAATAACAGCAAAATGAGACTGACATTTCACTTCACACACACACACACACACACACACTGGGCTGAGACACCACAGGACAAACACAAAGACGCCTTGGCATGGGTGAGGAAATGCACACACACACACACACACACACACACACACACACACGCAGCTCCCCGTTAAGGGACAGGGACAAAAGGTACAAGGAAACTATACAAGGGGAAGTAATTGAAAGTTGCGAGGACACAGCGGTGGGTTTGTGTCCACGCAACTGCCGAGTGGATTTGATGCAAACCTTTTGAAATGTCGCAAATAAAAAAAAATAACATCAGCTTGAGGTTGACGTGAATAAATGTCAACAACTGATAAGTGTTTGGGCAAGCCGCTGTTCTGCAGTTTCAGATAATGGCGATACGACGACGACGGAGACGTAGAAATGCGGACTTACACTTTATATGTTGCAGAAAGTCCATGAACGCATTTCAATTGCGATTTACTTTCTCACACGAAATCCTCCCAACTGCATCGACTTTTGCCGGTTTCCATTCAGCCTTTTTTTTTCTACTCCGATACATCATAACTTGGAAGAAAACATGTACAGAGAGAGAGAGAGAGGACGAGCGAGGTAAAGCCGGAGCGGGAGAACGAGGAAGCGCACAGAAAGAGTTATTAAGCCCATATTAATGTTTGCTCTCCTCCTCCAAGGCCCGCCCTCCCGAGACCTGCCCGTCGCTACTTTTAAGCATGAATACTTAATCACACGCCAAACACTGTCTTATTCCTCTACCCAGAATGCAACACGACAGCGATAGAGAGAGAGAGAGAAAGATTGAAATGTCACAGACGTGGAGGAGTAGGATACTAATAAAGCTACGCAAATAGCAATTAGCTGAACCAATAACCTCTGAGTCGGTACCGAGCCGGCCAATGGGGAATATCGCGGTGGGTTCAAAGGTCACGCCCGTGATTTGAGGTCGCGACCCCCGGTAGGGGCCCCGATAAGCGACTCAGAACGAGGAGGTGGAAGGTAAAGAGGCGCTAATGTTTGTTTGTGTGTCTTGTTTGATTTTCAGTCCCATGTGACTCTTTACATTCACACCCTTCTTCCTGTCGTACAAAAACATCATCCCGTCAACCGGAGCTGACCGTTTTCATGAATAAGAAAATCAAGTTGTTTTTTTACAATGGAGGTTTCAGTTTTGAGGTTCGCCGGCTTTTTTTTTTTTTTTTTTTTTCCAAAGACACAGAGTAATATTTCAGAGACACACAAAAAAAACATCTAAGCACACAGAAAAAGCTTTGTACTACTTCCACTGCAACTCTGGAGATAAAATTAGCAGAGGCAATTAGCAGGAAAACATCTCTCCCACTTTGTGAATATGGGTGGTGTGTGTGTGTGTGTGTGTGTGTGTGTGTGCGCGTGCACGATTGAGAGTAAAATCCTGGACAAAGAAAGTGCATCACAGTTTCACGCGATGAAGGTGTATTCTCCAGACGCCAGCCGAGTGTACGTGACTTCAGCCTGAAGCCGACGTTCCACCGCTTGGCTGAGGTCAAGATCTGGTCTCACTCTGAGAAAAAAACCCAACAACAACAACAACAACAACAACAACAACAACAACAACAATGCATTAAAATAACACAGAGTGTGTTTTTTCTCCCGCTAAGCACAGAAGTGCTGCGGGGGAAGAAAAAAAAAAAAAATCACAATTTTTTTTTTTTTATCGCAACACATCTTCAATACAGTGTTTTCTACGTTGTTTTTAAGAGCACATCTTGGTCCGATATGGCAAGGCAGTATTTATTTCTATTCTATTCCATTCTTTCATTGATAAGAGGGGGTGAAGGTGGACTAACCGCTAAGCCCTCTAAGACTATAAACGCTCATATTTTCAGCCGTTACACATCAACCGCATCTTAAAACCTGTACGATCGTCGTCTCTAATTGAAATCGTACACTTCTACTGTTTGTCTTTTGATTGTCTTCTGCACTCATTCGTGGGTGAGTAGCGGATGGTTGATCTGCAGATGGACTGTTACATGAACACGGTGAGGACATCCCACACAGGTCGAGGTGAAGGCATTAGACCAGACCAAGACAAGGAAGTAGCCCATTAATCCTGATGACACGATAAGGAGATGTTTAAGTCGCCTGTTATAGTGGGGGCATTTTAATACAACACGATATCATACCAATTTGTCACAATTGGCGTAAAACAGGAGGGGAAAAAAAAAACACCCGAACGCCTCGCTGAAATGGACATTTTCCCACAAAACAAAAAAAGACGCAGAAATAATTTAAAGAAGCACCGTGATGAGGAGCTGTCATCGGCGGTGTAAAAATAGAGGCATAAAAACCTCTTCAGTCATTTATTCTGAGACTCAATCTTATTAAATCACTCCCTGCGGAGGAGAGAGAAAGAGAGAGAGAGAGGGAGGGAGAGAGAGACAGAAATTACTTGGCTGCTCTTCATTTGTCTTCAGCCTTTTAATCTGTGAAAAAGTGTTGAAATGACCTATGTTAGACACACACGCACACACACACACACGTGCACACACACACACAAACACACACCAGCCCTGTGCGGGGGCCATTTTTGATGTGCCGTTAGTCCGGGTGCGTAGCAATCAGGAGCAGCACGTAGCCCGAGGCTAGCAAGAAACCATAAGATCCACTGGAGAGGAAAGGCAGAGCGATGCGGTGGTAAGTGAACGTGTCCATGGGTGATTTTTAGCTTCTGAGTGTTTACAGGAGGCAGCGCGGATATAAAAGCACGAACGTGGGAGTTTGTCCCTCAGTGGATTTCTGGTATGTGCTGTAATATTTTAATTTTATATGCTTCAGAGGGAAGACACGCTTTCATCCCTCCATGTTGGAGTGTTTGTTTTTGCTAAAATGTGCATGGAAATTTGCGGTGCACAGGTTTGATTCGCTTGAAACGCATGCCTCTTTTGTTTCCCGTGCTACGTGTGTGTGTGTGTGTGTGTGTGTGTGTGTGTGATTAAGTGAGTTTTACATTATGTGTGCATCTGGTATTGCATGTCTTTTGTGTTTTCGTGTGTGTGTGTGTGCTAGCCCTCTCTAAGCAGGTCTGGCTGTGACACAGTTACCACTAATTACAGATCCAGGCAGATTAAAACCTGGACAGGAGTGGGCCAATCAAAATCTCCCCTGGAACTCTTTCTCCACGGCTCTCCTTCTCCTTTTATTTTTCTCTGTTCATCACTCCGTCTTTACCTCTCGCCCGCCTTAAACCTCCCTCAGCAGCCCATTAACTCTTAAGTACTTTCACTACTGAGCGCCGCACTTAGAATAAAACTTTCTACATCTAACAAGGCAGTAAACACGTCGGCCCCCACAGATAATCACCCTCTGGGTTTCGCAGATTCGAAATGAGTCAAAGGTGCAAGTCTGTTGTGGAACAAATGATCGTTTGGGTCAATTAGTAAAAAAAAAAAATTTAAAAAAAGTGAGGAAAATTATATATCAAGAAACTCAACATGTTGGAAAAAATGTTGGAGCCAAATTAGGAGGGATATTTGGATATGTCACCAATTTTTATGTCATGACTGGTTATTATATATTTTTTAATTTTGACCTGTAAGCGTAGTGCCCCCCCCCCCCCGGGCCAATTAGTGTAATTTGGAAAATACCAGAATGCAATGGTGAGATGCATCATTCCCCCAAGTGCCATCAAAATCTGATCAGTGGTGTCTAAGATATTGCACGGGGTGGTCAAACGAACGCATGGAGACCGATCAGCAGTCCCCTCGCTCCCAAAATGACAATTTAATAATGAGCAGGGGGACGATTGAGGGCAGGAGAGAGAGAGAGAGAGAGAGAGAGAGAGAGAGAGAGAGAGAGAGAGAGAGAGAGAGAGAGGAGGCCCTACTGCTTGTTCGGTGGTGTCGGGTCGGGTGATATGAGTGGAGCGAATGAGGAGGAACTAGTCACCGCTCTAGACAGGCAGCTGAATAGACGAAAAGAACGGGGAGAGAGGACAGGAGGGAGGGAGAGAGGGAGGGGAGGGGGGGGGGGTATTATATTGTGAGCACAGACGTGATGGCAGAATCTGGGTGCTGGGTGTCACTTCGGAACAATCAGGTTTGACGTCCCAGTCGGTGTGCAGCAAGAGAAGGGGAAGAAAGAGGAACTCACCCTCCGCGGCTGCAGCATTTCCATCCCAGAACCTCCCGAGCCACAGGATTTGGAAAAGCAACACAGCGCTAACGTCGCGCTAGCATCCGTCAAGGCCTGTCGTCAACTCCAAAATAAGCCCAGACGCTTTCAACAGTTGAAGGAATTCAGCGAGTTGTGGGTAGACTGGCCTGTTGGTTATCTTCGCCGCTACGTGACGAGAACACAGACACCAAAATCATGCATGTGTCCCTAATAGATCACCCCCTCTGGCGCTTCATGCTAACACTGTAGCATGCTCTATGTTGAGTGATAGTAGGCAACTAGTATCACTGATCTTTAAGTAATAAAAAGGTGTACCCGTGCTCATCCGCTGTGCAGTGATTTTTCACTTCCTAAGTGTAGTGTATGCAAAAGTGTAACTATGGAGCCTACTATCACTCAAACGTAGTGTATGCTAAAGTGTAACTACGGAGCCTACTATCACTCAACATAGTGTATGCTAAGGTGTAACTACGGAGCGTAGTATCACTCAACATAGTGTATGCTAAAGTGTAACTACGGAGCGTAGTATCACTCAACATAGTGCATGCTAAAGTGTAACTACGGAGCCTACTTTCACTCAACATAGTGCATGCTAAAGTGTAACTACGGAGCCTACTATCACTCAACATAGTGTATGCTAAAGTGTAACTACTGAGCCTACTATCACTCAACATGGAGTATGCTAAAGTGTAACTACGGAGCCTACTATCACTCAACATAGTGTATGCTAAAGTGTAACTACGGAGCCTACTATCACTCAACATGATGTACGCTAAAGTGTAACTACGGAGCCTACTATCACTCAACATAGTGTACGCTAAAGTATAACTACGGAGCCTACTATCACTCAACATGGTGTACGCTAAAGTGTAACTACGGAGCCTACTATCACTCAACATAGTGTATGCTAAAGTGTAACTACGGAGCCTACTATCACTCAACATAGTGTATGCTAAAGTGTAACTACGGAGCCTACTATCACTCAACACGGTGTACGCTAAAGTGTAACTACGGAGCCTACTATCACTCAACATGGTGCATGGATAATTTTATTGTCTACTATCACTTAATAGGTAAGATCAAGGACGTTGAGTCAATTTCCCCCAAAACTCCTTTAAGGTTTGAAAAGGTCTGGACTTGATTGGAGTCGGATGACAGGCCTTGATGGGCGTCACATCCCTTTACATTAGGACAAACAGTGAGAAATGAAGTTGCGACAAACCCGAACGATGATGAAACTGTTGTTACCCATCAGCAAAGTATCGGGAACCGGGGCAGGGACACAACAAGAATCCCCAGCCGCTAATGATGTGTGGATTGTCGAGCAGCCAGCGAGAGAAGACTTGGGAGGTTTTTCCACGGTGTCAGTGGAGAAAAATGATTTGGAGAGAAAGAGAGGGGGGAAAAAAAAAAAAGATGGAGATGGATGGAGAGAGATAGGAAAAGAGATTCAGCAGCTTTGGAGGGAGGGACTGGCAGGCTGACTCAGGGGGAAGAGCAGCAGCGAGGAAGTGTTTTCATCTTCCCCCCTCGCTCTTTTTTCTTGCCTTTCCATCCTTTTCTATTTCCATCTTCCCTCACCCTGCAACATCTATCACTCCTTTCTCCCCTCTCTGTCTCTGTATTGTTCTCCCTGTCATGAGTTGTCCTCATGACAAGGCTGTTTATTTCTAATGGTTGACATTTCCCACCCCCTCCCCCCCCCCTCCCCCCCGCACGCCGCTCTCCTCAAAGAACACACCGGGATGAATGCTCTGCGATTTTCAAAGGCACATCTTGTTATTAGCCAGCGTATCCCGCTCTAACACACTGACTGCACGCATGGAAATACAAGCAACATGCAAGTGCATTCACACACATACACACACACACACACACACACACAGAACACACAAGCACAGAGGTGCGTTTAAAAATGGAAAGATCTATGAGGCTTTTTAACCTTTCATCGTCGAGTGGAGAAAAGTAGGTTCCTGACTCCCACACCATGTTTCAACACGTCAGCTGCATCCTCCCATCCCTACCTCCTCCCCCTGATTTTCTCCATCACCCACCTCCTCCATGGGATCAAATTAAGGTGTGGGTTAATAAAAGATGTGGCCTCTGTGTTAATGCAGGCTATAGGCCACTCATTGTGACAGCCAGAAAGGGGAAGGTTTGCCCCGGTTTGGACATCCTCACTAAAACGATGTCCTGTAGAGCGGTGGTTCTCCAAAGTGGGGTCCGGAGACCCTCAGGGGTCATTGAGGGGGCTGCAGGAGTCCCCAGGAAAATTAGGAATAGTGTAATTTCACTCTAATTTAATTTAATTCAGTAGTGAAGAGTCATACTCATAGACTTTACTCTCCAGGTATAGTTCAGACAGTTCTACAATTCACTACTAAATCAATAACACCAAGAATCTTCCAATACTGGTAAATACTGGTAAATACTGGCGGCCCTAATGTGGGTGTATTTGGGAACGTGTCACATGCTCTACAGAGACAGATAAGCAAAAGTACAGTGCAGGGCAGATCGATAGGCCAACACCAAAAGCAGTATTTACTCAAAATTGATTAGATTTCCTTACTTTAAAGCGGTATATTGCAATTGACAGCAAGAGCAGTATCAAGCGTAGCGCTCGGTGAGATCCTGGTTTGGTCAATTCCCATCAAGTCAATTGGATGTGGAATTTGTCCATAGGTGCCTGATCCAATTCGTGGCACTGACGCGGACATGAAGTGAAATTGAACAGTGGGCTGAATGCACAAGGTAGCGTTATTGGTCTTTTCCTCCACCGAGAGAGAGAGAGAGAGAGAGAGAGAGAGAGAGAGAGAGGAAGAGAAGGCCACTCTCTTGGAGGTGTTGTGCACACCTTGTAGGCTGCCAAGCCCCATTAGAGGGTGACAAACAGACATCCACTCGGCCCGGCGCTGTCAGACCCCGGTAATGAAAGACACATCAGCTTTAGAAAAAGCAGAAGAGGAGGTGGGAGAGCAGCAACAGGCCACGCGCCGACACAAACACATTTTTAAAACTCGGGGCTTAAATGCAGCTGCACTGTGTAGCATGAAATCTGAAGAAGAAGAAGAAAAAAAGAAAAGAGACCCAGAGCATTCTCTAAACTCTGTAATGAGAGGGAGGAAGACGCGGGACAACAAAAGACGAAGAGCGATTGAATAAAAATAACAGATTAAAGAGGATAGCACAAAAGGAAAAGATAAAAGAAAAACACACGAACAAACGGTTGGAAGAGATGTGTGAGAATCGAATGAAAGGTGGGGGGGGGGGGAGAAAAAGCAGAAGGAATAAAAGAGCAATGGTCCTTTGCGACTCGTTGAGCTATGTCTTGGTACCACACCATTAAACGGCGAGCTACAACGTCAATAATTATCTCTGTTTCAGCCGCATTGCTATCAAATGATTTACTGGTACTAATAAAGCCCTAACATAACAAAGCATCTATCCCAGGTGCTGGGGTGGAGAACTGCACTCTCCATAATAAAGCCAGTTTAGAGCGCTTCTATTCCCTTTGCAATGAATCAGAGTTGCACTTGGCGTGCTGTGCAGGAATCCATAAGTACATAATAATGAATTATACACAAGGTGGCAGACAGATGCAGCTCGAGACATAATGGATTCTGCAGGTTGGGAGTCTTGTCATCATAACCTATGGACGGTGTTGCTGCAGAAACAGTCTCCTGCCGAGGCGGGAGGGATAGCGACGCAGATTGTGTCATTCTCTGTCCCTGCCTGCCTGCTTTGTAATCTTTCCAGAGAGGAAGGATGAGACTTGGCTCTGTCAGGGGGGAAATGTATTTTCTCTGCATGGATGTGAGGCGGGAGCAAGCGGCCTTATCAAATCTATATTTCTCTCTCAGTGTCGCCTTGAAAGAGAGCAGAGAGACGGAGAGAGGCGAGGGGGAGAGGAGAGAGAGAGAGAGAGGAAGAGAGAGGGGGAGACCAGCGATTGGGGGTTATCAAATGGATTAATTTAATGGCGTTTGTAGCGCATCAGGCGTTGCACTTTTCACTTTATCGCCTTTCAAGTCAACCTGAAGGAATTGTGGTTGTGATGTTTACCAATACGCGGGACATGATGTAGTTGTCCCTTGTGCCGTAGACCAGGGGGAGTGCATGAATAGAAACCTGGTTTAAATGTACAAGGAATGGGGGGATGTCATATCAAGTCCCATCATAGATGTTTCGTTGTCCTGAGACCCCCCTCTATACCCAACCTCAGCACTGATACTCAGCTTTACACTAGACTAGCCTCCTTAACAATTCCCTACCCTAGGAAATGAATGCCAAACCAGAGAGTGGTTATCTGTACATCATTCCAGACAACCACAATGTATCTGCTAGGCCAAGCTCTTGACTTTTGTCCCTCTTCCTCAACCAAAGCCGCTGACTAGCCTCCTCCGCTGCCTCGGACAGTGCTTTCACAGCGCGATGCTCGGTGGATGCCTAGCTCCCAAATTGCCACATTGCCACAAAACCTCAACATCCGACCTCAACGGGGCGTCTCCTAGCCTCCCAACCTCTGCTGCTAACTCGGCACACCTGAGCTTCTTTCTTTCATATGCTTCACCGACTGCATCTTGGCCGCAACGTGGCCGACCATAGTACTCAGTCCAGTCTTAAACTAGTGCTCGCTATTTCTCGTGGGATTACAAGTTACACATCTACTGACATTTCCCAGTCTCGAGCTCCCCCTGGTTGCCCTGCGATATTTCTGCACTGCTTCTTTCCTAATCTGCTCTCCCTCGCGGACAAAGACAATTTCAAAATCGTCCTTCCAAGTAGCTCAAGAATTACTTTCCATTCGTTTACTCTCAATTGTGGCCGCTAGACCCTTCAAAACCTGATTGTGTCTCCAAGTGTATCATCCTTGGGAGGAAGGGAACTTGTTTTACAACCTGACAGAATATGATTGTAGCTGTGGGGACATGCAGGGTCTTCACCGAGCCATTGTCTGAGGTTTTGGGGAGCACATCATAGGTTGTCCCTATAATGAACCTAATCCGGGTTGCCTCCATGCTCCATAAATCCCTCCAGCCAAGCTGCCTCCTCTCTACGCTTTCCCATTTCCCAACTACCGTTTTCCTTTTTTTCTGATTGTGTTGCCTTGCACCACATGGGTTTGTACTAAGCCCTAAGCCTCCTTGACCCTGTTGCACTTGTCCTACAATATCCCTGTGCCTTAGAGCTGACTGTGCTTGCTGAACTGCCTCTCTGGGATTCCATTTTCGGCCCGTTACTAAAGTCTAACTTTTAACTATTCTATCTTCAGACTGTTAGTGTCATCTCCAATCTCGCTTTAGCACATTGAAACTCCTCTGTTAAGCTAGTCAGGGGTAACTCAAGAAGCCCCTTCCCATGCAGTGCTACATCATTGAGACAGTGTGGGACTCCAAGACATTTCCTATATGAGCCAATCAATTTCTCTAGCTTCTCTACCTTTGTTATTTCATTTTCAGAGGCCCTCAAGTTTGGAAAAAGTCCAAATTGCAGGCACCACAAGTTTAGCTTCCCAGGTAGCATTGACTTCTCTATGCTATCTATTCCTCTTATTACTTCCTGTCTTAACTCCTGACCCTGATCCTTGTCATTTAAGCTCACCTTTCCCATCTCTCTGAGCCTTTAACAGGCTTCTCAGATACTGTGGGGATTGCTTCCTCATCTATGTACAATCTTTTGGACGACAGTTTCCCTTTGACCATTGAGATGCTTTTTGATATGCTTGGCTTGAGTTTCATCCCTTCAGCCCTAATTAGGTTATCATTAAATTTGGTAAGCACCCTTTTGTACAAGGTGTCGTTGTCATAGTAGTCATATCGTCCATGTGAGCCCTTGCAGCCCTCCCTGTAGTCTTTCTCTCTCAACAGCCCATGCTTTTTGATGATTACCGAACTCTAGACAACACACAGAAACACAAAGCAATAGACGTGGCAACAAGGGTTAGATCGATATACCCGTTTGCCAAATCAAGCCGATGTTCAAGTCATATATAGATCAGTCAATGTCCACCTGGATATGATTCACTCTGATGTATTACATATTTATTGCAGAATTGATCAATACTACACTGGTTGTCTCAGTGTAACATGAAGGTCTAAATGCTGTTTCAGAGGCTTTTGTACTCTAACAAGAAGAGAATTCTGGGAAAAACAATCTAATATTTGTATCTTTTTTATTTTTTGGCATGAAAATTATCAAATTTTAAGATATTGACGATTGGCACAAACTATCTGCTATCAGCTGCTTCAATCCAAAAATATCAGTATCACCCTCCGAGTGTGAATGTTTGTCAGTCCTTGTGTGTGTGCATGTGTATGCAATGTTAGTTAGATAGATTTTTTTTATGAATATGAGTGGGAGTGTGTGTGTGTGTGTAGATTCCTCCCAATGGAAAATGACACTGTGACATTTCCGTGTGGTGTGGACGCCTGAAAAGCAGCGCGCTGTGAGTAACTACAACACCACAGAGCTATTCAATACCGGCCTGACAAAATCATTACCTTCTTTCCTCTTAGGTTAAAAACCCCACACTACATAGGAATATGGATCGCACTTGTAAAATGGTGAAAGGGCAGGTTAATGCAATCAATTATTTCTTTACAGTAATGGCTATGCAAGAGTCCTCCACATACCCACACAGTCTATCCATCTAATGTAATGGGCCTCAATGATTCCTTTGTGTGGGTTTTTACTGTAGTTGGCCCCCGATGACATTTAGAAAAGGACAAAAGATCAGTCAATTGGAAAATCCCATTAATGGTTAACTCCTTGGTTTAGATACAATTAAAGAAAAAAACTGCAAAGCATAATGTTCTGTTCTCACATGTTTTCATGCAGTATAGTCCACGTTGTACGATAATATTCATGCATGTTCATATTGCATACTCCTACCTACGTCAATGGACAAAGTGAGCGAGAAAGCATTTTTTTTTGTTTTTTGTGTATGTGTGTTTCTTATTGCTGCCCACATGAGGAACAAACACCATGGAAGGTGTGTGGAGGGCAGATTTTACCGGCGCACCAGGGACTCTAATTACAGCACTGAGTGGGTTGCAGGAGGACGTGGGGGGTAGTGAAAACAGCAGCATGGGGGCAAGATATTGGGACTTCTTGCGTCACCCGGTTTCCTCCTTATTAGCCGCCTCACACTGCGGCTACAACGCTGCCGATCACCACCGTGCACAGAGCGGCTTCGCGGTGTTACAGCAACAGTTTTGTGTTTGCAAGTCAGACCTCAAAGCTGCAACATGCAACTCTTTTGACATTAACAATAAATAGGATATATTGTAGATTACTAGCGTGTCTGTGTCCCTGCGTGCTCATGCATGAACCATGCCTAAATCCCCCCCGTCGGATCGTACTATAGCAACCGATGAGTCACATCATGCACTTATTGCAAAAGTCGCTGAGTGAACTTATGCTTTTCAGCCCACGGTGGAGACAGACGACAGCTACTTAGCCTTTTCCAATTATGGCTTTAAGTTAATTGAGGGGAAAGACGAAAACATTTTAGTCAGATGTTAAATTGATGGACATGCCTCAATGGCGGGAACCATTAGAGGCTGTTTACTGAAGTAACACAAAGGTGATATCCATATTCTACAGACTATTATGTTTATCATGTGCAGTTATAGATTACTTTGACAAAAACTCCCCCTCACACTAGTTGAGAGACGGTTGGTGTCAGTACTTGTGTGTGTGTGTGTGTGCGCCAGACACTTGAATCTAAGGTGTGAATGCACAATCAAGCCTTCTTCTCAGCTCTCTCTCTTTCTGTTTGTGAGTGTGTGTGTGTGTGTGTGTGTTTGTGTGTGCGTAGGGAGCTTTAAAGGGCTTTCAGTCAGCTGCTCAGCTAATTTGATTTTAAATCTGGCGAGTGGCAGAAGTAATATAGGGGCTGAGCCGTCATCTGGGGGCTGCATCAAACAGCTCATTTCCCCCTCGGTAATGAACAGGGATGCAACCAGGGCTAACGCACTCGACCACTGGTTGTAGAGAGATAGGGGGAGGGAGAGAAAGAGAGAGAGAGACCAAGACAAACTAGCCCAGGTCAAGAGGAAGAGGAAAGTCAAATCAGGGCCTTTTGATACATCTCAACCCACAAGACTCTTGAAAAACCCAATTACAACTTAATCTATGCTGGAGACGGAGGCGAACAAGTTAACGTGGTCATTCAAGCAATGAGAGTGGGGAAATTGGAAAATAAAATACTGATTAAATTACAGTGCGTGGGTAGTTTTCAATTGAGAAGTGATTGCACACGGAAGATTTTATATCTCGAATCTTCTGTGATGCTTCACTTGTTGGCTGCATGCAAACGTTTATGATTCACTGTGAAGTTGGGCCATCATCATTAGCGGTCCACTGTCCACCGCGAAACAAGTTGAAGTGATTCATACAATTGCATTCATTCTGTATGCCGACCAGTTATCGCGGCCGTCAAGAAACACAGGGGCGTAAGAAGAAGAGTTAGAAAACCCACATTAACATGAGTAAGTCTCGAGAAAAGCATGTTTGGTTTCGTGGATGGTAGAAGAGAGTGCGGCCATAAACGTGATAGCAGGCGGTTACTCATGCTTGGAAAGACTAGCATAACAAAGTGAAGCGAGGACTGATGCTCATTCTCACATATTTCTTCATGTGTTCCTAACTGGCATGAACACCAGAGAAGGGGAATTATGGCAAAGAGTGCAGACAAACCCATCATGCTTTGCTAAAGTTACAGGGGCTGGAATCAGATTTGTTGCGACTCCTCCCCCACCGCTAAAAACCTCTAAGTTGATGGGATGACAGGTTACCAAAACGCTGTCCAATAAATATGGCATCAGGTAAGACTAAGAAGTATCGTAATGTGTAAACACAAGTCAGTACTTACTTACAAGGGAACATATTGCTGGTTAGTGTGTCAGTAGTTTTCCTGATTTTATTTTGAAATATACATTGTCTCAGAACAAGAATAATGTTCTCCATGATGTTTTACAAATTGAAGTATTGCCATTTAGTTAAAATGGTATTTATTGAATGAATTTGAACACCTGAATGTCTGACAATACTAGTTCCTCCAATTCAAATAATGGAGGCTTTCCAGTTCAAATACTCATACTTTAACCACTCAAACACAGTCAACATTTAACATCTACTTTAAACATCTTTAATGGTACATGTATACATAGAAACAACATTTTGAAATGCAATAGCAAGTTCTTGATGAGTGGCTACTTGTAGATTTGTTCTACTATGTTTGTATGCAGCCTCTCTCTTCCCATAGCCGACATGATCATCTTCATTCATCTTCCGTCATGAGCAGATTGTTTTTTTCATCAGACTTTATTGCTTTTGTTTTTAAAGTGAGCATAAATTATTAAAAGCTTACTGTTACTTACTACACTTTGTGCCCCTGTTAGTAATTGGAAAAGCCTCCTACCTTGCCTATAGTGGTAACTAATCACAATTTCTCACACAATTAATCATTAATCACAATTAATTAGTGAACCATAATGTAAAGTGTTACCATGATAACAAATGAAAATAGGTTTAAATCCACTCTGAACAAAATGGTGAAGTGGTGTTCTCTATAGCTAGTCTTATTTTGAAAAGGCCATGTGTGCTACTGGTCTTATTTTGAAAAGGCGTGACATGACTGGTGACATGACTACAGTATATGTATTTGAGTTGTCGGGATATAAGTTACAGCTTGTCATATGCTGATGCTGAAATGCATTCATGTTTTAGTTTGGAAAAGCAAAAAAATCGACTTTTTAAAATACAAAATGCAATCAATTATTGTTAACTCCTTAGCTTTCTTTTTGTACACATTTACAGAATCAGTCCTTCTGAGAGAGGCGAGGTAAAGCTAAAGCTAAAATAAACCAGCTCAAACGGTTTAAAAAGTCACGGACGCTCCATGAAATGTTGTAAGTCAGAATTATGGCTCTGACTGAAAGACTCATACAAAAGCAGAAAGTTAGTGATATCGGCCTTTCATGCCCTCTCCCACATTCACGCCTCCTCCTCCTGCTCCCTGCTCCCCTGCTCCTGCTGTAGTGGTCAGTGAGCTCCGAGGAGACTTTGATGAATTAATCCAATAGAAGAAATTGGCCTCTCAAATGTAAGGAGCACCTGGCTACTGGAAGGTAACTCATGAAGGGAGGAAGGCAGACAGGCATGAATCAAGATGAGAGGAGAGGTGAATGGACTCTGAGCCTAAAAGAAGAGAGAGAGAGAGTGTGTGTGTGTGTGAGAGCGAGCGAGTCAGGAGGGAAGAACCTGTTCTAGGTCAGGTGTGTGTGTGTGTGTGTGTGTGAGAGTGTCTGTGCAGCAGGATCTTTTTTACTCTCTTTTGAGAGATGTCCAGACGGGAGGATAGGGCACCAACCAACAGCGTTCAGGAGAATTCATTGTGTGTTGGTCTGCTTCGGGTGTCGGAGAGGGGAAAGTAGGCCAAATACGATCACAGAATTGACTCGCTTTTATCCTCTTTGTTTTTGGGTGGGGGGTACACTTCGCTAAACAATGGCAAAGTGAGCAACTGGTTAACTCTCAAACCCACAAAACTAAAAAAGGTACTGTAAGGCTAGGCACTCACTAGAGGATTATTGGGTCAATCTACACCAGATGTGGCTTGATCCGGACCGATGATTATCTCGTAGTGCGAAGGGTTTACAGATTCAATCTCAACCGCCCCGATCGATGCCCAAGACCCGCTTTGAGTCTTCCTGATAATATCCAACATGTTTGATATTTTTACGACCCGACATCCGCAGGGTCCTGAACAAGTCCTGTGGCGTTTAGAGAGCACAAGAGTGCCAAATAGCCAATGAGAGCAAAGCGGTGAGGCGGAGCAAGCTGAGTCTGTGGTTTTGATTGGTTCTCGTTAAGACTGTGATACCCCATCTTTGTCCGATGGTCATATTGGCGTATTTCTGACAGAGCGACACAAAAATCGGTGAAATCCGTCATTGTGTGTGGGATGCAGTGGGTTTTCTAGATCAGTTAGTCTTCTTGTGTGTCCCCCAAATCCAGACAAATCAAATCTGGACACACAAATCTGGAGTGTGTCTGAATCTGGCTGAAGGTGTGCGGAACTGGCTACTGGTATATTAGCTTCCAAAATGTATTAGACAAGTGGAAGAGGCCTACTCTCTAATACAGACCTTCCACAGTATGTTTGCTCTCAGTAATTACTGTAGGCTACGGCGGCGTTATTGGGTTCAGACATCCCGAGGTCCATCTCAGTCCAAGTTAAAGGACTTACAGTACACAAAGTGCCCGTAGGCAACTAGCATTATCTAGCCTTATACGACAGACTTGTTAGCACCTACCTTGTTTGTTTTTCTGCTGATCCTCTCATCACATCGAGGGTAATTCATCCCAGAAAAGTCCAATTTCCCCAAAAGTTCCGTCCTTTAAGCCCCGTCCTTTAAGCCCCGAGGAACGGAAAAGCCCCCGAGGTGAAGTAAACCTGGGTTGACATTGAATTACCCACACACATCAACTCACGGGAGAGCATAACAACTACACAGGCTGCAACACACTTCATCTCAATAATCATTAGAAACCAGATAAAGGGAAAGCGCTCCTGCACGTTAGCCATTCCGACTTTATTAGAAAAAGAAAAAGGATTCAATGCATCACGTTTACCTCTTTATTCCAGCACTCTTAAAACAAGGAGGAGGAAGGAAAAAAAACGAAGAAAAAAAACCCCCGATAAAGTTTCAATTGAGCACAAACTCAATCAGGGCATCTGAGATTGGCCTCCTGAGGATGAAGCAAAGTGACAGGCCTAAAGAGGTTAGACGCCTGGTTTATCCAATTACAGCTCAGCAATAAACAATCCCAGAAACCCTCTATTCTCCGATCGGATCATTGCTCGCTCTCGCTCTCTCTCTCTCTCGCTCTCAGTCTGAAACCTGACCCGCCATCTGTATCTATAAATGGCTGACGGATAGCCCCTCACCTCGTACGGCGCGCCTGACACTACTTGTGATGAGTGTGTGTCGCTTACGACCGCCGGTCTGCGCCCGCTCGGCAAATATCCGCCAAAGACTCTGATGATGGCGTCGTGATGGCGAGATTAGCGGCGAGCCCCTCCGCGGATGACGATAATGAGACCGTCTATTTCCCCCCACTCTGGCCATTTGAGAGACAGTCAGACGACCGGATAATCTGGTTTGCGCTGGGGGGCCCCCCCCCCCCACCCCACCCCCCATCCGTCGAGTCCCACCGTCGCGTTGACATTAGCGCTAAGACGTATTAGCGCATTAGCCTGAATGGGCGATGATGTGTTCTCAGTCAGTTAAGTATGAGTATGATAGCGGCTGTGTTATGGTTCTGGCGATGGGCTTTATGGAGATGGTGACGACTCCATCCATCTCCGGCCGCACCTGCTAATGCCGACATTCCGGGGCGCACAACAAAACGGGCGGAGATTTGTTGAAGACGGCGGAGCGGATCCATCGGATGGGGGTTTAATTAAAAAAAAAAAAAAAAAAGACCAACGTGGATGAAGGTAAACGAAGTGAGCGAACTGTGATTTCCTTCTGTCTTAAGAATCATAGTTGAACCGTCAAGACAGCAGAAGGGAGCCGGGTCGAGCAAAGGGGGGGAAGCTTTCAAAGAATCTCTTTTGATCCTATTTCGGGGGTCCGGATGTCCCTGAAAAGCAGGAGCCCTGCAGTCTAGTCATTACACGCCACAGGCCATGGACACAGATCTATAAATGCTTGGTATTAAACGGACCCATTGATGGTCTGCCCTCACTCTCTTTGCTCTCGTTAATGGAGCTTTTATGAATCTCAGGCCTCATTTGTCTCTCATGGTTAGGGGCTTTCTGCAGTCTGAATTGTGTAATAATGGCAAACCCAATTTGCTTTGTGCTACGTTAATCTCAACCCCCCCTTTTCTCTCTTTCACGCTTCCCTAACTGCATTCAGCTCATTCATCAATGATTCTATTATCATTCTGTTCTTCTGACTGTGTGTGTGTGTGTGTGCGTGCACGTGTGTGTGTAAAAAAAAAAAAATTATGCCACTCTACTTTGGCAGCAGACAAGTAAAGAAACAATAATTCAACTTCTGAACGGAGCCGTTAACAACGAGGCTATTATCTCCTTGTGAAATTCCTTTTTTGTTCAATCTAAACCACAACATTTTCTCAAACAATCAAATGATTTTTTTAATGAATATGAGAAATAGCGACAGAACGGAGACCCGATGGAGCTGCTGTGTAAGCCGCCAGTATAACCGGCAATTACTGATTGGGTATAAAAGGGCGCACGTCTATTTTGGGACGAGTCGAGGCTGGTCTCAGAACAGCCACGCAGGACTCTAATTACAAAGGAAACTGCAGTTGCTCCTTTGCCTGCATATGGAATAAGACATAAGCCTGACCTTTCCACACCAGACTACACGTCACACACATCCCACGTTTCTTTCTATGTCTCTCTCACACACACGTACAGCCGTTCACACGTGTGCACACGTATGAACACGCACACACACCTGGTAACCCACAAATGTATTATATAGTTGTACATGCTTGACCTTAAAGTAATAAATCACCACATTTTCATATCAGTGAACGTCTGCTTTGCGACTCTCCATCACCAACTGATAAAGCACAACAGTGATTCAACCTTCAGCCACTTAAAAGCTTTTCCATTTCCTGTTCCAAACACCCGGTGTCAGGTCGGTCTTTCCCCAAAACTCTGCCGCACAGGAAGTGATGCGTTGCTTACCTACAGCAACAGCGGTTTGTTTGTAATAAATAGAAGAACTGGGTAGTTAGTAGGGGTGGGCGATATGACTAAAAATCAATATTGCGATTATTTCAAACTTTTACCTCGATTACGATTAATGAACGATTATTTTATTTGTTGATTTATTTATTATGAAATTTGTTTTATTTTGAAATTGACCGGATGCTCTATGCCGTTCCTGTGTCCGACTTCCTGCCCGGCTTGACGCATTCGCTCGCGGCTCGCAAAAAACGAACATTTTCTTTACCAATTTCTTCCTGTTCAGGGTCACAGGGGGGCTGGCACCTATCCCAGCATGCACTGGGTGGAGGACAGGGAGACATCCTGAACAGGCCGCCAGTCCATCACAGGGCGAACACACAGATACAAACATACTCAGTCACATTCACACCGATGGACAACTTAGGAGGATTTTACTCACCCAAGGAGGATTGTACTCATCTTTCTAGGACATCTTGTGAGAACTCTCTCTCTCTCACACACACACACACACACACACATACAGAGAGAGAGAGAGAGAGAGAGAGAGAGAGAGAGAGAGGGAGTCATAAATGCAATTTAGACAAAATGAAAGCGCAAGCCGCAGCATCTCAAGAGTACCACGGAGAAAGAGCGAAAATATTTCAGAGAATTAGTAAGACAAATTATAAGAAAATGACTCCGAGAGAGGAGTAAAGGAGGCGCGTAGGAGTCGGTATGAAGGAGAGAGTTTCATCTGTGCTGTGAAATGATGGCAGAGAGAAAAAGGGATGGTAAAAAACAGAAAACAACAGCGAGGAGGAAGATGAGGAGGAGGGACAGGCCGAAGGACGAAGGGCATACTGGGATATACGAGTGAATGCCAACCGGACAGTTCTTGTTATTATACTCTGTACTACTAGAGGCTGCCAAAACACCTCCTACACACACACACACACACACACACACACACAGTCTCGTACCCCAAGAATGTGTGTGAGAGTGTGTGAAGTAGAGAAATTGAAAGAGTGAGAAGTAGATGGGGAAAAGGAGGGAGGGAGGGATGAAGAGGAGGAGGCCAGATTGCAGGAGCAGCTTTAGCAGCGTAACTCAATTCTGTGGCGATATTGACAACACACACTCTCGCACACTTTGTCTCTGTTCCATTCTCTCTCACTCTCACACACACACACACACACACACACACACACACACAATGTGATGTAGTGGTGAATCAAAAGATGGGTGATGGTCATAAGACATCACAACCATCAATACAAACACAAATCAGCTGATTTGCAGCAGCTGAAACAATCTCGTTGGTTAAATCTGGAAGAAGAAAGAAGACAAAGAACCAGAGTGAAAGTTAACTGGCAACGAAGGAACTCTGGTCAAAATACGAATTCAAAAAAAAAAAAATGGCAATGGTGTCTTTTTCATTCGTTCATGAGCATGGCATGGTCAGCAGGCTAGCTAACTAGCTTACCTAGTTAGCTATAGGCTAGTTTGGCTAGTTTGAACTTGGAAGGGCAGCTAGGCTAAGAAAACTAGTGTGAAAGGTGAGATAAGTTAACCCAGGGCTATTATAACCCAGGGTTAAAGTTAACCCTGGGCTAACATATTCAAGTGTGAAAAGCCTATTAGTAGAACACTTGCCTTACCCCTTTCCTTTTTCACTGGACTACACTCTCTTCACTTCACGTTAGTTAGGCAGAAACACTGTGGGTCTTTGGCTCCGCCCACTGAAGTTTAACTCAACCAATGAGAATATTTCTGCCTCTGAGAAGTAAAACCTCAGTCTGTCAAAAATGTTTTCAGAAAAATCATTGAAAGACTTTATCACCATGTAACTTTCCCTCCTAAAGATTCAGGTCAGCCTTGAAAGAAAGGTGAGAATAAACTACTCAAATAAAAACGCTGGGTAAAGACTTCAGACAGGTTTACCCTCCGCTACATCTCCGTAGACGCCCGCAAACACAACGCGAGTTACTCTCAGGCGCGCGCGAAGACAAACACTCGGTGAGCTTCATACCTGGGCAACACGCGCTCACGCCACGCCGCACCTGAGCTGCACCGTCCAGCTGTTGGGAGCAAGCCACAAGCTGTCAGGCGCGTACACAGAGGAGGCCCCCGGAGAGACGGACATCTGGACCGGGAGGAGGGAGAGGCTGGAAATGAAAGCAAAAGGAGGGAAGGCAAATGGCGAGAAAGAATGAGAGAGGAAAATGAACATCTGGCTGCAACACAGCCCTGGAGGGCATATTGCATTTAGCCATTTGTAATGTGAGCGCAGAGACTCGCGTTCTCCCTGTAGCGCCGCGAGCATGAATACAGCCGCTATCTCGCAAACAACACGATGATTTATAATCGGATGACAGAAGCCATTGAGGGACCTTTTCTCACCGCGCAGGAATCTGTCGTGACCTAATGTGACGAAAACCGATGTGGCTGCGTCCAAGGCTTGCGGTTTTAGAAGGCCGATGCTGATATTTATGGATTTAAGCCGTGGATAGCCGATATTTTGTGCCGATATTCAATATCTAAAATTCTAAAACATTACAAGGATTGTAATGTTATGTAATGTTACAAGGTTTTCCCCAAAACGTTATTCTTGTCAGGGTGGAAAAGTGTTTGAAACAGGATTTAGACCATGGAGCATGAAAACTCTCCATTGACGCCCAGGATAACAACAGTAAAATATCACCTTAGAATCAGCTTCCCATAGGCAACCATAGTAGTACAAATTATACAATAAATAGCTAGAGCCAATAACAAGTATAGATTATGTACAGTCCCACCATGTTAAAAGTTCAAAAATGTACTTCCAGATACCTTTTATCAATGAGATACTGCTCAGATTTGTAGAAACATTTATATTGCTGTAAATTGAAAAGTTAGATTGTGTGCAAATTAGTTGAGTTAAGTGCAAAACTGTGACTGAATGTGCTTGTTGAAGCGCTTGTGATGTTGGTAATAAAGCGGACCGGATATCTATCGTCGATTTGCTTTTTGTTTTTGAGTTTGAAGAAAAGCTGCTCGTGGGAACGGCACGACGACCAACATTCTGCCGTTGCCATTCAAACACCAAGGAAGAAGACCAGGAGGACCGACGTACGACACAGAGGAGTTCAACGTGCCACCTGTTGTAGTACAACCTGACTCAAAGTACGTCGCCATGACAGCACCGTGAGAAAATGCGAAAGGCAAAAAAGTGTTCTTTCAGACAGAATATGCCTGCTGTCAGCTTTACCATTAATCTCCACAGCGAGGTCTTAGATCAGGGCTCCTCAAGTAAAGTCACAAAGTCACATTTCACCCTTTAGAAAAGACACTTTCTTCATCCAGAGGATTCCAGGAAAATCTACAGTCTATTTTGATGCAAGTGAATGAGATTTTGATATTTTCAGGAAATGTCATGGTGACATTAGACCTAAGATACTACTGCCTGCTTGTTACTATTACTACTGTTACTACTATACTTAAGACTATTGACCCTCCATGTCCATAGTCTCCAACCACGCTTTTTTTTTTTCAAGTCAAGAAGAAAAAACGAGGAAAGCTTCGCCTCTCTATTTGGCTTTTCTTCGGTGTAAACACAACATGCTACTACCGTGCAGACAGTCACCCCTGTGTATGATGAATGGACAGAGTTGGGTGGCAGCCTGCAGTTTTGGCAGAGAATACCTCATAGCTGTAAATAAAAGAAATATTATAGGGTGCATTTACTGCTACTGCGGGGCTACAGAGGCCAGGGGGAAAAAGAAGGAAAATACAGCCCCGGGGGGGGAAGAAAGAGAGCGATATATAGCTCCCTGGAGCCTGCTGCTAGAGCCACAACCTTTACACCGCCCTCCCCGGGGACCGGCCTGGCGCAGCTTGGCATCAATATTTAACACAATGCGCCCTGACTGGACTTAGAGCCCCATCAGAGGAAGACATACATGCACCAAGTACACACCGAGTACAAACACGAGCAGGGGATGCACTTGAAAACACGCGTGAAAGGGGTTTGCACGAACGCATTTGCACTCAAAACATACAAATGCACGCTCATACACACACACACACACCGTTGTGCTGAAAGGTCAGGGTGACACATTGCAGTCGCATTTTTGAACCTCTTTTGACCTTTAATTTGGAACCGCCCCTTTTCAAAGCTATCGCATCAGCGGTGTCGAGTCATTACTCGAAAAAGTACAAATACATCACTTATAAGTATTAGTATCACTTTACCTATTAGTCCCTGGGAGTAGCAATTCTTGACAGTACTCTTTTTTACAATATAATTTCTCACATTTTCAGAATTCGGCTTTAATCAGTTCAAAGAAAACCAACTAGCGTAAACGTTCAATATTATTTTCATCTTTTTGCTTGATAAAATCAAAGTTGCAGGAATGAAAAATGTATGAAAAAAACAAAGACATTTCTCATATAAGACAAGAGAACGACAAATAATTGTGATGAAAACAAACTGGGGGATTCAACTTCAATCTGATATTTAGAGGGGATGATAATAAAAGCAATGACTTAAATGTTTTGATCGATAATAATGTAATGTGATTACTAGTAATCTGTTACACTGCTCACTACTGGGAGAGGTAATCCTTTCTCTGCTTCACGTCTCTGCCCGTCCCATCACACTCAGCTGCACATCATCGTCCTGTTGGACTGTTGGACGTCCTGTTTGTTCAGTCAGAGCGAGAGACTTTGAAGGCTTCCTTCTAAGTTAATGGCCCAGTTAGGGAAGCGGCGCCGGCTGGGTTTTTATTATTATAGAGGTAGTCCGGAAAACGCCGCTGACAGGAGCCTTGTTTTACCTCATTTCATCTCACTTGAAACTCATGTCCTCATTATGTCAGCGGCGCGTCGGAGCTGTAAATAAAGGTGAGAGAGAGAGAGAGAGAGAGAGAGAGAGAGAGAGAGAGAGAGAGGTAAAGCGATAGAGACTGTGTGTCCTGTGGCTTTCATAATACAACAGCTTCAGTCAGGATGATGCTACTAATTTGCCAGGAACCGTTGAGCTCTTTCTCTCACACACACACACACACAGAGCCAAGAACACAACCACCACAGGGTGCTGCTATGTGTATATGTATATATGTGTGTGTGTGTGTGTGTGTGTGTGTGTGTGTGTGACAGGGGTTTTGTAATGTTCCACCGCTTCCTTCCCGGGCCGTGTCTCCGTTGTCTCAAATCTCTCAGTGCGTCTATTGCGGTGCGTCTTCTCGCCATCCTGGTTTCCGGTGTTTTCATTGCCTCGCTAAGCTCCAGCAGATGTTTCTCTGCTTTTCTAAAGACCTTCTCTGCAGCCTGGGCGGAATATCAGAATACCTCTTCCTAATCCACTTTACCCACTAATCCCTACTCTGTAGACCTGTTGGCTTGCTTTTTTTTTTTTACAACACTCTCTCTCTCTCTCGTTCTCTCTCTCTCTCTCTAGCATTCACCGGGGGTCTTAGTGAGATCACTATCGAGGAAACCGGCAGAATTAGTCTGCGTCAACGGACCAAGGGAGGGATCACGCTGCCGCTTGATTTACTGATATTCACAGGAAGTGGAATTGATCGGAAGCCGACGGCCCCGCTGCTGTCTGCCGCGGCTTTGCCGGAGTGAGTTAAGGTTTCCCATTCCACTGTTGGCCCACCAGAGCGATGGGGAGGGGATTTAGCCCGCCTGACAAAAGCTTGAGAGGGATGTGATATGTCATCTGCTGCTGTGGGATACGAAAGGGATATTCACAGACACACAGCGTAAATAAAGGCGAAGGGAACAGCCAGTGCTGGAGACACGGCACAGACAGCCCACGTCTCACAACACCGGCTGGATGACTGGGGGGGATTTGACTCAGGCGACTGGCAACGGGACATCTGCAGGAGGAGAGGGACAGAATTAGACTGACTGGTGTGTTTTATCACCGTATCCTTGTACTCGAGGGGCCTTGGAGCTCCAGAGAGTGTCTGATTCAGTTGTTAACTGCTGCACCCTGAGGGGCAGTTGGTCTGGCTACATAACACCAACACACACACCACGCTGGACAGACAGACAGACAGGGTGCACTCATTTGGTTTAAGGGCTCCTGGTCAGGCGGTGACGTACCGGCTGTGAGGCCAAATGCGTTGTAGATATTTGACAACATGTAAGTTAGACATGAATTCTTAGAGTGGGTAAAGTTATGGACTAGGTTAATTGTGATTGGCTAAATTAAAGGGGCACTAAGTAAGATTTTTACTGTCCCATAGTACAAAATGAACATAATATATCTGCAGGGGTGGGGGGGGGTTGAAAGGGTTGTTGATCAATACCAATGACTCAGTGATTACTCACTTTCCAGCCTTGTGCTCAGTTTTGGATCAAAAATGTCCATTTGAGTTTCATAACAATCCCAGTCGAGGAGCCTACTAGCATTTTCAACAGCTGACCGATGGAGGACAGTGATAAAAAACAGTACAACTATTATTATTACAGTAATGTGGTAATATACCTCTTCACTAGACATTTCTGTTGGACCACTCTCTAATTAGCTAACTTACTCGTCTCTATTGAGAAAAGTTGGCTCCATTGTGGTTAATTAACAAGGGGAGTTGAGAGGGGGGGGGGGTGGGCTAGCCTACAGACTGGTTGATGTTGTTGCAGTTGTTACTGGTTGCTGATAACAGGTCGATAGAAGTCGGATGACCCAACGCCCCAGTGATGCTCTTCTTCTCACTGCTATCTATCATGTTCACCGCTGCATTTGTTTTGCTGCTCCTGCCAGATTACAAATACAATGGATTACAGCAGAACACCTCGCCCCTTCTTTGCATATTTTATAGATACATTTAATAATATTCTTTGTAAATTATTTCTTCACTTAACGGTCGAACATATCCGGGTTTCCCATACTCTTGGATAGGCAGGGTGGATCGCCACACTTGAAAGAGCTGCTAACCCTAAAGGAATGTCGTTGCAGTATGACGTTGTATGACGTTGCAGTGGAGAATTTTAGTGTCCCATGATCTGAGTTTTTTTTACAGTTCTGCTGCACTGACAGCTCCACCCTGATCGGTAACAAAATATTGCAGATTTAAGGGTTGTATGGGCCTAGTGGGCAGAATTGTTTTTAAAGCCACTGTCTGGAGATGGTCGGATACATTGAGGAGAGGAATCCTCCAAGACCCCTCAGAGACGCTCCTCTTTGTTAAAGTAACCCTCCATATCACCATTGGCAACATCTATAGACCTCCTAATGCTCCTTCTGATTCTCCTGACTGCATTATTTCCACCATTAATTTTCTTGAATGGGCAAAGGAGTTAATAATATTGGATGATTTTAACAGAAACCTGTTAGAAGGCTCTTCTTCTAAGGATAGAGATCTGTTTAGTGGTATGAACCACTAACTTTAACTTAGCCAGTTAATAAACGAGCCCACAAGAGTTCAGGAGTCAGTCTTTATCAGACTGGATTCTTGTCACACACCCCAATAGATTTATGAAGCCTGGGGTTCTCTCCGACATCATTTTATTAAATTGACTTCCTAAGATTATTAAAATTTCGACAGTTCAAAAAACCTTAATGTTGACATGTTCATTTAGGACGTAATTAACACTGGCTGGTATAGATTTCAGCTGATACCGTCAGTTCAGGATGCACAGGATTTTCCTTCCTTCCCAGTTTATTAAACATGTAAAAGGTAGACATTTGCAATGGATTACCTCTGATCTGATAACCCTCTTTAGACAGAGAAACAAAGCCTGTGCTAAATATACCCAGACAAGGGACGCTGCTGATTGGGAAACTTACAAGCACCTAAGGAATTTGACTAAGACTAAAACAAAGAATGCCAAATCCCACAATTATGAAGACAGTTTGTTCCCATGATTTTAAAATTTTGGGAAAGAATCAATGATGTGCTTTGTAAATCCTCTCATAAAGGTATTCACCAAATGTTCAACAACACAGTCATACATGACCCCCAACTTATTGTGCAAGCATTTTACCTCTGTTTGCTCAACATTGATCCCTGACTCTAATACATACAGACATAAAATTGTGGCTCTAAATAATGTATTAAGGAACTGGAGGAGAGTAGTGGAGCAGGACTAGATGGGACCGAACCAAAATCCATTAAATTGTCTCCTCACATTCTAATAAATCCACTAGCTCTATTTAACTTGTCTTTATCCACTGGTGAACTTCCATCTACATGGAAATGTGCCATGGTCACCCTCAACAACCCACCCTCAACCCTTACCCTAAATAATTGTAGACCTGTTTCCATTATCTGTGCCACAGATAGTCTTTCAAAAGCTAATTTACAAGCAAATTTCTCATTATTTGGTTAATCACAAAATACAGTCTGGATTCAGACCCATCTTTTACACTACTACTACTAAAATGTACTAATGATGTATTGTCCTCTTCTGACATTGGGAAAATAACCAGATATAGCTAGAATAATCAATACATTTGATTTAGTTGACCAATATTTTCTTTCAGATAAACTTCATGCTATTGGCTTTTCACAAAAAGCCTTTGCATGGCTTAATTCACCTTCACAATAGAAAACAATGTGTTGTTGTTCAATGGCAAAGGTCAGATTTATTGACTTAAGAAGGGTGTTCCACAAGGCTCAGTTCTGGGACCTCTCCTCTTCCCCATATTTATAAATGATCTCCCTTCAGTTTGCTCATACTGTACAACCCGACTTTATGGCGATGCTACATTTATTTACAAATCTGGTTTTCACATTTCACAAATTCAAACTTCACTTCAGAAATGTTTATATTATTGTTTATATTATTAACTACTACTTAATATGAGTCATATGTTGTGCAGATAGGCACCCGACAAAATTGACAAAAGCTCAAAATGAATCCATTGATGGGATTCAACATGAAAATTGTTACTCATTAAAATATCTGAACTGTGGATTGATTCTGAATTATCATTTCAGTGCCGTGTTGACTTTATAGGTGAATTCCAGTCTTTGACAGCCTTTGCAGATTTATCTTGGATTGTCCTTTCCAAGCCCATCATTGTGTTTGAATCACTCAACTGGCTATTTTTAAAGCATAGAAGACATTTCCACTGGATTTCTATTTAAAAGCATTTGCTTCAATTACCCAGATTATTTAAAACAAATTTTAGTGACATATGAATCAATATACTCATTTAGAAACACTGATGAGCTTCTTTCTACAGTCCATATAGTCTCAAAAGAGACAGGTAAAAGGGCTTTTAGGGCTTTTATGACTGGAATATCTACTGCACAATTCAATGAATTTAAAAGTGAATGCTCATGCTTTTTGTAATCAAAGATCATTTGTCTTCTACTCATTGTTATAAATGTACTATTAATTTACTGTATATGTTTTGAATATTTCTATAAAATTGTGTAACTCTTGTCTAGATTATTTAATTTCTCATTTTTGATTAATGGTGTCTTAATCTTTTCTGTCTTGTCCCATTTTATGGTCTTGCTATTGCAGGCCCCCATTGTAAACAAGATGGGGTTTTATCCTGTTAATAAAGAATTTACAAAGTGAAAGTCAAACAATGTGGTACCAGTATGGCAGTAAAGAACCTTCCCAGCTCCACTTCACTGCTGGAAACGGCCCAGCCGTGTGTGGGAACCAGAGCACATTGACTTTGCTGAGAAAGATCAACAGAAATTTCTTGTGCTGATTGATAGTCAAAATGGATTGATGCCCATGGCATCAACAACAACTGCCAACACCATTGACTGCCTAAGGAAGTGGTTTTCAGCCTACAGTCTCCCAGAAGAGATAGTTTCAGATAATGATTAAGACTGGTTAAGACTGGTCCATCTGGATCATTTGTTGGCGGCAGCTCAGGCCTTTCCTGACAGTGAAGGAAACACATGCCCCGAAGACCACCCCAAATCTTATCTCACAACTACCTCCTCCCTCTGCTGTGGAGAGCCCCAACTGCAAGAGCTGGCACATGGGGAAGAAGAGCACCCATGAGGCTCAACCTATGTGAAAAGAGTATATATATATATACACATGTTCTAGAGGACATCTGGAGTTTCCTTTTAGAGACTGTTCTGTTCAGTCAGTTTTTGTTCTTTCTGGATGTCGCTGGACTCAACAGTGTTTTTTTATAGCTCACAGAAGTTGGACTGCTAAGTTGGACATCTGTTTCCAGATGGGGATAGGATGATAACTTACAGGGGAAGAGTGTCGTATTGGCTAGCTGATATATTTTGAGGTTAGCCTGGTGTTGCTATGGTTACTTGGAAGAGGACATTGTGCGTCTTGGTCTTGAAATGGCGTTTGCCTAGTAAAGATTTTTAAAAAATCACATTTGCTGAATAAATAATGATGTATGTTTTTTTTTACGTTCAGGATGAGATTTATTTGCTTCAACACAGCTGATGAAACCACATTAAGTACGCATTTTATTTTTTGTGACATTTCAAAAGTTTGCTTAAAAATGGCTTGACAGTTGGATGGAAACAAGAGCTGGTGTGACAGAGAGAGAGGCATGTGACAGGTGGTGACGGACCAAGATCCCAGGGATAGAGAGAGGGTGAGGATGGAGGGATGACAAGGCCGAGAGGCAGATGGAGACTCAGCTCTCTCTCGCTCTCTCCCCGGGGAGAGAAACAGCTGATCCAAGATCTGAGCTGCAAAGAGAAAGATAGAAAGAAAAGCAAGAGTGAGGGGGCATTTTGAAGAAATGCAAAGAGAAAGTGAGGAGACAAGATGCTTTTTTTTAACCTTTATTAACCAGGGAAAGTCGACATGCTCCCATGCTCCTTCCCAGCAACGTCCTGCATCACATTCACACTGGGAGCTGCCCAGTACGACCACAGTCTCCTACTGGTGGCCACTGAGCAGCTTCACTGGAGCAGCTGAAGGGTCGGTGCCTTGTTCAAGGGCACCTCGACAGCAGTTGTCGACAGTCCAGGAATTGGAACCGGCGACCTTCCCATTCACAAGCAGCGAGAAAAGACATGAAGGATGTGGCTGACAGAGGAGATGAGAAAAAGAGGGTAAGAACAGGAAAGAAAGAAAGAGAAAACAGACAAAGAGAGGGAAGAGAGGAGAGCAGGCTTCCAATGAATGGTAATTAAAGGGGAAAATGTCATTAATTACCAAACAGGCCAGCTGTGGCTCTCTTTAAAGCTCTGCTTCCTAACATTAAATATAGATTACAGGACACACAGATCACACACACACACACACACACACACACACACACACAAAATAACAGTGATACACAGATCTAATTAGTGGGATTGATTTTCTCTAACCCCAGTGGAGAGACACCAATAGGGGAGAGAGTTTCTCTAAATGCCACTCCTCTGCAGGAATCCTTTCACTCTGGAGGTATGAAGTGAAAGACAAAGAGAGAGAGAGAGAGAGAGAGATAGAGAGCGAGAGAGAGAGAGAAATAGGAAAGAAAGAAAGAAGTAACAAGATTGCTTCCGTTGGTCCACAGCGCTTCAACTTCCTTCCTGCACCAACCAGGAAATCTACCTGACAGTTACCATGGCGACGGCAGGGCAGGCGGGAGGCTGTCTTAATTGGTCGGCTTTCAGCGCCCCCCCCCCCCCCAATGCAATGTTACTTGCATTTCTGGGTCCTTTTTGTTGTTTGACGGTGTGTTTTTCTTCTTCCCGTGACGGCGTGACGACGACGCAAGATATTTCCGCGGAGCGACGACGAAGAGTTTGATGGCTGGAAAATGTTTCGCGATCTAAAACGTCACCGGTAAACGTCGGGCTTTGGTGTCAGCCCCTCACAATCAAAGGGACATTCAACAATCATCCAGAAATCATGCAGGGAGAAATCCACCGGAGAAGGACGAGAGAGAGATATACCAATTTCTTCACTGACAGCATCCGAGATAGACCAGAATGCAATGCAGCCACAAGGCATGTTTGTGTGTTGAGTAAGGGGCACCACCCTGCTTGGCTCTCTACACCTGTAGACCCGGCGGCTGGATGCAACAGGTTGAGGGATGTTCTCTGGGGGGGGTTGTTTGGAAATGTAGGCGATTACTAAATGAAGCAGAAGTCGACGAGGCAGGTTGAGGGAAAGTGGGTGCAACAAAAAATGACATCGCATCATCATTAAATAACTCCTGGAAAGCATTGAACATCACAAATTGATGATATCTAACTAAGAGGATCTGAGGGGTTTTCCTTTAACATGCTCCCCTCCCCTCTCTCTCTCTCTGCCTGGGGCTGTCTTAGCCTTAAACCCATTTCATTTAACTTTCTGTGTGTGTGTGTGTGTGTGTGTGTGCGCGCGCGCGCACTGTGGTTACTGGGCTGGGGAAAGAGACAAGAAGTAGGTCTCAATAACTGTGTGTGTGTGTGTGTGGGATCTTCCACTTTTGAAGCCCAATGTCCCCACAAGGACAGAGAAATGATGAAAATCCTCTAAAGCAAGGACATTTTGCTGTATGTGTGTGTGTGTGTGTGTGTGTGTGTGGCACCAAATTCTTAGTGAGGTAGGTGATTTTTTTCCCAAAGGCCTTAAAAAGTTGCCTTAAAGAAACTAAGTCACCTGGGGAGTCTGAGAAGTCGCTATCGATAAAGTCGATGACGTCGGCAGCAGTGGTTTGTGATGACCTCAAAATGAACGCGGTAGTGATTTATTGGTGTTAAAATGCTACATGCTACATACAAAAAGCTAAAACAGGTTTTCCTGCAATAACGTCCTCTTCGAGTCAACACCATACCCCCCCACCACACACACACACACACACACTCTCTCTCGCCGATGAACAGTCACTTTCTAACAACACAAAAAAATGATCTGTTGCTGCAAAACTCCCAAGCAGCACAGCAACCGTCTGAAAATAGCCCGCTATTTGCATGAGTATTAATAGTATTCCCACTACGCTCGTACAGTCGAAGGGTATTTGTTTGTGATATTATTACTGAAGGCTTTGCTGGTTCAGCTCAGATCCTTGTTAAATAAACCTGGTCTCTGTGCTAACTACCGCGAGAGAAAAGACCTCCCTGTGCTCATTCGCTTCACGGTTCCTTAAAAAACTGTGTTCAAAAGTGGGCCTGCTGTTCACGGTGTGTGTGTGTGTGTGTGTGTGTGTGTGTCATCAGCAGAGCATTTCGGTTTGTTCGGGGGCCCTTGAATGACACCGAAAAATGTCCTCTCCAATATCTATCAGTGTCACAAAATGAGGAGTGACACGAGGTGCATAGAACGCGCACGCACGCATGCACGCACATGCACGCACACGCACGCGCGCACACACACACAGAGATGCTCTCAGACACCACAAATACCCAACCGCCATGCACATTTGTTCTAAGAGCGCCGAGGGTTGAGAAGAAAGACACATGAAAAAAGTCACACATTAGACACACACACACACACACACTGCTCCAAAGCCATTTGAAATCAGACAGACAGACAGACACAGTGGGCATTTAAGGTGAAACATGAAGTAAGTTTCGCAACACGCCGTAGGACTTAAAGAATAAAGAGCGATCCCCCGCAGACCGACTCTGATGGAGGGAAGAAGAAGAACACCGGTCCTCCCTCAGCCAGAGTTGATTTCCATGGATGTTTATTGATATTTCCTGGGTACACTCTATTTTTTCTTTATTGTTCTAGTCTAACCAGATGTGCGTGTGTGTTGTGTGTGTGTGTGTGTGTGTGTGGTAGCGCTGTTCCTCCCAGGCTAACAGTCAGAGTCTGATGCTCTGTGGGAAACAGGAGGCTTTTGTCTTCTTTGATGGTTTACAGCACTCTTACGCTGCTCTATCGATCCCTGCCTCCATCTCTCCCACACACTTGCCCCCCCCCCCCCCCCCCCATCTCCCCTCATCACCACGGCAATGTGTGTGTGTGTGTGTGTGTGGGAGGGGTGCAACGCAACTCACCTCCACCTCTTGCATGTTCGCTGCCGTTTTCCCATACAGAATGCGCAGCCGTTATTAACGCGACAACTGGAGCTACGAAGCTACAAAGTGGGTGGAAAAGCTGAAGCGAAACGGAGGGACCGGTTCAGCGGCGAAGAGGATGTGAGCCACATAGTTGATGCACTATTTGGAAAGTATTAAAAACGCACACCAGCGTCATTTTCTTCTCACCCGGGACTCAAAACGGCGATTTCAGACACAAAACTTGGCCTGTCACCATGAAACGCTTCCGGATGAAAAAGGAAACTTATCTCAAACTGGCCCCATCTGAACACCACAACTACATTGAAATAGAAATCATTAATTGGAAATGAAATTAACATGAAAATGGATGCAAAAAAATGTGACGTTCGCAAAAGAAACTAAACGGGTTCACGCAGGGATAAGCAGAGGACAGGAGTTGGCACATAGTTTGGCAAAAGTCGCTCTGTTATTCATTCTCTAACACACACACACACACACACGGCAACACCTGATCTCCCTCGCGCCTGATGTAGGAATTGACGTTTCCCTGAGACCCTTTCTCTAATCCGACTGATTTGATAAGGAATCTCATTCCCCCTTGCGAGGCCACGCCGAGGGACGAGCCGACAGGTCTGACTCCACTTCATACCGCCGTGTCAATGCTATCTTCCATCGCTCACGGCAACCAGACAGGAAATAAAGCCTGGGGGGGTGGGGGGCATGGTAGCCATCGCGGTCGCCATGGCGGCCCCTCTGGGACCCTCTCTGGGAAGGGATCTGCGGGACCCGAGCCGATCAATTCTTATCGACAAAGACGGTAATTACATTTCATTAGCTTTCAGCGCTAATCCACATGGCCCTGCTGGGGGAGCGAGGGAAGGGAGGAAGGAGGGAAAGAAAAGGAGGAGGAAAGGTGACGCCATGGCAGAGTAGCACTTCCAAAGTCTAGATGGAAAACAAAAGGTTGTTGTTGGCTGAGGGTGGACCTGGTTTCATCTTAAATCACTTCTTTAATGTTAGGCTTGTTTTAATGTACAAGCTTTGATCATTGACTCCCTTTACTTTACTTTTCTGGCCTTTTATATTTCTTGCTTTGCTAACATTGCTTTTGCTGTCGATGTTCTCCGTTTTTGTTTTGTTACTCCTTTGTGAAACGCCTTGTAACTGTTGCGCTGTATAAATAAAGGTTACCATTATTATTAACATCCCATGACCCTTCCAGCACTATCCATAACTAAGCTGGAGCACTTCCATGACCGACACATTTAATTCCTTCCCGGTGTGTTAGCGTTAACGTCTTCGTAAAGGGGTGAACAGTCTGTTTCCACTACAGTCGGGCTGAAAACCATCTAATGCAATGTTTCCCAAAGTGTGGGGACTGTGGGTTTTGTCTCTGAACGGGAGCCATGATTCAGTGAGGGGACGTGGTATCCTTGGCATTTTGAGTCCGTGTAATTGTCCCAATTTGTCATGGGGCATAATGCTTTTCTAATACAGATCACACATAAAATGTGAATTTAAACAGGAGTACATAAATGTTATTAATAGTTTTCCAATTCATTACTTCACTGTGGCAGGGGATCATTTGGCTTATCAACTGCACCGTTCAATACAATAAAATGTAGTTGCATCATTATATTTAGACAGAAATGCCACGTTTTTGCAAATATGTATTGATTACAATTCATTCTACCAAGCTAGGTGGGGAGGGGGGTGGAGGGGGTGGCACACGATATTTCCATTTACCCAAGGGGGGGCCTGACTGAAAGTTTGGGCATGGCTGATCTAATGCAATGAATGTGTGAAACAAGTAGATTCTGCTATACAGTGAAAAGTGACCCATTTGTAAAATCCCCAGATTCCTCCATGCCCAGTGGGAACTCAGACTGTAATCACATCCTAATGGACCTCAACACACCCTCAACACTCCCCAGGGCCCGCGGGAGGCCGGCAGGACCGTGGACAGCACCGCTGGGGAGGCAGCAGAGTGCAGTTGGGCCAAGTCCTTGGTAATCAGTGTTATCATTCACAGCTGCTTCACTCCGGGGGACGACACACACCTGAAGCTCCTAACTGGTCTGTTTACCTGCAGACTTATATTACTAATGTTACTGCTCCCCATGAGTTACTATTTCAGTAAAAATTCTTATCAGCCCCTCTGAAGACCAGATGGAAGTTTAATTGTCCAAGAGCTATATCACCATATGTAGTGCACATTGAAACGGTACTTTAACCCTTTAACACCGAGTGTGTCGTCGGCGAAACGTTGCACAAGCGCACTTTGGATTACCATGATTACGTCACGGTTTGAGCTATCGGAAAAATTCCAACGGTTTCTGAAAGCTGAGACGTTGCGCTTTACAGCCAATACGGTGTCATTACGGTAATTTCACTCGCGCCTCTCGCGGAAATCCGCGAACACGTTATTACACTCTTATAACTTGCAGTAAATTGTAAATGTCTGCCAGATAAGTTTTCTGGAAAAACGGGAAAAAGCACTTACTCACAAGGACATTTTCTGACCCTTTTATAGTCAAGATAAGCAAAAAAGTCCAGACGGACATTTTGAGTGTTAGGTGTTAAAGGGTTAAACCTCAGAGGTCAGAGGTCAACTAGTACTAGGTAATATATTGGGTGTCATGAGATTGTAACCACCGACATGGCCGAAGTCTGAGGTCTGTCCGATCCAGGTGAAGGGTGAGCAGCTACCTCGTTCATGTGAGGGAGTGAGGGTACGATCGATCGCGAAATCGACGACCGGTTAGGTGCCTCGGCTGCAGTATCGGACCGCGGTGGTGAAGAGAGAGCTGAGCCACAAAGGAAAGCTCTCAATTTGGCCACGAGCTAAAAAAAAAAAAATGAAATTGCGGATATCAGCAGCCGAGATGAGGTTTCTTTCATTCTATTATTTGAAGCAAAAGGATGACAAGAACACTGGACCTCAACGCTGTTACACCTGTCACACACCTGTCACACCTGCCCAGCCTGCATCCTCCTCCGCCCCATTCCCTAGTGTCTCTTTCTGTCTGTCTCGGTCGGTGGTTTGTGTGTGTGTGTGTCTCTGTCTCCCTCTGTTGCAGGATGGTGGGAGTGTCACAGGTTGCCGCCACGCTGCTGTCTATCATCATCACACCATCATCATCCCCTATATAAGCCCCGTTTGCTGCGAGTTCGTCATTCTTCATGCGTAGCCTTGGTTCCAGTCAGTTTGTAGTTACCTGTCCGTCTGTGCTACCTGTTGTAGCTTCTGTTACCTGTATTCTGTTCCTGTTCGCCTAGTAAAACCTTGTTCGTATACTCCCATCTCCTGTTTCATGTCTGCTCCTGGGTCCACCGGTTTAGCCCCGACATTTTTGAAGTGAGTCAGTCATACGTGAGCTATAATAAACTTGTTTGATACAGCATTATGGCCTTTTATATGGATTGTCATCTTTGGTCACTCTTATTTTGAAATGTTATTCTTGGTGTTCTAGAGGCAGCGCTGGGTCAGAGAACTCAGGCGGGAAAATGGTGAACTTTGACATGAAAGTATGTTTTTGAGACATTATACGTTGATCTTGACAACAAATTCTATTTTCTTTTTTCACAGCTATGTGTCATCATTGGTGTTTTTCAGATTGATGGCTGCTATGCCTTCTGTCTGAACACCATCTGCCTCAGCCCTCCCTGCTGGCTTTTAAATCCATTAGACTGTTAAGGGTTTAGGCCAATGGGGCCGCTGAGGACAGTTTAAACTCCGCCACACTTAACCCTTGGACCAAAGACTCCACCATTCTGAATTAAATACTAATTCATCCTCTTTTTCCATCTCCCTTCCATCCTCCCTCCCTCCCTCCTCCTCCTCCTCTTTTCTCTCTCATCCTCTCCTCTCCACTTTCCCTCAACCCCCGAGGAGGATGTCAAAATGTTAATTTCCCTTAAATTACTTGCCATTACAGCACAGATATGGGCAGAAGAAAAAGTTATTTCTCTGTAAAGGTGAAGTAGAGAGAGCTGTAAGTGAAGGCTTTTTTCTCCTGTCTCCTCCTAGCTAAAGCCTTTTTGGGTAAAAAGCATCAAGCTTCAAGAGCATCAAAAAGTCTTAACACACTGCCCATTTAGCAACATCTACCTTATTCATGGCTGTGACTTTGTTCATTCATCAGACCCACCAAGAATTATTGTTATTTCATATTCTATGGCCATGAAAAATGTGGAGCTTTTCCAAGCACAGTTTCAAAGCAATGATGTTTTGTGCCAAGATTGATAAAAATATTGGGTCAAAGTAACTACTCAGATCAGAAATTCAGATGATGTGTGGACATTGAAGCTCCCAGGTATTCTTTTAAGAGTTTAAAGGAAAAATCCACCTCAGAAATGTAACACTGTTAAAAGCAGCTCTTGCCAATGTTCCTTGCGATTCTGGGTCCATCTTGTTGTTTGGTGGTGTACTTGTCTCATTCATGTGGATAACTGGCCAAACGTAGACAACAGCTACAATGTTAGACGGCAGAATATTATTCAGCTCTCTAAAGCATTAACGGTAAATGTCAGGTTTTGGTGTCAGCCCCTCAGAATCAAAGAGCAGCGGCTTCCATCTACAATAGCGGCGCTGGGATGAGTCAGGATTGGTGGCGTGTCAAACCCTTTGCAACATTTACACAAGGGTTGATTTTGCACAATTTTTGAACTGGGGAGAGAGAAAAAAAAAATTCACCATTGTGACTGAATGTGCGTCATTGACATGCTTTGCTGTGTATCTACATCTGTGTGTGTGTGTGTGTGTGTGTGAGAGTGCGCACAACATACAGTACATGTGTCTGCTTCACCTGTCAGCTCACCTAAGCTGTATTTAATATGAGATGTGGGTTCCTGCAGGATCCCAGGTGAGAGGTGCCTGGCGGAGCGTTTGGTGGATTGGAGGGGGGGGGGGGGCTGAAGATTGACAGACCCGGCGTGGGCGGTGGCGTTTTGCAAAGGGACTCGCCGTCCAATCGCCTTCAAGAGACAAGCGCGTGGGAGGATAATTACAAGTATTCCTGTCAGAGTCGTCACGTTTCCATTGATGCACTGGAGTGAGACCAGCATGGATGTAAGGAGGAGAGAGAGAGTGGGCGAGATGGAAAGACAGGAGAGGTTGTACCGCAATGAGCAATTAATTCAAATGTGGGTTTTTTCCCCCCTTTATGTTCCTTTATATCATTTGCTGAATAAGATGTTTATGGCTTCATATCAACAGCAGAAGAATAATTGTCATTTTCTCCTCAACTTCCATGTGATTGTGAGGATGAAATACTGATGTTAGAACTGTGATGAGGAGCAAAGGTGGGACAAAAGAGGAAAATCACTATTACACAGGTGCACACTACTACCTAATGTGTTTGTGTGCATGAACAAAGCATGGCGAACTTAGATTAGCTTCACATGTGATCTACTGAGAGAGCCTCCTAGCTGCCGTTCTCTCTCTCTCTCCAACTCCTCTATATTAATGGAGTGTGACACCCAAGGGTCTGCATATGAAAGTGTTGGCACTTGTGTGTGGGTGATGATGGTTTACTGTGGAAGGGCCCCGACAAAATGGCCATGCTAAGCTAATGATGTCACTCTCCCACACAATCAAACCCACTAGACTCCATCAGTGTAACTACTTCTCACGATTAGCCGAACACACGCTATTACAGAACGGACGGGGTTTTTATTTCAGAGTATGAAAGGCACCGCGTATTGTCTGCGATGGGTTTAAGTTTTAGATACGCTGGAAAAAAAGTCCCTGGTATCCTAGAAAGAAATCCCCACGTCGACGCCAATGACATCGCTCGTCAGCAATCTGGTTTTGTCCATCTTTGTAACGCCCTGAACGGCTGTGGGAAGCATATTTTCTATCTTTTATCTGGGCCAATTCCCACACTCGGCCGTGGGATGGGACGTTTCAGCAGACTCCTCGGTTTTCATACCTGGCTCCTGTCAAGACTGTAGCGCTCAAAATCTGGCCTATATTGACAATTTTAATCTCTTCTGGGATCGTTCACGTTTTAAAAAAAGGAAAGACGGCCTGCGTCCAAACTGGCTGTGTGCACGTGTGCTGTCCTTGAAGACCCTCTAGCTCCCCCACAGGCTTACGGTTGTCACACGTCCTATTCATCTAAAATCGTTCCCAGTGTCTTCTGCGCTAAACTTCTACTAATATAGACACGTCTGACTTTGAAGATTTTAAAACACATCACAGTCTAGAAGCCTGATCCCTAAGTTGGACTTTGTTCATGTTATGATCAATGAAACTTCCCCAGGCATTTTCATCCTTACTATGCCAACTTTGCTCTCAAGAAAAGTATCTTACTAAGACATAACTATAGATGGATATGGATAATAGTTATAATTGATTTAGATGTGATAGAAAAAGCAAACTTTACTTTTTCTGAACTTGCCATTTCCTAAGAAATCTGACTACATTGTCTTGGACATCTTTCTTATTATTTTTGGGATTTATCACCCTCCCTCGGCAAATAGTGAAGCACTGGAAGATATTGGCAAACTGATGTCATCATATGGCTCATCTGAACTAATTGTTATGGGACCAATCGTTACCGCCAATCTTGACGGTCTCTCTACTAATTCTACTCGTGCTTTAAATTAAATCTTTCACAGCTGCTTTCAAAACACACAAGGCCAAATGCTAAAAATCCTTCAAAATCTTGACTAATTGATGTTATACTGACTAATAGGCCACACAGATACTTAGCCAGTGGGGCATTTGTGCAGGATATCATGATCACTGCCCAATTGCATGTGTCAGAAGTGCCAAAAACCAAAAATACAAAGCCAGTATCATCAAATGAAATTTCAAGAGCAAGGTTTTCTTCATGATTTGGAAAGAACTGGTTACATCCCTGACCCTGACCTGGCTTTGGATCATTTTCCCCCCGGATTTAATTGCATTGCTGATAAACATGCTCCATAGAAGAATTTCTTAATCAAAAAAGGATCCAATTCTGATCTCTCTGCAGCTATTCATGCTAGAGACAAAGCTTGGTGCAAAGCTAGAACTACTGGCTGATTGGCAGAGCGTTAGGCAGCTGAGGAACCGCTGCATTAGCATGATTAGGAAAGCAAAGTCTAACTGCTACTTAACCTCTCTTTCAGACTGCAATGAAAACGCGTCTAGCTTCTGGAAAATTGTGAAATCGCACCACTCCTCTTCCCTCTCAGATTAACAGTGAAAATGTTTTTTTATCGTAAACACAACAGATATGGGTGAAGCTTTTAATCGTCAGTTCATCTCCTGTGGCCATTTATTTGATAGACCGTCTGCTGATAGTACAACCCTGGGCCAGTGATAGGAACTTCATCCAATTCATTTTTCTGTCCAATCCAGTTTATTTTAGACCTCTGAATTGTGTTTAATCTACAATGCATTGATAGGTGAGGACACTCTTGATCCTTGCCTTTTACATCTTAGTGCTCCTGTAATTGCCACACCGCTTGGTCACATTTTTAACCTAACATTTATTTCAGGTAGAATTTCAACCATTTGGAAGGCACAGGTTATACCTCCGTTTAAAGGTGGTGATACCAGTGACTTGACGTCACCAGTGACCAATCTCAAAACGTTGTTGGCTACGAGCCTTGGAGGGGAATTACACCACAGCAATCAGGGTTTAGACCAGGCCTTAGCACAGTAACAGCTGCAACTAATAGATGGATAAAAAACAACATGCACTGTTTGTAGACTTACCAAAGGCCATTTGATACTGTTCATCGATTACTTTCTATCCTTGATTGAAAGTTATCTTTGTGTGGTATTAATTAAAGCTCTCTTGAAATAACTAAAGGTGTCCCACAGGGGTCTATTCTTGGTCCTCATAACATTGCATTTTCAACACCCCATTGTAAGGTCCATTTTAATACATATAATGATCTGCCATTGGCTGCATTCTTACCCAGGCCGTTATAAACTTACAGTCTGCCTTTGATGCCTTCTAAATATCCCTCATTAATCACACATCATGTTGTCAATGCTCTTAATGTTGGTATTCATACTCTTAATGGCACCCTAATTGAAAGGAATTTGGCTTGATAGCAGATTGTCCTTTAAGACCCATGTGGAACGTCTGTCTGAAATTGCATTGTTCTACAGAAACAAAGCATCGTTTATCTTTGGCTGATAGGAAAACCATTGGGCAATCAACAATAATGTCTGTATTTGATTATGGAGACATTCTGTACTCACCCTTCCTCTCTAAAGCCACTTGATGCAGTGTATAATAGCGCCTTGCGTTTCATCGCTGATGACACATTTCACACTCACCACTGTCTGTTATATGAAAAGTGGGATGGTCCTCTTTAACTAAAAGAAGGGAAATATATTGAATTCTGTTCATATGCAAGACTACTTGACAAACGTCCTCTTCATCTCTAGCCTCTAATTACTTTTAAATCCCGTAACTATGCTACCAGATCACAGGACTGCTTCGTTTTACATACACCACATGGGAATACTGGTTTTAGATACTGTGCACATTTATAGATGGGATGAAATTCAACAAACTCTTAGATTAGAATCTGTTGTTCCTCTGGAAGATTCTATAAGCCTTAAAAACAGATTTTCTCAATGTCTGTAATTGGTTTTATGTGTTTTGTAGGTCTCTCTTGCAAAAGAGGTTCTGATCTCAATGAGACTATAAATAAATAAATAAATAAAGGGACTACTTTCCCTGTTTCAATAGCAGGAGGTGGTTGGGGTTGGGAGACTGTACAGTTAGAAATCACAGTGCAGCGGATGAATATGTGGTTGCTCACCTGAAATTGTTCCAAATAAACCTGGCTACATCCGCTCATCCTGAGTTTTTAAATGTATGGCCTTAATAATAAAATAATAATAATAAAATAATAATAAAAATGACAAACAACTTTTTATTACAAAAAGTTCAGTCTCTTACTTTTGTTAATGGTAGTCGCCTACTATCACTCAACATAGTGTGTGCTGAAGTGCCGGAGGGAATGATCTACCGGGGTCGATGTCCTCACAGGGCTGAGTGAAAGTGAGGACATCGACCGATCCTCAGTGGTCCTCACAAAAGTGAACACACAGCTCAGTCTTTACACCGCAGAATATGTGTGATCACAGCAATAAGAAGATGTGGTCAGGGTTAATCCAGTCTCCTAACCTGCCCCAGTCAGGCAGTAACAGCTGTAGCACTATGCAACACACACATGATTAAATAAGAGCGAGATACACTTCATGCTCCTCGCTCAATACAGCTTTATTCTCTCATAGCTAATGATAGCGAGAGCTCTGAATGGGCACAAACCCGAGCTATGATGTAGTCTGAGATAGACTTGGAGATAAACCTCACACATCAATACAAACATTACTGGATGGCCTGATTTTCAGTTTTCGCAGCAGTCAAATACTATGTTTATCTACATCTTTATTCCCCTGCTACTCAGACTAGAGTCTAGGGTGCAGAAGTAAAAAAAAAAAAAAACATTGGAGGATGTTGCAAGCGTTTCTGTGTATGTAACAAATATATAATCAATGGTGTTTAGTTATGAATGACTCCTGCATCTCCTTGCTAACTATTGAAGAAATAAGATGAGAGAATTCTGTGGGAAAAAAATGAGAAGGGGAAAAAAAAAAACATACAAATTGTTGGGATCAAGCCCTTGTGAAGAGATCCAGCGAAGTCCGCACGTTGTAAAGAAATATTAGCTTTGACTTTTCGTAAGTTGGCAGAGAAGAAGTGGAGAACGACGAGTAGACAGGAGAAAGTGTCGGGCGATGTTGAGTGCAAGGCCCAGTCTCTTGGGAATCGGGAGACCAAACATCATCTCCGATATTTCCCTGCAAGCTGACAGACTGGCAGGCTGAGTAGCCGGGCCTCCGGCTACATCTCGACTCTCCGGGACACACAAGCCGGCGCTGAAAATTCCACTCCAGCCTTATCGATGGCTCGCCATCTAATCAGCAGCCGGTTCAATTTGCCCAGTATACCGCTGGCCAGTCACCGCGGCAAACAGCTTAGCACTGAGCACTGAGCCGCAGAAATGGCCCACACCCATCGGAATGAGACCAGACAGACACCGGCCGGCGTACAGTCAGTGTGTGAGTGTGTGTGTGTGTGTGTGTGTAAGAAAGAAGGTGAGAGACATGGAGGCAGAGACGGTGCTTCCACCTTCACCAAATGATAGCACATGCCTGAACTGTGTGTCTGTACAAATGTATCAAAAATCACTGCACGGAGGGAGATGACTCGCCTGGTGTTGGTTGACTGTGGGCAATATCTCAGCTAAGTGGTGCAGTGGGGTGGGAGGTGGGGGCGGGGGAGGGAGGGTGTTGATATCTAAGACGAATTAGAGAGACATGATGAATGACGCAATATTTTCACGCCAGAGGGAAACTATTGCACTTCAAATTAGAGGGGGTGACAGAGGAGGAAAAGGAGGCAGAGAGGGAATGGAATAAATCCGCAGGAATAGGAAGGGCTAATGAGAGGAGGAGAGGATTTTACCTCTAGTGGGAGACAGGAAGTGACTGGGGGGGAGGGAGAAAGAGGGAAGACCGATGTATTCGGTTTGCCGATATGTGGCCTTCAATTACAAAACGAGTACTGGCCACTCAGCGCCACTCAACGTCACCTTTGATGTGATGGATATGATGCAGTTCCATGGAGAGTTTTAGTGTCCCATGGGCTAAATGCAGTTTGTAATTTTGGTGTAAAAATGGTTTAAAGATGGTTTCACATATTGGCTATCAGCATCTTTAATCCACAAATATCAATATCAGCTTTCAAAATTCCATACCGGTCGAACCTTGGAGACAACAGTGGCAAAGTTACAGAGACAAAAATATATGTGCGCACACACACACAGGCAGACAGACAGAGTGAGTGATAGTGGAGACAATGAAGGGGAAGACTGAGGTAACAGGATGACTGAAGGAGATGGAGGGTACGGAGCCAAAACTGGCTAGTATAAATAAATGAATTAATGTATAAATAAATAGATAGCAACCCATGCTAGCCTAGCCTAGCTCTACGCAATCTGAGACCAATCAACCAATGGGAGTAAGGGAAAACAATGACCAGCTCTGATGGCCCGCCCCCTCATTATCATAGGGAAACACAGAAATAAATAAACAGGGAAAAGAATACATATGGAAATTAATTTATAAGGAAATAAATGAAAGGAGGAATTTATAAATATGGAATTAAATTCTCAGGGAAATATATACACAAATAAGTAAATAAATATAAACAGACATAAAATAATGACACAATAAATAAATAAATAAATAAATAAATAGGACAAAAAATACAGAAATATACTATATATATACCTGTGCCTACATCTATTTATGTATTTATTACTGTGTGTGTTAATGAATTATTCATTTATTTATTTATATATACATACACTGATTAGTTGATTTTATTTATTTATTTAGACATTAATTAATTCATTTATACTTAAGTCAGTTTTGGTCCTCCATACAAGGGAAGATGAAGATGAGGAGAAAGCCAACTGAGGAAGAGAGACTGTCAGACATAAACACAGAATGTGTACACACACACACACACACACACACACACACACACACACACACACACACACACACACACACACACACACACTCTCTGTCTCTTACGCATGCTGAGGTTAAAGTCCTCCTCCAGATGAACTGTGCTGTGTAATAGTCCGAGCTTCCGGACCACTGCTCAGCCAATCCTGAACTCCGATCAGACTGACAGCCTGCAGCCCATCTCTCCCTCGCTTCACCTGACTGGCTTGCTCAGACACACACACACACACACACACACACACACACACACACACACACACACATATACATACATACACACATATATATATACTACCGGAGAGACAGGGAGTTAGACTGGCCCCTTTCACCTTCAGCCCAATACAAATGATCTAGGCCAGTTAGAGGCAGGCCCCACTGTTCACACACCCATGTACCTGTCAAAGGGAAGGAGAACACCTAGGATGGAGGAAGTGTGTGTGTGTGTGTGTGTGTGGGGGGGTGGAGGGGTGGGGTGGTGGTGGTGGTAGATGTAGCAAGAGAGAGAAAACGAGAATGCATATTGGCTGTTTTCAAGGGTTGTCGGCTCTTATTCTTCTTCTTTCTATTCAGAACAAATGGAGCGGCACCATGGGGCAAGTAGCAGCATCCTCTTTGTGACAGGAAGCAACAGGGGTTTATGGGAAATGTGGTCTTCATTTTGAGAAACAGAAAACGCCACACACAGGACCTTTAAAATTGTGTGTCTCTGCAAGTCACTTACTCTGGGTGACCTGTAGTATCACCCTCAGCCTACATACATGTACACAAGTTCTGACCCTATAGCCCCGTGTAGAGGTTGCTTTACCGCACCAAACAGGAAGAGGGCGCTGTTCTTCCTGTGCAAACGAAGCTGAAGCTTTAAGAGTCTCTGGGAACGGCAGATGGTGGAAATGGAGTGAAAGGCCGATAAAACTAACATGTTCTAACGTGTCTATCCTCAATGAAACCAAAGAGAAAATACACGGAGACAAAGACAGGTTTAGCTTTAAGGTTGAAACAGCCGGCCCTGCTGAAACAGAGGACCTGAGTGAGGACGCAACAACTCAGTTTTATCAATGCATGATCAGGCTCCAGCTCTTAAGACTGACAGCCAATGACAACTGGTTTTAGTCACACAAGCATAATTCACAACTCTAGTTACAGCAGATTGGCAAGACAACGAGGCATCACATCACGGTCCAGACACCTTCTAGTGGCGCAACATTCACATATGGGTTGAAATTTAAGAGTGAGAAGAGAAGAGGGAGAGGAAAGAGGAGAGGATCAGCACTTCACCTCCCATCTCACCTGCCGGATTGACCCTGCAGCCCAAGCGTACCGCGTTTTTACCTCCCATCCGTTTGACTGTGTCGCAGCGAGGAGCTCTAGAGGCCGTTAGAAGGAAAACGATCCCCGGGGGGGGGGCTCAGACGGACGGACGGACGGACCGCCAAGACAAACCTTTTCAGCTTTCACTCACCTCGGAGGATCTCGGTACCTTGGGAAAGACCAGAATGCATCCATCTTCTCAAGGAGGAACACGCTGGATTGCATTGTGAGGAAACATCACACACCACACACACACACACACACACACACACACACTCTTGAACAAACACAGCGTGGCCCTATACTTTCCAGTGAGTGGGCGGCGAGGGGGGGGGGTCTCCGTCATCTCCTGAGGCCACTCTTGTTTGTCAGCTCTCCTTTCTCTTGAGGTGTAAGAGATGGGTCAGCATCTGTTTTCCCCTCAGTCAACGTCTAGTTTGCAACGTGGTGGGAAAGAGAGAGAGAGAGAGAGAGAGAGAGAGAGAGAGAGAGAGAGAGGAGGTTTTCGACAGAGAAATGGGAACAAAAAGTAAACATGCCAAACGCCCATTTCCGCCCCCCCCGCCACCCGCCACCCCCCCTCCTGGGAAATCAGGCCTTGTGAAGAAGAGGTGTCGCAACACATTCAAACACGGTGCACCGCTTGCCTCCAAGACGGAAAACACACCAGCAAAATAAAGGAAATAAATCGGCATGGTGGTGGGGAGAGGAGGGTGGGGTGGGTGGGGGGGGGAAAGAGGGTGAAACTCAAAGCTCCTGCTGCAGCTGTACAAGCCAAACAGATGAAAAACCAAACGGGAGGAGAAAAAAAAAGTTACAAAAAGTTTGAAAGTGAGACTCTGAGCGCTGAGCAGGCGTTTACTGCTTGTGACAGAACACGGAGATTTTACCGCTTTTGTGCACATTGATTGAACTTTTTTTTCCCCTGCTCCTCTGTAACAGCAGACACGTGGATACCTGTCCTTCACACTGCACATACACTAGCTTACAGGATGCTTCATGTCCCCTGGTTAGTTTACATCATAGTGAACGGTACCAACCTGAGCTAAATGAGGAGAGGGCTTTGAAAGGAAGAGATACATGATTTATGTGTATATATATATATGTGACTGGTTGCCTCACAATGATCACCTTTTTATCTACTGCTACTAGGGGTGGGAGATTGTCGTGTTTATAATCGTAATTGCGATTTAATTTTGTAATCGTGGCAAATTTTCAAAATCGTTCATTTCGATGGTTATTTAGGCTGCAAGAACGAGGAACGTCTAGAAGCGCCAGTTAGCAAAGCAACCAGTGTGAGTGTGTGTGTGTGTGTGCGCGCACATCAGACGTAACATCACTTTCCCGCGAATGAACGGGCCGAATACTTTCCCCAATGCCGCCTCACGCATCACTCACGGCCAATCAGAGCAGTGCTCATTACATACAACCTCCAGGCCCTCAGGCTGTTTTGTGAAGTCTACAATTATACAGACTTCACAAACGTGTTGTCAAGACCCCCAGGAACAGTTGAAATAGCCCAAAATGAGTACAACACCCCCCCTTTAAAACAAGGCCGGTGCCAGGTGAATCTGTTATTTTCAACAAACCCGCTGATGACTAATGCAATGAATCGCCACAGGAAAGGGAATTATCATTCTCCCGGTGCTAGGTGGCTGATTGGGGTAATGATTGGGGTGGAGAGAGAGAGGAAAAGGGAGTTGAGGGGGAGCCGGTGGGGCGAGGGAAAGGGGGGGGGGGGAGACACCACAGTCCTGATTTCTCTCCGACAGGGGGCTGCTGGCGCCAAGCCAAACGCGACTGGGTCGGGTTTGTTGTTGAGGAGAGGGAAAGCAATCAATCTGCAGGCTGGAAGGAACGGAGAATTATTTCTGGTTAGACTGTTTTTGATAAGTCTTCTGAGGAAAACACAATCACGGTATTGGATGGTGTGAGCTTGTGATGGTCGTTTGAAAACTTTCTCTCCATATCTTTCCCTTCGCTCTTTTAGTGTGGTGTGTGTGTGTGTGTGTGTGTGTGTGTGTGTGTGTGTGTGTGAGAAAGCCACCGGACGGTGTTAAAACCAGAAAGGTGTTCCTTCCTCAACTAGCGACAGATGTGTCAGAGCTAGAGACGGCATGAAGCTCTCTAGGGACTTCTTAAGTGTCACCGGGAAGCTTTACCACACACACACACACACACACAAACACACACACACACGCATGCACACACGCGCACACACACACACACACACAATATTTTTGTCAGAAGTGCTGAATAATAGTGCTGTACTAAGCAGGCTGGGCCAATTAGGCCCGTTGGGACTAGGAACAAGTGGTACTGTGTGTGTGTGTGTGTGTGTGTGTGCGTGTGTGTGTGTGTGGGGGGGGACTATCCTCGAGTCATAGGCAGACAGCAGGACTGAACGTCAGAATATTGTCAGACATCTGCCTGCCTGCCTGCTACTGCAACACACACACACTCTCTCTCTCTCTCACACTCTCTCACACACACACACACACACACACACACACACACACACACACACACACACACACAACATGACAGCAGGAGAGAGCGAGAGAAGGCATAAGAGTGGCAAGAGAGCCGGAGAAAGGGAATGTTTGGGAACCATGCGATGACATGCCGCTCTGCTTACGAGCCGGCGGCGGATGCAACCGAGCCGAGTGTGAATCTATAGAGAGAGTGTGTGTGTGTGTGTGTGTGTGTGTGTGTGTGTGTGTGTGTCATGCACCGGCTAGCGGACGCTCACTGTTAGATAAGCCAGAGAAACTGAGGAGAGGAAGCAGGGGCGTCAAGAGGTATGAGGTAAGGCAAAACACAGCCAATATGTACTGATGAATAAACGTGATGAATGATTAGATCTAGGCCACTAAACTATCAGCTGAGAGGGAACACTGTAAGGAAGGAGACTTCTGGTTCATCTTTGCCCTAGAGTAAGGAAGGTAGGATGGAAGGAAGGAAGGGAGGAAAAAAGAAGGAAGGCGGGGAGTGTGAAAGGAAGGAACACGGTAAGGAAGGAGGCAGGGAGGAGAGGATGGGAAGGAGGAGAGGGCAGAAAGTAGGAGGGAAGGAATCTTGGAAATGGTAGAGAAGAAAGGATTGGAAGAGAGGAGAGATGAAGTAAGGAGGGAGGAAGCATTGAAGGGATAAAGAAAGGAATAAACAAAGTAAGGAGGAAGGCAGGAAGGAAGGAAGATAGATAGGGAAGGGAGAAAGGAAAGAAGACAGGATAGAGGAGAGGACAGGAAGGAGGGGAGGCGGGGAGAAAGGAAAGGAGACAGGATAAGAGGAGAGGACAGGAAGGAGGGGAGGTGGAGGAGAAAGGAAAGGAGACAGGATAAGAGGAGAGGACAGGAAGGAGGGGAGGAGGAGGAGAAAGGAAAGGAGACATGATAAGAGGAGAGGACAGGAAGGAGGGGAGGTGGGGGAGAAAGGAAAAGGAGCGAAGGAAGAAACAAAATGTTTGGTGAGGATGAAACAGCCAGACATGAGCCTGTTGCTGCAGCCCGGCCATATCGTCTCCTATGGGTTTTCCTCCAACACTCCAGAAGGTTCCACCTACACAACACACACTGCGTCACACATCCACTAGGCCCCGTCTGTGAACACGAACACACACACACACACACACACACACACACACACACACACACACGCCACCACAATCCTCCCAGGAACTCAACACATCCATTGAAAATAGTCCTCAGGGGGAAACAGTCTGTTCTTTCACACATTACTACTCATTCTAAAGTACAGCAATCTGCTCCGTGCTGCAGAGTGCAGAGCTCCTTGTCTGATATCACTACGCCCTTACATTGGTGGTTTACGGCCAACACAGTCAACAAACGAAGCCCCGTCAACGCTGTTGGGTGATATCCTCACTGTGCACTTTTTAGGTGCACCTCCTCGCCCCTCCAGACAGTGATAGGCTTTTCACACTTGAATATGTTAGCCCGGGGTTAACTTTAACCCTGGGTTATAATAGCCCTGGGTTAACTTTTCTCACCTTTCACACTAGTTTTCTTTAACCCTGGGCTAACAATTGACCCCGGGTATTCAGTGTTCAGGATTTCACACTGTAAGCTTGTAGACCCCGGGTTAACGTTTAATGCTAACGTTTAACTCGCTGTTACATTCTAACCCCTGTTACATTCTAACCCGTTACATTCTAACCCTGTTACATTCTAACTCCTGTTACATTCTAACCCGTTACATTCTGACCCCTGTCACATTCTAACTCCTGTTACATTCTAACCCCTATTACATTCTAACCCGTTACATTCTAACCTGTTACATTCTAACTCCTGTTACATTCTAACCCATTACATTCTAACCCGTTACATTCTAACCCTGTTACATTCTAACCCGTTACATTCTAACTCCTGTTACATTCTAACTCCTGTTACATTCTAATCCATTACATTCTAACCCGTTACATTCTAACCCCTGTTACATTCTAACCCTGTTACATTCTAACCCTGTTACATTCTAACCCCTGTTACATTCTAACTCCTGTTACATTCTAACCCCTGTTACATTCTAACTCCTGTTACATTCTAACCCCTGTTACATTCTAACCCTGTTACATTCTAACCCTTGTTACATTCTAACCCTGTTACATTCTAACCCCTGTTACATTCTAACTCCTGTTACATTCTAACCCCTGTTACATTCTAACTCCTGTTACATTCTAACCCCTGTCACATTCTAACTCCTGTTACATTCTAACCCCTATTACATTCTAACCCCTGTTACATTCTAACCTGTTACATTCTAACTCCTGTTACATTCTAACCCATTACATTCTAACCCGTTACATTCTAACCCTGTTACATTCTAACCCGTTACATTCTAACCCGTTACATTCTAACTCCTGTTACATTCTAACCTGTTACATTCTAACCCCTGTTACAATCTAACCCGTTACAATCTAACCCCTGTTACATTCTAACCCCACAATGTTTCACACTATTGTTCTTAGCACCGCGTTTCAGGGATAGCACCACAAAATCGGTGCTAACCCTGCTTTGTAGCAGGGTTTGTTAACCCTCTTTCAAAAATGCGAAAAGTGTGAAACGCTGCTTAGCCCAGGGTTAAATGCGTCCTTAACTCAGGGTTAAGAAAGACGTTATCCCGGGGTTAAGTGTAGTGTGAAAAGCATATGAGAGGTGTAGAAATAGTACGCAAATATGAAGCGTGCAGTCCGTTTACAACAAGATGAAGCTACAGGCTCGGATGGATGACTGAAGAATCGAAAACGTCGCCTGGTGCGATGGATCCTGGTTTCTGCTGCGACACCCTGATGGCAGAAACAGCCTGAATCCATGGATCCATCTTGTCTGGTGTCAACAGTCCAGGCTGCTGGTGGTGTAACGGTGCAGGGAATGACTTCTTGGCCACATTAGCCCCCTTAGTTCTGACTGAGCATCACTTGAACGCCACAGCCCAGCTGAACATTGTTGCTGACCAGGCGTACCTCTTCACGGCCGGTCCGTCAGTACTTCCAACAGAAATAAAGATGGGGGAGCATCAGAGCGACGTTGGTTGAGGCATCAGATCTCAGAGACCTTTGGGATGAGGTGGAACAGCGTGAAGCAGGATCCCTGAGGAACGCCCCCTGCACATTGTTGAACCCAGGCTTTGAAGCACCCAGGCTGCTGTGGAGGTAGAAGGCTGTCCTGCCCCCGTTACCCACAGTGAAGCGGACCTAATAAAAACTACATCATCGTCAACCCAAGCAAGCACAACATTTTATAGCACTGTAAAAAAAAATCATATTAAAGCTGCTTTCAAAACTGAACCGATGTCAAGTTGATATTCAGGTTCACTAGATGATGCAGGTAGCAGCTAAGGACTTTTATTTTGGCGTTTTATTTACCCGGGTTTCAACTCCGATGTTCTATCCACCGTCAAGATGTTTTTCCTATTTTCAGCCCTTTTGTTCTCCCCTCTCCTCTTCTTCACCCTCCCCTCTTCTCCTCTCGACCCCCCCCTCCTCCCCCCCCCTCAGCCTGCCAGTTTCTCCCCCGTGCGATTGTTAATCTAATGCCACTAATACAGGAGTCGAAGCTGCTCACCTGTTTTCAGTAGTCTCAGATGAGATACCGGAGCTCGGGTACAATCAGACGGTGACAGGCCCAGGAGCCCTGCAGCTCCACTAATGTTTTTTAGCACATTTAGAAACCCGGGTCCCAGAGTGGATCATTAAACCGGGAGAATACCGGTGGCAGGCGAAACCAAAGGCGCAAGAAGCTTGTCGGTTCACTCCCAAAACAGAGATGGAGAAGAAAGGGAGGTGAAGAACGGGATGAGAAGAAAGTTCTCCCTTCGTCTAAACAGCTCTCATTAGCAGAAACAGGTATGCCGCTGAATGAAGCGATGGCGTGTGTGTGGCAAAAAAAAGAAAAAAAAAAAAATGTCATGGGAAGTGAGAAGAAAGACGGCAGTAGTGCTGACAAGGAGGGGATGACAGTTCCATGCTGAATAGGCAGGAGTGTCTAATCTACTGTTAGACATCCGCATCAAAAATGCCTCAGACTCCAACAACTGTTCCGGTTCCTGTCAATTAGTTGCCAGGAAATTGCACGCACATTTGTCCAAGCAGGGAAACACACACACACACACACACACACACACACACAGAGAGAGAGAGAGAAAAGAATACATGCACCCACCCACGCGTGTAACACACACATACACACCTCATCAAGCTACAGTGAGCGAGCGATGATTAGTTAGTCTATCCGGGCCCAGCATGACAGCATGCCGAGTGTGTGTGTGTGTGTGTGTGTGTGTATGTGTGTGTGTGTGTGTGTGTGTGTGTGTGTGTGTGCGCAACAGCTTTTCTCTATCATTTGTTTTACAAATAGAAAGCGAATGCAAGGAAATCGTAATTACACTTCCTGAGGTGGCTGTGAAATCGGGGGGGGGAAAAAAAAAAAAAAATGTAAAAAAATAAGAGAAAAGTAAAAAGCAGCGGAGCCAGAAAAGCCTCGAGACGAGGAGGACGAGGAGGTAGAGGAGGTAGAGGGGCGCTGTTTACCTGAATGGTGATGATGAGCTCAAATTACACACGGAGCCGAATCAAGTGGAGAGCTGCCATGAACTAGCAATTAGTCACCACCACCCGGCAACACGCCGCCGCCGCCTTCAAATTGGACGAGCGACTCTTTCGCGGCAACGTGATGCAGAAGAAGAGCAGAAGAAGAGCAGAAGAAGAGCAGAAGAAGAGCAGAAGAAGAGTCTCCGCAACCGACGTCATTCGCAAGAAACCTTAATTAAAGTTAATTTTCGCGAAGGGATTGGAGGACGTGTTGTCGAACGCCACGCGGTCACCGCATTTCCACGCCGATCGCGATGCACAAGGGGGAGGTTTTTTGCTTCCCTTCTGCCGCCTCCTCCTCCTCCTCCTCCTCTTCCTCCTCCTCTTCCGGCGAATCACGTTGCAGCTGAGGAGGTAACGAGCTCATCAGGAGCAGCTAGGACCTTTGACGAGGCTTTGACAAGTAAAGGCTCAGATTCTGACCTCAGCACGCGAATGATGTATGTAATACCGGCAAGAGTTGCGGATGAGGGGATGATGGAATGGATGGAAGGAAGGAGGGATTTTTTCCCCAGACTTTCTTCCCCGTGATGGAGCGGGAGATGTTTATTTGGCTCGGAGTGTGTTAAGCGCAACGCGTGGAAGAGTCTGTTTCCACCGCTCGGCTGCTCTGATCTCATCCCCATCGCGGAGGACTGATAGGGTTTTTATAAGCCACAACATCAACATAACTCTAAACTCCTATTACTTCAATGAGCCAGAAATACCAAGGGGGGGGAGGGAAGGGAGGAGAGGGGGAGAGGAGGCAAAAGGAGAGAGGAGAGGATTGTTCGTTTGTAATTCCTCAGATGTGAAAAAAATACTGTCTGTCTTCCTACTCCCTTTTCCCCCTCTCACTCGCTCACTCGCACACAAACACATGCTCGCTCGCTCTCTCTCTCTCTCTCTCTCGCTCTCTCTCCCCCAAATGTCAGTCAATCATTTGGAGGGCTCGGTGTTCTCTGTGTTCGTCTTATCTCCCCTGACAGAGTCGACAGTGTGTGTTTGCTCAAATAGCAGATCAGGAGGCCGACATTAAGAGACTGTTGACTCCCTCCAAGTGCTTAAACAAACACGTATCTGCATCCAACGCCTGTCAGCCACGTGCTGCTTGGTGATGTGTGGCATATGAGACCGTGTGTGTGTGTGTGGAGGGGGTTTGACCGATATGGGTACCGATATTCTTTTGTTTTGAAGCCGCCAATGATGATATTCAATATCTTTAAAAGGCTTAAATAAATAAGATGTGCTACATACTGTATATGTACTATATCTAGTCCAGTACAGTATATGTGCTGTATGTAGTATAGTATAGAATATGTACTATATGTATTTTCAATGATGTTTGGGACATTTGACATATGTGTTATGGCCACCAAGGTGAGAGAAGTCTTGGCAACAACAACGATGGAGCAAAGCAGTAAGAAAAGTCTGCGTCACGGCGAAAGGTTGCATGCTGTAGCTTTAAATTTGACCCTTTCAAAATAAAAGTGCAGCGAGTTTGAGTTTTAATCTTGGCTGGAAAAGCATTAAAACTCAGGAAAACAACAACAACAATAGTAATAATATTACTAATAATACATATTTGCTCATACTTGTTGGGAATCTGATCAAAATGTCCAGTTATACAATAAATAAGGACTCAAACAGACTGGATATCGGCCTGATATCGGCCTGATATCGGTGTTTCCCCCTAGGCAGACAGCAAATTACCTCAAAGACACGGTCATTATCTCCATTCATATACGGCCACATCGGCTGATTATCTCGTATGGAAACACATAAATTGTTTCTGCTGACGGACGCAGCGGAGAGGTGGCGTGAGATTCCACGGGGGAAATCATCTTCCTGTTCGGGGGGGGTGGGGGGTCTCACGGGCGCCGCCGCCAGCCTGGCACGTAGAAACCGCCACCGCAAGCCCCTGCACATCCTGCAAGACGTAAAAGATTTAAAAGCGCAGAAATTAAGGGACGCGGGACATGAACGAGCTTTTTAAAACGTGCACACACACACACACACACACACACACACACACACACACACACACACACAGCCCTAGTTATCAAGCCTCTGTGATCTTGGCATTGATCAGTGTGCGGATCAAAGCGAGGAGCGTGGCTGCAGAACCGTGTTGGTTAATTACCGGGTGCTGTAGAGGATTTGGGTCTTTAAGCGTGGCCTCTGGGCCTCAACCCCCGTAGCAGAGCATCCTGTGATCAGGGGCCGCGGAAGACCTGACAGGCATGGAGATGAGGCCCCGCGATTGTAACACACAGCCAGCATATGTTCTCCGTGACTGATTGGCCTCGGCGCTGCCAGACACCAGCGCCTCCCTGCAGAGGAGGCGTCTGTGAGCTGAGACTGATGTTTGGTGGAGTACACCTCCAAACCGCTCGCTCTCTCTCTCTCTCTCTCTCTCTCTCTCGCTCATTCATGCTTTTCGCTGCTATTTGACTGACGTTACTGTCGATCATCACTGCTGTCATCGTTACTGTTATGGATCGGGGTTGGACTGATGTGGGTTTTGGAAGACTGATGCTGATTTTTGGATTCACGCCGCCGATTTCCAATATTTTGTGCCAATATTCATTTTGTTTCTGTTTGATTTGCACATTTTAATGCCAAAAGAAAAGTCTCTGAAGCATTTAGACCATGTGACACTAAATCTGTCCATTGATCTCCACTGATCTCCATCATAGTCAACCATTACACCGGGAGCTGCACTGATCAGGTCTAGAGGCTGGTATCCATCAGACAAAACCTAGACTGAGTCGAAGCTAAGGGGGTCTAACAAGACTAGTTAGTTCAGCCAATCAGAAGAGGGCAATAGAGCGTCCATCTTGGCTTCAGAAATCAGGTCCTGTCCAATCAGAGCCAGGGACCGACAGGACCCGACAGGACCCGGCCTCACCGGCACACAGGAGGCCTTCCACCGGGCCGACCTTGTCACAGCGCATAAACTAACACGCCAAACGCTTTACCACACAACCTGTCACACATAAACACTTGCCACAGGTTATGGAGAGTGTGTGTGAGTGTGTGTGTGTGTGTGTGTGTGTGTGTGTGTGTGTGTGTGTGTGCACTGGTTGGCAGAGCACCAAGTGCACCCCTACCTCTGCTGTCAATCTTGCTCTTACACTGGAACAGCCACGGCATTTGGCCTCTCCTCTCTCCAAGGGTACAGAAAAACACACCCACACCCACACACACACACACACACACACACACACACACACACACACACACACACACACACACACGTAGAACTCTCCCACCCGCTGTGCCGAGCTGTTGATGGACACATTGGCTTGCTGCTGTAGCGCTCTCCCATTTCAATTACTCTCTCTCTCTCCCTTCGTTCTCTCCTCTTTTTCTCCACACTTCTCTTCCTCCATTTTTCTCGGTGACACCGAGCGCACACCTCAACTCCCAGCCCGGGTTTATTTTCAACTTGTTCCTGAAATCTTTCCACCCCATCCGAAACATCCGCTTCCCTTTTCACCGCCAAGGTACTAAAAATGGACCCAAATGCCCCCCCACCCCCCCCCCCACACCTAGCGACAGGAGGAAACAGAAGGAGGCGAGGGGAGCGACGGAGACTCTGATAGCCACTCATCCGTTTAATCACATCCCGCTATTAGCGAGCCAGCGCTATCTGATGCCATTTGTTGTATCAATGGAGAAGTGTTAGCGCTCATTAGTCACATGCATTAGCTCCTCGATTGGTTCGACGGAGCAGTCAGCACGGGATTAATATAGAGAGATGGTGTGGGGGGGGTGGGGGGGAGACAGATGGAGGGATGGACGGACAGACAGATGCATTGATTGGCGGGTTAATTGACAGATTGATGAGAGAGTGCAGGCAGGGAGGGTTAATTGATGGATAGGACGAGCGGGCGGCGTGATTGGTGGGTGAGTTGGTAATGATGCAGGGAGGCAGGCGGGTTGGTGCCGGCACCGGCGTCTGAAGGCCGAGGACATATTTTCTCAAGCTGCCAATCCAATACTCATTATCTTTACATTTCACCATTTTCATGACAAAAAAAAAAAAAAAAAAAAGGGATTCAGAGTTTCACCCTGAATTGGATTCTTTTCAGTAGCAAACACACTATGAGGAGAAGCAGCAGAAACAAATCTCACATTTTCACTCTTGATTCGGGTTATATGCTATTAACACTTGCTGCTGCTACAGTCCAACATTTATTTTGATCAAATCTAATCGAATTAAATCATGCAAACTGATCAAAACGAGCTATTAGACAACCAGTATGGATCAATTGTACCATAAATGTACAAGCATCAGCATCGCTAGATTGATATATATCGGTCTGAATCCAGAGTGACAGACGGTTGACGAACAAGGTCTGTCCGCCCATAATTCCTGACAACGTGACAACTAGTCCGTCTCCGCGTCCGTCAGTCCTCCCAGTAGGGGAGATGGACCGGTCCCAGTAAATGTTAATCAATAGCACATCCCTATTAGAGGCGAGCAGATGCCACCTCCACCTCTGAGCCGCTCCGTCTCTCGTCTAAATGAAAGCTCCGGCCAGACCCACAGCAGGGGGGTGGAGACACACACACACACACACACACACACACGCACACACACACACACGAGCGATGGATAGCATCATTCAAACAGAAGACAGAAGAAAGAGGAGGTGCATGGAGGGAGTGGGAGAAGGAGCTGATCTGAACTGGCTCAAGTAATGAGGCAGGCCTAGCGGGGAATGTGGCTAATGTGGAGAGATCAAACCACCGGGACGCTTCTGGGAACAAGATCCCTGGGATCCCTGCACTTAGATGTGCCGTCCCACGGGGATATGCACGCACGCACGCACGCACGCACGCACGCACGCACGCACTAGCTGGCTTTCCATGGGATTTCTTTTTTTTTTTGCCGAATTAAAAAAAGCTGAATAGAAATGGAAAAATGTGTATTACAAAAGTACACATTGAAGCATGTGAATGCTATAGAGATAGAATAGATGGATAGATGGATAGACAGAGAGACAGAGAGATAGAGAGACAGACAGACAGATAGACAGATAGATAGGTAGATAGATAGATAGATAGATAGATAGATAGATAGATAGATAGATAGATAGATAGGTACTTTATTGATCCACGGGGGGAAATTCTTGGGTTGCAGCAGCATTACAGTATCAGTCAATGTACAAAATACAAAGGCAAGGTAGAAAATACAAAAAAAAAAAAACAAAGAGATAAAAAAAAAAAAAAACACTAAAAATGAAAAATTCAATCAGCTTGTCATCGCCTTGTGACTGACTGGGTGCTCGTCTGGGTGCTCCAGTTCTACGTTGCAGGTGAACCGACGCCTTTTTGTGTCACTCCCCTCCGAGTCGGGGGGGGGAGGAGGGGGTTTTAACATGATTCATACTATCACCCAACAATATCTCCTACTTGTAAATATACTAGCGGGCTTATTCCCCTCCGGGAGACACGAGGCTGGACAACAGCGGAGGCTGAGCCGAGACACGAGGACGGAGAGGACACATCACCGTGGTGTCAGACTGATGCGAGGGGGACGGAGACACAAACCAACGAAGCTTTTTTGGGGGAAAAAAAAAAAAATCAGATAAATGCTCCTCTGGTAATCACGTAGAAAAAGTAGAGATTCCTCCAAAAAATAAAATCTCTTTTTTTTGTATTTCTACTGGGTGAAAACATATTGTGTTTGAGTGCTCCTCAACCCTGATGGAGGCCGCGGGAGCCGAAGCGTTGACGCAGTTTGTTTTTTTTTTAACTTAGAAAGGCTTTTAAAAAGATTTCTGGAGTGCCTTGGATGCATTCACACCATTGATTTTTATTTCTATTTTGTTTCCACTGAAGGTCATAGTTTCCCCCTCCTGTTTTATTCACCGTATCGCTGCACGACCGGCGTCAAAAACAACCACCAGCTACTTCCTGGCTTTCACCCCCCCCCCCCCCGCCGGGTGCAGAGGAGACGCCCAACATCTATCTCCTCTGGCTTTAGCGTGTCTGCAGAAAAAAAAACAACATGAAATACCGAACGAGCGAGCGAGTTTGTTTGTTTAGCGAAGGACGCGCAACAAACACGCCCGTACAACTCGCAACAAAGCAAAAGACTACAAAGTTAACGGCAGTAAACAGCACCCGAGGGAGGCCTTGTCACATAAACAATGAGACGCAATTAAATGACATTATTATATGAAACTAGCTCAAGTCATCGGGGAGAGAGAGAGAGAGAGAGAGAGAGAGAGAGAGAGAGAGATTTCCATTTGCATCCTTCATTAGTTAATGGATCTGTTTCAGGGCTGACGCGTCTTGTCAGGACGTCGTCGATGCCGAAGCAGACGTTTATGTTCCCCGTGTACAGCATCCCTCTCACTTAAACTCTACAGGCCTGTCAGAGCCGCCTGAACAAGGCAATCGCTCACACACACACACACACACACACACACACACACACACACACACACAAAAAGCGGCTGTATGCATTCAAGCATCCTCTAAACTAATAAACCTGCCTATGGACTTAGCCAGTCTTAGTCTGAAGTGTCATTAGAAGTGGCAGGGAGCTGTGGCAGCCTGCGAGGGCTAAGAGGCTTGAGCTCCCACTGTCTGTAATCCCCGCAAACAAAGTGCACGCCACGCTACGAAATAAATATATAAGTCAATAACGCGCGCAAACACACACACAGGTGCGTCCGCGCGCACGCACACACACACACAGAGACACACACACACACACACAGACAGACGTCTTACAGTAGGTGATGCAAAAAAGACGCTCGCGGAAAAACTTCAAAGCGGCACTGAAAATGCAAAGTCATGTATATGGCAATCCTCCGTAAAGATAATCTGACACGCTGACGGATGCATGGGTCCACGAGCAAACACACACACACACACAGGCACACACACACACACACACACACTTTTGTTTCATTTTTTGGGAGGTAGCATAAGAAGCTTAGGTGGTAGACTTGGCAGAGAGACACACACAGTGCTTGCTAAGTGGTAATAAAGGGCAAGTCTTATTAATGGGACTATCTGACAACCAGCAGTGCTGCAGGATTTACACACACACACACGCATGCACACACGCACACACACACACACACACACATACACACACAGAGTCGTATTCCTGATAGCTGTTAGTTATTGGTTACTGGGTAGTGTCTCCCAGCAGTCACATTTCCACTTGGAGATAAAACAGCTAATTGGAGATGGGCCTGCTCGGCTCTGCAGACAGAAGTAATGGATTTTGGCTGAGGAGCATCTGACCCCCCTCCTCCCCCTCCAATCTCATTCTCCAGCACCTACCCCCCCCCCCAAACCCTAACCCCCATGAAAACCCATCCTTGTAGGCTCAACTACATCTTCATGGGATAGATTGATAGTACGTATGGATCAATGTGAATGGTTTGTCTCTACACGTGTTGCATGTGTTGTGATGATCAGCGACTGGAGGTCATGGTTCACCCGTCTCACTACATACTCTCCTCTCATCTGTTCTCTTTTCTACTCCAGCTTCCGCTTTAGATATTTGTGCTTTTTCAAAACACTCGCAGCTATTACTTCTTTTCTCCCTCTCCCTCCCTCCCTCCCTCCCTCCCTCCCTCCCCCGGTGTGAGTTTCTCTTTGAAATGCTTTCTAATTAGCACGTATAGCACATAGCCGAGGTTAAATTAAATTGCTGAGCTACAAGGAGGTTGAGGTCAATGGATCCACAAAGACCGTCAGCACAGATAATTGGGAGAGATATATATTTATTTATATATATTTATATATATAATACAAGATGACACCAGATAGAACAGAGAGGTTCTTTATGAAATGTATTTTTAGAGGTAGAAGGAGATGTCTATGTCTGCCTATGTCGGGTTGGACTGATGATGTTGAGTCAGTGTAGAGCTCCTTTGATATTATGGATATGATGCAGTTTGATTGATTACATATATATTGATTGATCAATACTCCATTGGTTGTCTATACGCTCAACGCAAATTGATTCTAATGCAACATTTACCAGTTCTGGGTCCATGTTTTTGTTTAATGGTGTTTTTTTCATATTCCCGTGATGAACTGGCTACCACCCGATGTCAGGTTGAGGTTGAGGTTGACGTCAGGTTGAGTTAGTCGGGTCTCGGTGTCGCAGAATCAAAGAGCAAAGGGTTTCTGTCTGGACCGACAGGGAGAAACCCGTTGTAGAAGAGCGAAAGACGCCAATTTCTCCATTGACAGTGGCCAAGGTAGACCAGAATGCAATGCGGCGCCACTCTCGCTCGTTTCCCCACTGGAACGACTCTCCCTCTCTTACTGTGCTAGCGCTACAACCCACAGCTCAACGTTCACAGGCGCTCTCTGGGGGCTGTTGAGGGTAAATGGAGGAAATCGCTAACTGAAGTAGGTTGAGGGAAAGAAATAAAGTACAACACTTCATCACACAAAAAAAAAAACTACTGGAATGCGTTGGACATCACGGCTTGATGTATCACAATGTAAGAGGGAGGCTTTTACTTTGAAAGGGTATTAAGCTTGTTGGTTAATAACTTACTGTCAGCTACTGGAGGTCTTCAAAAACCTGAAATACAGAGAAAACACAGCGCAGAGATGCAGCGGAGTGAGTGAAGGAGAGAAAGAGAGCGAGAGGGAGGGGAGGAGAGAGAGGGAGAGAGGGGGGGAGTGCTCTGGGAAAATGACAGAGCAATATGTCAGCGTGGTAGCACCTCTAAAAGTCACTGAAATGCCAGGTCACCCCGCTCGCCGGGGAGAATCAAAACACACCGGGAGTGTGTAAGAGCGCCTCGCATCACACATGCCGCTTACAACACCTCACGCGCACACACACACACACACACACACTCAAAAAGGTAGAGCACCACCTGACCGTCGCCGTCGACAACAACTCCCCCCTCGTCGACCGCCTTTGATTGCTTTGTTATGCGCGGCGCAATTTTTTCTTTTCTTTTTTTTTTTTTTTCTGTGCCTCTCCCCCCTTTGATGATTACTCCTTTAATAAAGCCGCTATCTTTGAAGGTGGAGGGATGACATACTCGCTGGAGATTGTGCGGGTCACAGTGTGTGTGTGTGTGTGTGTGTGTGTGTGTGTGTGCGGAGGATGATGAAGAGAACGTGTGTTAAAAATTAATTCCGGGCCTCATTAATATTTCACATGAATGGGCGCGATGTACAAACCCGTGACGCCGAGCGCTTCCTGGGAAAAAAAAAAGAAAAAAAAAAGCCTTCCCACAATGCCGTGCGGGCGTCTGTTAGCAGGACCCGCTGAGCTTTGCTTTGCCGCAGAGTAAACAGTGTCTCTCCTCTTACCGGGTTTCGACGCTCCTAATGTAACTGTTTGGCTTTGACACAAACTTGCACTGAGGCAAATGTTCATCTCTCTCTCTCTCTCTCTCTCTCTCCTTCTCCCCCTCTCTCTCTCTCTCTCTCTCCCTCTCTCTCTCTCTCTCTCTCCATATCTCAGTGATCATTGAACCTTGAAAAATCTGGAAAGTAGAAAATTCTCGGTAGCTGAAAATGTGAGGCGGCTGGGATGGGATGAAATCTCGGAGCTCACCCAGCGACTCCGAGGACCAGACAGATATTGTGTTTCAGGGACGTGCTGCTTTTTCAAACGAACTAATTCACAAGACGCCTCCAAAAAAAAAATGAAATAAAATAAAATATCTGCGTTTGAGAGAACAATCTTCTTCTTTGAAATTAGTTTGGCGTGCACGGAGCATGACTTGATAGGAGTAACATCTCTGTAAGGAATAATCCCTGCTATTGAGTAAATAGGATACTGAGTATAGACACGTGCACACACACACACACACATACACACTATGCCTCCCCATACACACACCGTCTCTATTTGGAGTTATCACTGCAGCACACACGACACAATCTAATACCTTCTTCACCACACACACACACACACATGCAGGCAAACACATGCACACACACATTGCCGCCTTCACCGTGCATGCACACACACACACACACACATGCAGGCAAACACGAACGTGCACACATTGCCGCCTTTCACCATGCATGCACACACACACACACACACATGCAGGCAAACACATGCACACACACATTACCGCCTTTCACCATGCATGCACACACACACATGCACACGGATGTCCTGTGCACGCACACACACACACACACACACACACACACCCTGTGTAGCCCCCAGCTGCAGACACATCCTATATAGTCCCACACACACACACACACACACACACACATGCATGCACAGTAACTTGGAAAGCCCCCCCCCCCCGCCAAGATATAACACCTCAAAGACTATTTACTTTCCATTCTGCTGTGAAGTGCTCGGTGGAGTGGGAGAGAGTTCAGTGCAGACGGAGTCACCGGGAGGAGGCTCTCGATGGGATCAGCCCCGCTCATTACAGGAGCAGAAGAAGAAGAAGAAGAAGAAGAAGAAGAAGGCTTTGAACAACACAAACACACGTATTCATAGCCAGGAATGATGTGTGGAGAAGCCAGGTTTAATTAAACAACATCAGTCAGTTGGATGGAGGGCGGGGGGGGTGGGGGGGCTGGGGGGCGGATCAGCCAATCATTTGCACGAGTGACAGGGAAGTGTGTGTGTGTGTGTGTGTGTGTGTGTGAGATAGACCGATATGTTGGTTTGCCGATATTGGTGTTTAATAAAAATTGCCCACCTCTCATATGATGGATGTGAATGAATGCATGTGTTTTATTGTTATTGTCCTGAAGTCAGTGGAGAGTTGTAGTGTCCCGTCAGAGTCTCAATACTGTTTCAGAGGCTTTTCCACCCCGACAAGAACTCGACTCTGGGGGGAAACTCTGAATGTTTGCGATGTTTGGGCATGAAAACGCTCAGATTTAAAGAATTTGACAATCCAAAAATATCCGTATCGGCCTTCAAAACCACATATCAGTCGAACCCTTGTTTGTGTGTGTGTGTGTGTGTGTGTGTCTTTTATGGTATCATTTCCACAGGCTGGCAAAGGGTGCAACAGGCTGCTTGGCCACGGCTCCATTCTCCTCACTAACTTGGCCTTTGAGAACGGGAGAATTCTAATGAGTTTCTTCCCTTCGCTCTCTCTCACTTGTAGGTTGTTCACACACACACACACACACACACACACACACACACACACACACACACACACACACACACACACACACAGTTTAATGAGTGTGCCTTGCGCTTTCCTCATTAGCCACACAGTCTTATCGCAGGCATCAAACGCAATGCACCGCCACCCCTGACAGGAGGAGAGATCCACCTCTTCTCATCCCCCCTCTCTCTCTCTCCCCTACTTTCTTCTACCTTCCTCTATTGTCTCTCTCTCTCTCTCTCTCTTTCTGAGGTTAAGGCATTTCATTATTTAATTTAGCCACATCGCGCTCCCGCTGACGACAAAGCACACCTTCATATCTTCCCGTCTCAAAGGTGTTGACAAACTTCTGTCATGGACCAAATCCTCTCCTCCCTTCTCCTCTCCCCCGTGGGCTGAGGGAGCCTGCGGTTGCTATGGCACTGATGCATATCTTGCCATGTAGAAATGGAGAGATAGTAGGTGTGAACCGACAGAGGAGAAAGTAGGCACCAGGCAGTGCTATTATACTGTAGCTCAACTCTTTGCGGTCAGACTAAACTCAATATCGCCCGCCGGCACCCTGCAGAATGTAAAAGCCGGCAAAATAGCTTTAAGAGCGCTCCGAATCGGAAGGATGAGGAGGGTGTTTTTTAAAGAATTCGTGTCACTCATGAATGTCACAATAACTGAGCTGTGCCGCTGTTTCATGACAGCAACATCAACATGACAGCAGCCCTGATGCACAAAGTCTGTCATTGTAGTTGGGGCGGCGGCGGGGGGGGGGCTGGGATGAATAAGACCAAGGCACTCTGCGGCGGCTTTTCATTTTGTTTTTCAGAGGACAAGTTTGTCGTGAAATTCTCCTTCAACAAAAAAAAAAAAAAAAAAAGTTCAGACCGACTTAAAAAGACCATAGAGAGGGCGGAATAATGTTCGGGAGTGACTGAAGGGTCTGAAGAAAGGGGTACTCTTTCAGCGCGAGGCGCCTAGAGCAACTGCAGAGTCATTAGAGTAGATTTGTCACATTAACAAAGGAGGAGGAATCAGCCTCTTTAAGGGGGAAGATAAAGACACTGACGTGGAAACACAAAGGCACGGGGTGGAATAAAAAGGATTTAAGACAAAGGGGAGGAGAGCAGGAGGGAGAGACTGTAGATGTAGGCAAGGGGGGGAAATCTGAAGACATCTTTGGAGGGAGCAGATGTTATTTTGTGGAGGAGAAGACGCCTGGATTGAAGATTTGACAACACACAGATTTAAGCGCGCAAACACATGGCTGCGTAACACCCCTCCGCAGTCGCACGCAGCTCACACGTACTTTAAAAAGGTGTAGCATTTTGTGTTCCTCAATATGAAGACGGTATTTCTCATAAGCTGTTGTTTCCTGTTGCAAAGACAGGAAGTGGTATTGCTCTGGTTTGTTTCCAAGATGAAGAAGAAGGAGAAGAGCCCATGATAACAGATGATATGCATTCTGGGTATTCTCCAGGTAAGCTAACGTGAAAATGAAACTAGAATAGAATAGTGGAATTGGTATTAAATAATAAATAAATGAAATAATAATACAATAATAATATTAATAAATAAATGCTTTTTGTGCCGTAAAGCAATCCAGCAGATTTCCCGCCAAATCTGAAGCTAGTTATCTAGCAGATTTCCCGCCAAATCTGAAGCTAGTTATCTAGCAGATTTCCCGCCAAATCTGATGCTAAAGTTATCTAGCAGATTTCCCGCCAAATCTGATGCTAAAGTTATCTAGCAGATTTGACCCAGTCCAGTGTCGTTTGTTCATGGTAACTGTACTAATGTCTCAAAGTGAATCTAGTAGTAATTGATTGATGTTAAATTGGAACACGAAGCACCTTTACAAATCGTATAGTCCACAGTATCTCTGCTCTCCGCTATCAGATATCACTGGGTTTCCTCTCTCTTCACACACAGCAGCCTATTCTGCCTCATCAGACAAGCCTTACGCCAGGCGAGATATCCTTTTCTCTACCTGTTAAGATGTTAAACAGTCCCCGGTTTGCTGCTCCGCCGGCGCTTTGATCCTTTGACGACCCGGTCATGCAAAAAAAAAATGCAAAGAGGCGCACTTGAAAAGAGAGGATAAGGAGTATGTCTCAAATAATACACCTCGGCAGATGGATTTGATAGAGCCTCGGAGTGATGGGTGCTTTTTTCTCCCCCGCAACCCTTTGCTCTCTTTAGAGTTGTATTTCCGAAATGAATCTCGTGGCTGAGGAGAGAGGTGAAACGCATTTCGGATTCCAGGGACTTATGGTGCCAGCGCCTGATTAGGGTAGACACAGTTTCCCCCGGCTATATTAGGATTGCAGGTTTTGACTTGCAGCACAAAAAAAAAATTGCGCCGTATTTCTGCCCTTTAGGCAGATTTAGATGAAAACCTAAAGCTAACACCCTATATCACAGGGAGAGTTTCAGACACCGAAACGCTTGCTGCGCCTCAGCCGAGGATTTGTTAAAGAAAATACATTGAGCCGCCTTTATTTCTTCCCCACACACTGAAACAGGCCGATAATGATGACATAGCCTGTCAAAATCCTGCACCTTTAACCTTGGATATCAGCGTTATTGCTTTGCGGTTTTGGCTCAGCGGCAGATACAGTGGGTGGTTAAGTTGCCATCATGGGCTGAGAGGAGGCCAGAGGGGGGGATAAAGCAACAGTATCTTCTCCATCTCTGCTGGTGTGTGTGTGTGTGTGTGTGTGTGTGTGTGTGTGTGTGAACTACACCAGCTTGTCCTGGTTGGAGACGCACCATCTTGTGAAGCTTCTCCAGGCTGCTGTATAGACGGGGCTAGCTTTCGGCTGATGGGGGGCCCCCTACCCTGGTAATAGATTCGCTCTCTTCCACTAATAAAACCCAAATCACCATATAAATGACATTAAACAGGGAGATGGCATGATTTAATACATGAAAAAATAGATTCCCTCCTCAAAAAAAGTCATTAAACTAATTTGATGCGACAGGGCAAAGTCATAATAATTCAGACACTTGAGTTAATGTTTTTTAAAATGTCTCCTCTTCTGTTAGCAATTAAATTGGCAATTATGAGTGTTTACGTGATTGATTCCGGAATAATACCAATTCATTTCCGATCCCGGCCTCCACTCATCGTCAAAAAAAAGTGAAAAACAAATTCCCCATATTCATCCGAGTCTGTTTAATGGAGGAGACGATGGCTCGGAGCAGGGAGTTACAATACCGTTGAGTCGACGTGTTCATCTGCCGTCTCCTCGCCTCGCCGTTCGTCCCGGAGCCGGGAAAACGCCAGCCGGCTCCGTGGGACTCGCACTCCAACAAACGAACGAAACCCGATGGACTTCGCCTCCAATTACCTCATCTGTTTCCCCCCCCCCCCCCCCACCGTCGCACACTTCAATTAGGAATGAAGATGTTTGATTACATGGCGAAGAAGGGAGCAAGAGACGAGACAAATCCGGTATATTGTGTGTGTGTGTGTGTGTTTGTAATCAGCATCTTGACGGTTCAAAATGTTGCTGATTACAGTGGATAAGACAAGAATGAAAAACGTGAGCGTTACTTAATGAATCTCGATGAACAACAATAAAAGCAGCGCCGACATTTGGACGGATCGGCATTACGCTCGTGCCGAGTTATCCTCCCGGTGTGACGTAGCCGACCCGAGTTTCCTTCCTGAGCAGCAGTCGAGGAAACCGCGAAGCCTAAGGACACATCAAAGGACGCCCGTGCTCCGTGTTCCTGTGACCCAGATTCACGAGATGTAGGCCCAATTATTGTGCTGTCAAAGGTGTGTTTGTTTGTGTGTGTGTGTGTGTGTGTGTGTGGGCGTGACGATGCGAGCAGCCCTTTGTGAGTCCCCCGGTGAAGTCGCCGCTTTAATTACAGCCTTAAGATGTGTAAAATTCACCGCGCCCTTTCTGACGTTACGAAGCCGTCGATGACAAGCAAAATTATCCATCGCAGAGTTTGATGTTTATCCATTTTCGACAGTGTGACACTCGACGCCTCGGCATGGATACCTGGCGTTCGTCACAAACCGGAAGACTTTGAAGGGGCGTCAATTCACGAAATCGAATCAGCGTCTAATATCACCTACAACAAAAACGTCCACCCTGACTTATATACACTACATGCCTGATGACTGACAAGATCCAGCTATTTGGTGATAACTTGTCACCAGACTATCATCTCAGAGGGAACATTAGTCCTGAATCCTCCCCTGATGTGATTTGTTTTATATATATGGCTTTCAAAAAACAATTATGGGCTACAAGATCAAATGTGGTTGCCACTGGTCATGCAATTTCAGGAATGTCAGCCAGGGAAAGTAAGGGAATGTCCGAGCATTTAAGAAATGGGTCACTTAATAACTAGAAATATAGCAGAATCTGTTGTTTCTTAATATATATTATGTTTTCAGTCCGACTGCAGTGGAAACTAGACGGTTCACCACAAAAACAACACCGACAAACCAGGAAGGAATAGTATTTTTTGGGTCATGGAAATGCTCCGAATTAGGAAAATCGCAGGTATGGAAAGGCGTTACACCAACAGAGCAACGGCTGAGGAAGATGGAGATTGAGTATAAAAAGTGAGGCGAAAGTATTCTCTGACTCCCCCCTGGGGTGAGGAGAGGCATCCTCGCAGGGCTACAGCATGTGATGAAAAAGTGCACTTGTTAGGATGAGCGAGGGAAGAAATAAGGAGGAGGAGGAGGACAAGGATGAGAGAGTGAAGAAGAATCAGGGAGAATGCAAAAATGCTCAAAGGAGAGGAAGAGGAGGGGGGGAATAATTTCAAAGGAATCAGGTTATGATATGATGTACTTCTTTCCCCTGTTGTTTTTATTTGCCACCACTCAAACCAGGGTTTATGATTATATCCTCTACAAAGCTGCTCTCGCACATATCGAGGCTGCCACTCAACGCCGCAGCCAATAACGCCGGCGCTGCGAATTCATTCCCTTCCACAAGTAGCTATTCATATTAAAACAAGCGAGGATATGAGGAGGAAGAGCACATATTAAAGCCCACCGATGTCTCACGTCCGTCCGTCCGTCCGTCCGTCTTGTCCTCTCCGTCCGCGGGTGCAGCTTCGGTTTTTATTAAAGAGGGAGTCGAGGCAAAAGCTTGAGCCAAATTTGGACGGAGAGCGCGTACATCCCAGTGTGCATGGAGAAAAATGAAAAATGAAGAGAGAGAGAGAGAGAGAGAAGATGAGAGAAAGCTGTGGACAGTCCAGATGGAGACTCGCTAGCCCTCTCACTTCATGTTGGGTGTGATGTGTGTGTGTGTGTGTGTGTGTGTGTGTGCGTGTCATCTGTGATCCATCACCCAATCTGCCAGCAGAGGCAGAGCTCTGCTTTATCTCGCTACTAAAAACTGGCTCTGCGCTCCTCTAATTGGCTTTGCGCGGCGCTGCCATCCTCCTATATGGGTCTGCCAGGGAGGGAGCTAGCCAAGCATGATCCATTGGCCTGCCTCTACGTTGTGGGGGGGGGTGGGTGGGGGGGAGACCTGTGTGGATCTCTTCACATCATGTGGGTGGGATTGGTCCCTCAGGGGGCAATCTTCAAGCACCTATAGGGAGAGTTAAACCTGAGGTGCCCGGGAAGTCTTCGAGACCTCCGCGCCTTCCGCCGCCAACCCCCGCCGCGCTATCTGGGTTCACCAGGCCCTCTTCCCTCTCCAGGTTCTGTCGTTCCCTCCCCCCCTTCCCCTCGTTCTCCCGCCTCCCTCTCCCCGCCTCCCCATCTTCAATCGCTCATTCTTCCTCCCCCACACATCTCCCCCCCACCCACCCCCCTTGATGTGCGCAATCCCTTAATCCTCTTCATCTCGCTCGTGGTTTGGGGTCCCTCCCTTTCTTCCTCTGCCCGCCGCTCCACACCTTCCGTCTCACCCTTCCTTCTTTCCTCCCTCCTTCTCCCGCTTGCGTCGGCCACTTTCTTCCCCTTCCTTTCTCGCCTCTCTTCTCCCTGCGAACCCCCGCGCGCCCATCCCTCCTTCCCTCCAATCACCGCTATCCACCCGAGCCTGTCATCATCCAATCATCGCTGCCCTCGTCCCGCTTTTCTTTTCATCCCTTTCTCATCCATTCATCAATGACCTTTCTTCCCTCTACAACCGTCCTCATCATGCCTATTCTCTCCTCCCTTTATCTGTCTGTCAAACGCAATCGGTCCTCTTCCCATCCCTTCGCCGCCGTCCTCCTCCTCCTCCTCCTCTCCTCCTTCCTTGATCCCTCTGTACTTGCTCATATGCCGTCTGAGAGCGACGTGACACGGCTCCATGTTTACCTTCTTTCAACAGGAATCATCCCTTTAATAATGTTTTTATTGGGTGTCATAAACGCCGGCGTTCCGGGATCTCTAGGCCAATATTTGCTTAATTATTGGAGCTCAGATATTGCCATTTAATGAAATTTGAAACATAATAAAGAAAACACACAATGTTAATATCCACTGACAATTGAACTGATTATATACTGTAAAGCCCCTGTCTCCTGTTTGTGGAGGCACTCACCGAGTTTAAGAACAGTAGATTAAATGCCACTTAATTATATGATAAGACTACTAAGCGCACACAGGCCGAGGCCAAGATAGCTATGCTACACGCACGCACGCACACACACACACACACACACACACACACACATATATGATCACGCACGCACACACACACAAATCCCTCTCAATCGCTCTCTAATGGGAAGCCCTCTGTGTCATATTAAAAGGAATTACAATCAATAACATTATCATACAGCGGTGTGACTCTTCTACCGGTGACGAGTAGAACCGGCAATCAGGTATTATCAGGCGCTTTATCGTATCCATGTTAATAAAGTCATTCTGATTGTGATTAAATGTGCAGCACACCAGTAAGCACACGCGGTATGCTGCACACTGGGCCCTAGAGGCTTTTAGGTGATGGACTGGCGGCCATGTTGGAGGTCTTCAGCTCCTGGGCAACAGTGGCTGCGAACCCGATTGTGTTTTCTAAATGTACGACTTGGCCGTCGCCACAGAATTCAAAAGGCGAGATCATTCCTGTTTCTGACTGGGAACTGATCGATTTTGTTTATTTAACGTTAGCTTGGTAGCTAGTAGCCGTTGTGTCTTGTCAGCTAACCATCGCTAACGTCTTGTTGTTGACACATCTAATTAGCACACTAGCTAACGTAGCTCGTAAAAGCTAGCGTTAGCAGTGGCTAGTAATCACATGTTAACATGAACTAAATTGGCCTGCTGGCTAGTTAGCTAGCTAATACTGAGCTGACTCTTCTCAAGCCACAAGTCAGAGTGTTTTGGAGTAGAGGGATAAAGACGAGACTGAGTTTACTGAGTTCCTGAGTCACAGTAACCTACATATGGAAACAAATCTACCTGATCACACTGTTCACTTCCACTCATAACATTATTGATTGGACCTACACCCACAGCACCACCACTTTTTCAGTTATCTCTCTTTTTCCAGGCTGGTTGTTTTATATTTAGCCATTTGTGCACAGCCGCTTCTCCACTGGACCTCCATGATGACGGAGTGGTTGCTAGGAGACGTGTGACGCAACTGCAAAGCTGTAAAATCATATTGTGAAACTTTTGTGCTCGTTTTTAGGGTTGACGTTGAAATTGTCGTCCCCCTGCGCGTTGCTGTCCGTCAAATGCTTTTCCCGCCAACCTGTTGACTGACAGCATTTCTTTATGGTCAAGCTCAGCTGTGAAATTAACTGCATTTGCTCAAACCCTTCAAGGTAAATTCTATATTGAGCAGCGGCAGACTTGCAGCAGACTCAGCAGACAGAGCAGACAATGGCGTAATCAACAGCGAGCCAGTGGGGCACTGAATCCTTTCCTGTGAGTTCAGAGTATTAGTACAGGGAGAGAGGAGGTGAGGAAGTGAGGAGGCGGGGGGGAATGAAGGATGTTACCTGGGTGTTTGTCTGACAGTTCTTCCTCTCTGTGTCTTCACCCCTGCTGGCAGCACTCATCAACAATATTAATCAAAGTCTCATGTCTGCACAATTGGACCTGGGCTCTGCTCAACAACAACCAAGCAACACAGAGCACAAATATACACACACACACACACACACATGTGCAGAGACTTGCAAGCGTTCCCACTCGGCCACAATGTAGGATGATAGCATGGTTTTCTTCGCCACTTTAGCTTAAACCAACAAACACATATGGTTTTCTTTAATAGCTGCACTCGTTTTTACACGTTGGCGGCCCCTAATGGTAGTAAGAGGTACTGTTTGAGATTTAAAGTTGCTATGTTGCTACAATATTTACCTCAAAGTAATTTTGACAGCATTGTAATGGCTGCAGAAACATGCAACCATCGCCGGGAAAATTGGTTTATTGTATGAGCTGCTTTCTACTTTTTAATGTGTCCGCAGGTACGAGTCCCTGTGAATGATGGAGGATTGACCTACAGCACAAAGGAGCCAATCCACTCTTAAAATGGGTGAAATGGGTGAGTACAAATGACATATGACATAGATATTACAAATTTGAACACATTACGGCATTTATTTGCTAACAACCATGGTGCAGATGTTGCGCTACCAAAGGTCATAGGTCAAACCCCAACCCGGGATATCACGAGGATGCGGCTCGTCGCCCCGCAGCAGGACACCCTCATCTACAGAAGAAGTGGAAATGTAATGTTTTCTAACGGCTGCCATCTGTACAGGACTGTAGCGCCAGGGAGCCGGGGTCACCAGTCACTATATTGGTTAGGACCGGTCCCTATTTACCCTGCAACCATCCCTCCCTCAACCCAGCTCATCCCTCTGTTCTGGCACGTTATTAAAAACAAACAGCACTGTGCTCTTTGGACCGCTAGTGTCCTGCGTGCCGCTCACACACACACACACACACACACACACACACTACTCTTGGTGACTACCTCTAACATCACCGACAACGTTACAGGAGGTGAAAAATAGCATCAAAAACATGCAGAATCTGGTGTGTCATCCATTAAGTATGACCAACAACATGTAAGTCCCCTTTTAGGTATGACCGACGTCATGCAGCTTCTGGTTGTTCACCCATACAGTGTGACTGGCTAATGGAGGATGTGTGTCCCTGACTGCCCCCCCCCCCCCCCCACCACCCCTCCATGCCTGTTCTTTATGCATTACACCAGAGCACTCAGGACAGTTCATGCTAATTCTTTCCCTGAAGAAAGCAATTAGACCATCGCACTCATCTAATGCTCAGAGGAAGGGAGCTGGAGGGAGGCAGTGGGTGGGTGAGAGACAGAAGAGGGAGGCCGAGGTAATGGCAGGGTGGAAGACAGCGAGAGAGAGAGAAAGGGACAAGGGATGCTTTCTTTTAAGAAGCAAGATCATTTCATCGAGGTTTGCCTCTTAAAAACTGTGGGACCTGCATTAGGGGATCATAGGGGATTGAGTGTAAAAGAGTGACATGGTCTGTGTAAATGTGTGTGAGAGCCAGTAACCAGGAAGAGGAAATTACATATGTTTTTGAGTTTGTTTATCATTTCACCGCCAAGTCAGGTTCAGTTGGACTCCATGCATACTGGTCGGAAGTTGCAGCACCTTGCTCATCGTGTACATTAGGTCCAGTATCATACCACCATCACTTGAACAGTATCCACCAGTTCCAGGGTTTAAGGTTTCACGTGAGGAAACGTTAACAGTGAAGACGTACAACAGGATACGGCCACAAATCAAATGTTTATTTCGCTCTTTTACCGGACTTTCAAAGTGAAACTGCAATGAGAGTTCTCCTCAAAGTGTCGCAGCGTTTTTAGAGAGAGATTCCCTCACTAGTTTCTCCCGTCAAAAGCAAAATGACGTCCCGCCGGATATCACTGGAACGGTTCACTTCACGCCAAAGTAATACCAAAACAATCCAGAGAATGAATCCGTGAGGACGATGGATGTTGGGGCCCACAGAGCACATGCTCAACTTTGTATTGTCTTTTGATTGGTTTTCCCTTTGTTCTACTCTGAAAACTATACATGGAAACGCAGCTAATAACAATGTTTTACTGAGCCCTGTAGGGAAATTCTCTTATCCCTGGCTGCCTTCGGGGAGGTCAGAGGTCAGGGTCAGCTCCAGAACAGCGACCCTGGAGCTCAGTTGCTCATGGACGCTGTGGCAGGAGTGGATGACTGCCAGCGGAGGATTGTCTGGCTAAACGTCTGGCCACTTGATGTGGAGAGATTGGCGAATTGTCAGTGCGTACTCCAGTTCTACCCTCGGTGGCATTACCCGCCGCTAATTCTCTCTCCTGGCTCAACACAAGCCAAGACGGGTCTCTGCTCGCTTACAGATTACCTGTGTGTGAATTAGAGTTAGACCAATATCTGGGGGCGGTACTAGGCTTGTTGTTTACCTCATAATCTCATAATCTAAATTCAGTTTAAAGCATAATTTCCCATCATACCGATTGATTCTGACCAAAATCTCAATTGCTTCACTACAGAGTGACATAACGTCTTGCTGCGACTCCCTATTGGTACCAATGATACTCCCAAAACTTTGCCCCGAAAGCACCTTTTTCCTCAACATTCACCTCGATAACGACACGTGCATATTGCGCAATTTTCAGTTTATTCATGACCTGACAACTACTTATTTTTGCACTATTTTCCACAGTGGACGCATGCAAGAAATACCATTTTGGTTCGGGTTGAACCCGGGGTGCAGAGACACGAAAATAGCGAGGGAAGATTTGAAAGGGAATACAGGCGGTCAAAGGAAAGGATGAAGAGGAAGAGGAACAATACGCAGAGCCTAATGGTTTCCTGGAAAGCTCTTGGATGGTTCTGCTGGCCACGCTGATAGAGAATCTATGGAGTGGTTAGAGACTGACAATCATGCGTGGTCGGGAGGGGTTATTTGCAGTTTGTGCTGAGGCTTGATCACTCCAGGACCTGTCATTTTTCTGTTTTCTGTTTGCTGATGGATTGGAAATGATGGGATACGATGAGATGTGTGTGTGTGTGTGTGTGTGTGTGTGTGTGTTTTCGTGCCGTTCGTTCGGTGCCGTCTCCCTCGGTGCGTCCTGTACATACCGGGGGGGTTGCGCTGGGTTATGGCTGTCATCTCAGATTATCTGCAGACTGACATGGCACCGGTAGGCGAAGGGTACACACGACACCTCAACGAAAGAGGAGGAGGAGGAGGAGGAGGAGGAGAAGAAGGGGGTGAAGGGGGGGTCAGTCATTATGGAGCGTGTGGAGAACTGCTGCAGTCCGATGCAGTACCGTGGTGTCACGTCATATACATGCTAATGCCATGTAATTGTCCCCATGATGAAATGTGGGCGGGGCTATCGATTGGTCTCCATTCTTTACACCAGATATCTCAGACACCACTGATTGGTTTTTGATCAAACTTGGGGAAATGATGCTTCTCGCCGTTTGGGTCCTGCATTTTAAAAATGACAATGATTGACCCAAGGGGGGCGCTGCCGTTACAGGTCAAATCAAGGTGACATATTTGTTCCTGATGGGCCAATTTGCCTTGGTATGGCTGCACAGTACTAGCTTCTGCTTCATGTGGGATGTTGGACCTCTCTTCAAGAAGGAAGCCTCCAGTTTTTTTGAGGGATGAAGGAGGGAGGAAATATACTTCCCATAAGGGTTGAGTGATGCTGAACTGGGGAGGCCCTGGAAGGAGTTTGACTTCCATCTGGATGAAGGAAAGAGGGTGAAAGACTCATCGCCCATCGCCCAGGTTCAGGTTCAGGTTTTCTGCTCTTTACGTCTGGTTAATGCGTCTCTCTGTGTCGGTCGGTGCTTTCTGAATGGCAGCCCCGCCATTACAGCGTATGGTTTTTCGTTGAGACTGTGTCACAGGGGTTGATTCAGTTCAGTGGGACTGTTTTGAGTCTGTAGTAACTACCCCGGTAAGTGCCCTGTCAGGGGGGGGCTTTGACTTGCAACCACTGTTCTCCTCTCTTCTGCTGCACTTCATGCTGCTTTGAAAAGTCTGAAGTGAAAGTGGAGATCGTTAGACCTCTTTAACAGCACATTCAGCTCACCACGACTTGTGTGTTGTAATTCTGATGTAGTTACTGCGAGTTTTACATTATTTTTACGACATTTTTTAACTGTATACGCTGCTACTGCCCGTCGGCGAACACGTCCTTCCATCGTTCTTAGACATACTGTGGCGCACACTCCTCACAGACAAGTTCTGCAGTCAAGGTTGCATCAAACGAATCAAATTGAATCACAATCAGCATGGCAGGAGTGGGGGGGAAAAAAAGAAGCGAGAGATTGCTCTTATTCTCCGTCAGCGACACAAACAGAAACAGTAATTTGTTTGTGCAGCGGAGCCTTCATCCCGCCATCAGAACTGGCTGGCCTTGACTCAAACTAAACACATCAGCGCTACTCTCTCTTCCCTCCATGTCGGCTAAACAAAACAAATGTTCTTATCATGCAGAGAGGAGGGAGGCAGTTATTAGCACTCTCTTATGAGTCTTGGCCTCGGTCTGGGTTTGTGTGTGTGTGTGTGTGTGTGTGTGCGCGTGTGTTCTGTTGGCTGATTCAATTACAGCACAATAGTGAAGTAGTCTAATGCAGTGCTACGGGCGGCATGTGTGGAAAAAGTAAATTCATGAGTGGTTATATCATGTGACTCAAGGTGACGATGAGCGTACAGGGTTAGGAGATCCACGTGCACGCACACACGCACACACACACACTGAGTGGATGACGGCATGGGACAGTGGTTACGCAATTGGACGGCAAGTGAATTCTACGGGAATAAACCGGCGGCGAGAGAAGAGGAGGGTCAGCTCCTTCTCTGACGCAGGTCAAGCACTGCTGTATATTCACATCGTCAACATGACCACCCTCTCTCTCTCTCTCTCTCTCTCTCTCTCACACACACACACACACACACACACATGCACGCGGCTGGTGTTTGGCTCTATAAATAGCATTGTGCTGTCAAGCTGTCAGGTGGATTAGTGTGTGCTGAGTGTATGAGATGGCCGCAGGGCAGCCCGGGGGACCAGGGATCCCGGAGACAAACTAACCATTCAATTACACCTGCAGTCAGAGATCGGCTAGATTACATCAAAATCAACCCGGTTACAAATTACGACTCCCTCGGCCTCCATCCTCCGTTTTGGATCAGAAATAAATGAAAGCGCCGGTGGTAAATTCATTTGTAATTTACAGAATACTTCCAAACTACGATGTGAACGTCTGCATGCAAGCACAGCGCACCACAGATTGTCTCTCAGAAGTGAACAATGGAGACATTGAAAAAGGCATATCTCAGACTGACTGACTGAGCCGGGCCTTGAAAACGGCGGAGCTCTTTGCCGGCAGGACACAGACAATGACGGTAATCAAAAACACGTGTCAGTCGAGCCACTTTTTTTTTTCCTGTCACTGTGCACTTTTATTTTTGGCACATGAATTAAACTCATTTTCACCTCCAAAATAAGAGTTTTTCTTTTTTTTTTTCTCTCTCCGCTCTCGGACAAATTACAAACTGTTGCATTATTTTCGGACCGTTATGCAAAATGCACACAATAGAGCAATTTGAAAAAAGGAAATGTAGAAATGCTTGTAGCTAAATACTGCTCCTCTGTATCTGCAGCACCAACACTGCTGCCTTAGAAACCACTGCAACACCATGCATCCACTCAGAGGACGGACCCATGAAGCTGGAATACAATGGATCATCAGGTTGCTGAAGGCAAGATTACGAGCATGCAACAGACACACACACACTTGCACGTTGACACACACACACACGTGCGTGAAGTGTTTAGACTGGATGTTGGGAATCGATAGGCTCTCATCGATACTGTTGCCGCGGTTTCTGACTCCAAAGGACCAGCTGCTGTTAACACGCCGCCGCCGGCACAGATGCGAGTTTTTGTGTATCTGGAAAGCGATCGAAAAGCTTCGGGATGTGACGGCACGACGCGGCTTTCTCAGCCAGCCAAATGTTAGCGAATCCATTTTCAAGTCTCCACTCGTCAGTTATTCATGTTACCCATTGTTTCCCACCATGGTTTCTTTATTCTTCCCTCTGTTTAGTCACTTTATTCATCCCTTTTTGCTTCCCATCAGTGTGTGAGCCGTTCACAGCCCCATGCCCAGGGCTGCATCCATCACACCAGTCAAAGCACCACAGCCAATTGATTCACTAATCGAATATCATTATTACCAGCAATTATCTTTCACTACGACTTCAGTTAAAATCCCTAATTAACAAATGTGGGCTTGAGTGTGCGCTCGCAAGACAAAAGCCGCTGCGAGCCGTACAGTAGCGGAGGCATGCGGCGCTTACATATCTGGCGTTTCTGCATGCCGACGTACTCCATACACGCCTATTAATCACCGCGCCGCCGTTCTGGTGTTCACAACAGCAACCGGCGTGGCGGCGGGGGCCCACCTGTTTATGTCTGTAGACGGTGGAGACGCTCGCTCAGCAGATGGCCCACCCTGGGCGTGATGCGGGCTAATTGCTGTTGATTCATACACAACATCCAACATGCTTTTTTTTTAATGGATACATGCTTTTTAATGTGATGGGGGGGGGGGGGGGGGGGGGGGGCGCACTGCATGGTGGGATGGTAGGTTTGACAAAAGCACCGACATGAGTAATGCTGTTGGTAACACACACGATATCGGTCTAGGGTTATATGGGGACGATATTGGCTTTTAAAAAGTGGGTATCAGGCAGTGTCATCCACTGATATGATGGATGTGATGCACGAATAAGTTAATAAATTCAAAATATCAATATATATCAAATATGATTCAATCTGCAAATCGATATCGGCCTTCAAATAATCCATATTGGCTGGACCCAATCACGAACAGCGTTGAGCATACAGGGGAATGCTTGCACAAAGGAAACACACACAACAGGAAGGATGGATGGAGGTGACCTCGGTAATCTGTGTCGAGTCAAATGTCAGCAGCTCCACATGGGGAGGGGGTTGGGGGGGTGGGGTGGGGGGTGGGGGTGCTTTTAGCTCGGCGGTGGAGGTCTGGGATGGAGGCTGGAGAGCGGCGAGAGGGCTCACGGTTGGCGGGTGTCTGCTGAGGTCTTTGTTAAAGGCCATTCTTGGCGGGGCTGCGGGGAGGAAGGAGAGAGCTTCGGACGCCGGCGGAGGAGACGGAGAGGAAATCAATGGAGCTGCTGGAGACCATCCTCTCGCTCGGCCAGGCGCTCACACTTCCACTTCTCTATAGCTCAGCCGGCCGCCCCTTCTCCTTTTTTTTTCCCTACTCTCCATCTAGCAATGTGCCTCTATTGGCATCGGTTGCCCCCGTAGGCACTTTCTCTCTGTCTCTTTCTTTCTTTCTTTCTCCCTCCATTTCCATCCCTTCATGGCAACAGCTTGTGAGCAACAAGGCTAATATGTATGGGACGTTTGCCTGTTTGAATCAAGAAATCACGAGGAGCTTGAATGTACAGCTTATGAGGGGGCTGAATATCATGAATAGTAAGTGCGCGGGGCTCCTTACTGTGATAACACACACACACACACACACACACACACACACACACACGTGCATGTAACGGCCGCGATTGCCTTCAGCTATCATCCGTTGTTTTAGACGTTTAATTGGAAACACAGAAGCAGCCCACGCTCTTGCTAATACACACAGAGCATCCAGCATCCAGCCCCCCCACAGGCCTCACCCAGATACATTTACAGTCTCCCCCACGGGGGAGTCGGGCTATATGCGGTCTCCATCTGTGTCCCTCATAAGGCCCCCGAGCAAAAGGGACATAACATCTTCCTACTCAATAAACAAGTCGTGGGCCGCCGAGCAACCGCTCCCCGCTAAAGACTTCTTAATGCAACTGACCAGAACATATCTGACTGAATATCAATAACGCAGCTATTTTCCAGCGAGTCTCCCAGCCTATTAATCTGACTGGACTGGTGGAAAAAATAAAAATAAAACAACCAGCGCCTAAGGTTTCATACAATATGTTTCGCTCTCTTTGTAACTGAACTTGTCAAGAATAATGCATGAAGGTGCAAAGTGCATTCGATATCGGTGTCTCGGGCAAACCACTCTATCTCCACTTGATGAAATAGCTGTTCGCGGGTGTGAAAAAGCAAATGGAGTCTAGTGCTTTTATGTTGCTTAAAAACACACAAAGCTTTTTATTTTTTTTGGGAGATCGTCCCATTGGTCAATTATCTGTTGAGTAATGAGAGCGCAGGCGCTAAAATCACCCGTGTGTCTGGGAAATCGTTGCTTCTGCTGCTTTGTGCTAACACTTACACTACGTTGAGTGATAATAGGCCACTAGCATTATCCAAAGCAAGAAGACTGACCTTGCAGTAATAACAAGGCTAGGTGCCTTTCTGGTGTGTGGCTAATGGAAAAGGTTTTCTCTTATTCTTACAGCAGATTTTAGCTAATGCACTGAGGTAGAGGGGAATGCTACACAGAACACTAGAAACCAGTGGCAGAGGAGCAAGACTGCACTGGATTCATGCATACACAGATGCAGATCAAATGTTTCATGTTCAGACTTCCACATGCATGTGCTTTTAAGTTCAACTCGTTCAAATCTGTTTAAATATTGCAACAGTTGAGCATGAAACATTTTCCTTCTTCTGAATCTAGTCATGAAAGTGAAGCAGTCCTTGAGCTTCTGTGTCGCAACTGGTAAGAGACACTAACAGTTTCAACATCAAGATTGAAATCCTAACTTTTCTCTTTCGGAGCCCTATGGGGCCCGTGATGTTAGAGATGACAGAAATCTACTTGTGTTGGGGTAATAGTAAACAGTAACGTCTCTCTCTCAGTCATGCAATTACGCCACACTTGCGAGGCCTATTCCACTGGATAAGCCACACCTCCAGGCATGTGCATTTGAAAATGTTCAATCTCAGCATGTCGGATATGGCATGTAGATTCATACATTTTGAAATATATAGCTTGTATAGCTGGGTTTATTTTTGGAACCATGTCAGATGAGCAACCACATATTCATCTGGTGATTTTTACACACACGCCCACTACATTCACAAATAGTCCCTGGTAGTTCAAAACACTGAGGTATTTTTGTGTCATATTTTGTGCAAATTTGACCAAGCACCTGCACAAAACTACCAGCCTTATCCCATTTAAGATTACTTACCATTTAATTTTCTCACTTTTGAGATGTTAATTACCTACTCAACATAGACTACGCTAAAGTGTTAACATGGAGCCTAATATCACTCAACACAGTGTACGCTGAAGTGTTAGCATGGAGCATTTAACATAGTGTATGCTAAAGTATTAGCATGGAGCCTACTATCACTCAACACAGTGTACGCTAAAGTGTTAGCACGCAGCATTTAACATAGTGTATGCTAAAGCTAGACAACCATCTACCAGGGACAAATGGATTTCGGCGTCTGTGTCCAACGGCCAAAAAACAACTGGTGTACTCCTTTAAGTATAACGTGTACACTTACGTAATGACAGCAATTAAAAGTTGATGTAATGACATATTCTCTGATGACAAGACTATCAAAGCGGGAGGCACATAGACAGCCCAACTGTTTTTAGTGGAGTTAGGGATTAGCCCATTAGCCTAAATCAGCTAATTACATGGAGCTTTTTTTCCCCCCACTGACTAATTAAATCGAATGACTGCCACCACTGTGTTCAGGAGATGAGTCTTCTCAGAGCGGATGATGTAAAATAAAAAATACTGCATCAGGCACATACGCAAGCACCTGCGATGTAGCGGGGAGTGAGAAAATCAGAGCTACAGTGTGACTCAACACACAATCAAGCACATAGCACACACACACACACACTTTTCAACCACCTCATGTAACACCTCAAGGGCAAAAAAAAGATCAACCTCCTAATTTTCACCTGCCTAGAAAAGGTTGACAGCAAGAAAGTTAGGCACTGAAAAGCTCTTTTCTTCTTCTCTTGCAGTCAAATTATCGGCACCGTGTAGTTGGTAATAAGGTGAAACAGGTCGAACTGCGGAAGACTCCAGACCTCCACTGTTGCGGGCTGCAGCTCCTTGCAACCAACCAGAGTTAAATATACAGAGGTGGAAAGAGTACCAAAATATACAGGACTGGTACCTTACTGAATTTTTGTTGAGTAAAAGTAAAATGACTTAAAAGTTACTGAATTACTTCATGACTTTAGAATATCCAAAGTATGAAGACAGACCTTTTAGTCATCCAAAATTGGCATGTGTTTTGATTCTGCGGATTGTAGATTCATAACTTCCGAAAACAAAATCTCAATCTTCATCTTTTTGTTTAGTCCATTACGAATCAACAGCTCCAAAACTTTGTCTGGCTCATTTCCTGGGCAAGTTACTCTCAAGGTCTTGCAAGAAGATAGATCTGTCATTGAAAGTGCACCTGCTACATGTTCTCGTTTTCTAGCTTTGAGGAAAACGCCAGCAGAGGTATCCAAGAGACACAGAGACGAGTTTGGTGCCAATCCTCTCGCCGCATATTGAGTAAGGTGACCAAACTTTTTGGGAGTTTGGTATGTAACTTCCTGTGATGTAGTCGTTGGCGGCCCCAAGTGGCAGCGAGAGGTAACCGTTTGTATTTTTGAAGACTTCACTACCCTTAGCTTCCTCTTGCTCGCTCACTGCTGTTTCGAGGTGTGTGCATTCGGCTCATACGTTTCAATTTTCCATTTCCTATGCTCGGAGAAAACTTTCCCGCCGTTGGACGGAGCGAATCTACAGCGGCTCAATGAAGGGGGAGGGGCCAGTCCTCTCTGTGGCAGCCCCAATTCATGAACTAGACTGACATGGGGCTTGTATTTTTACGCACACACAAAGAGCGCGAAGAGATTTCTCAGTGCTAAAGCAGTAATGCAAGGTTGTTCTATTCCTGACCTGCTGAAAAGGCCCCTCCATCAGCCACCTGTAGCCATAAATCGTCCACTCTCCTAGGATGGAAAATGTCTAACCTTGAGGGCCCTCAAGGATCTAAATTGGCAGTCAAAGCACCCCCTGGCTTTTAACCACAACCTTAAATTAGATATCTGGTGTTGTCAATCCTGGAGGTCTGGGAGCCCATTGTGTACAGTGGGTCAAAAGGCTGAAACAGACCAAGCATTAGAAAGTGCCCTCAAATAATCCTCACAATGTTCCGTCGCCAACAAAAAGTACACAGTGAACTCAAAGACTAGCATGACGGAACGACAAGAACGGCGGAAGAAAAGAAAAAACGTGATGAAAAGCAAAGGAGCGGTGAGAGGAACGAAGGCGGTGGGAAAACAGCCAGAGACCACAGACACACAACTCCCACCACTGAGAGAGCGAGAGACATGGCGCGAGAGAGAGAGAGAGAGAGAAACTCAGACTCATTCACAGGTGTGGGTGGGTGGATGAGGACAGAAAGAGAGAGAGGAGAAAAGAATCAAATGTCTGGGTTTTCACACCATTAATTTAGCTGTGCAGAGCCCCATCGCACCATTCTCTCACTCTTCCTCGCTCCTGTCGGAAACATGCTAATTAGGGAAACCGACTGACGTGAGCGAGGTTTAAAGGGTAATTAGCATAAAAATCCTACATGCAGTATTTTTACTTTCTCTAATCAACACCCTCACACGTACACATTTTTCAGATGTGAGAGAAAGCGGTTTGACGCAATTAAAATGAAAATTAACATCCAGGGGGTGGGGAAGAGAGAGACAAAATATTCTCCCCTTCGCATTTTGTTGTTTTTCTCGTTTTCTCACACTTTTTCTTTTTTTTTTTGTTTGAATCAGAAGAAAGAAAGAAAACACCGGATAATGTAATTGTTTGTACAAATAGACGACAAGTCGGAGGGACGGGGAATGCAATGTTCTCTCCTCTTAACTGCTATCTCGTTTTTCTGTCGCCGAGTGACAATCATATCTCATGCCTCGCGGGAATGTCGATTCACTGTACTTGGCGTGGTGAAGAAACATTTTTATTCCTCTTGTGCAGTTTGGAGAAGAAAAAAAACCCACAAACCCTGCTGTGTATTTTCACCAGATAAAATGAAGGTCCAAATGTTGCCAGGTATCACTTGAAGTGCCATTGTAAGGCATCATAAGGCATTGTCAGCATTGTGAGCCCTTCATGAACCCATTGTGACATCATAAGTACTACAGTATAAACAAGATATTGAACTGAATGTAATTGTATATGAAACTTATGCACGTCAATGCCACTAAACAACGAACCATGCTCCAGCTATTCAGAGCACTACAGCCTTCAGCTCAAAAAGGAGCGTCTCTGTTATTATTTCCTCCTTCGCTTACTTTCCCTGTACAGACCGTAGGTATTTCCACTCTTCCCCCAGTGCGCTTAGAAAGAAAGAAGAGAAAAGCTTTAAGCTCTGTCAAAAAGTCCAAAAAAAGGTCTCGGCGGGGTCAAGACAAGACGAGCCATGCTGAGGGTGAAAAAAGTTATTCTGCTCGCTGCTACCAGAACTCAAGTGCCGATGGTGCAGGATTTTTTTTTTTTTTTTTAATCAAATTTGAGGAGATAGCTGCTGCTTCCCTCCGTTATGATAATACCCTCCCGCACTCTAGTTTCACTTGTCAAGTAGACAAGTACACATTTGACCAAGGAATGAAGCAGCCAAACAGAATTATTAGGTTAACATGAATGAAAAAATAAGATAATAAAAATTGAATAAAAATAAAAAAGAATTCTGGTTTTTTTTTATTTATTTTTTTTTACACTGAATAAAAACTAAACAGCACTTGTTAATTGCAAAGACAGGTATCTATTCATCGCTCAAAAAAATAAATGAGACCTACTTTTAAAAATAAGCATAAAATTAAAACAAATTATAGGGCTTTTAAAAGCATAGCGGGGATTCATTTTCGATTATGAATGATGAAATTCAGGTGTAGCTTTTGCCCAAAACAATGATGAAGTGTTTTGAAATGTAACTAGATAGATAAATGGATGGATAGAACAATGCAATACTACTCAGTCCTTAAGACATGAAAATACTTTGAAAGGTAAAATGAGCTCAAGTCATTTTCAACGATTTGGGACAACATGTCGTCCCCGAGCCCGACGCTTGCTCACAATACACTACAAAAGTGCAGAAGGAGCGATGACAAGCCTGAGCACCATATTGCGCAACACCTGGGAGGCCAACCCCTCAGCCCAGGGATGCCCAGGGAGCGCCACAGATGGACTAGACGTTCTGGGGAGAGAGGGTGGGCCTGGGCGAGGGCAGGGGGAAGAGGGAAGAGGCCCCCGTGATGCCTTCAGGGATCCATATGCTCTGTCTGACACCAGCCAATGACACCGATGATTGTGATTGGTTCAGAAATAGGCTGATCTGGGGCAGTTCGCTGTCCTCAAGCGGGATGAGAACTCCGAACAGGAGGACGATTTTTAATGACGTTGCATTGTGAGATGTTTTCAACAAACTCAAGGAATATCGTGGTATCTAAAACTTGACTGATAGTGTAGGAGGAGTAGCAATATCAAGTGTCTGATCTTCCTCGCAGTGCATCATGGGACATTTTTGGGTTTTCGCGTAGCAGCCCCGACCGGCAGTCTGTTGATTGAAATGAGCCAGACCGCATATTTTCAAATACATTTTTATCATTAATATTTTTAATTTCCATTTCCATTTCCATTTCCATGTCATGTTAGCGCCCTCTTCTGGAGTTCAGTCACCCTACACCCTGTCTATCAGTCTCTCCTTAGCCGGATGTCATTTCAAGGCCATAACGGCGGGCAGAGAAACGGCGGATGGCGTCGTCAGCTGAAGGAGGTGGAAAAAGTGTTAATAAATACAATGTAGACCCTCTTGAACATTTCATACTTTTTATAATGACTTTGAATCATGTGTTCAACCTGCAACAAATACTGGTTCAAAGTTAGCTTAGCCTGGTCATATGGTCATCCGTTGTACTGCTTGAGTACTTCAGTGTAAACGGTCAGCTGATAACAGTATACTCATTCAAGTACAAGTATGTAGAATTTAAATATGCCATTCCGAAGACAACCTATGACTTCCTGTTAGCCCCACCGTTGTAGCCACACCCCAGCTTACCACTGGCCACACCCACAGCAAATGGCATAGACCCCAAAACATCCTTGAAAAGCCAATTTAAGGCAAACGTGGACAGACTTATGATGTGTAATATATCCTTATTATTATTAGTATTATTTCAAACTGAAAAAGTTGCATATTGCAGCTTTGACACACCTCATTTTCGCCGCCGTCCTTTTTTCAGACCTTTTTCTCCACAAACCCCCCGTTCACTCCTGCTCCATGAGTTGTTTCCACCACGGAGGATAAGCGCAGCGCCACTGAGAGATAGGGTGAGGCTGTTAGGTCTCCTAACTGGAGAGCAAGGTGCTGCTGATGCTGACGCTGACAGAATGTGCTGCGTGGCGGCGGCGGTTGCCAAGACAATTATCACCTCCTGCATCGGCGTCGGAGGTGTGAGACCCGCCCAGCCCGTCCCCGCGGTGATGTCATCGTTACCACGGCGACTCGGCGACACAGGAGCGAGGCATTGCCAAACCCGGTAAGGGGGGCTGCTTGTTCCATCACCATACCCCCAAATGCAACCCGCCCCCCTCTCCCACTGTCCTCAGCCCCTCTCCTCACCCCTTGCCATTTCCCTCAGAGCTGACTGCCATCTGTGCTCTGACGAATACTCCCTGCTTTTTTTCCGGAGCTCTAATCTCTCCTCCTCTTCGGTCTTCTACTTGCAGGACATCTCCAGACTGACACACATTGGGGCCACGGACCCCCATTGGCTACGACTTCCAATCCCGGGGACCCCATATGGGAAGATTTGTGTTGTTGTCGAGTTGTAAAACTGCCAGTGAAAGTGGTGAGACTCAACCCTATGATTACAATAATCATTCTTGGGATAATTGGGATAATTTCCAATTAAATTAAATCAAATTAAATTAAACTATTCCTCATTTTGTCGGGGGACCCCCTGGGAGCACTCATCAAGGACCCCCGGGAGGGCCTCGAACCCCACTTTGACAACCAAATGCAGCTACTGTATTACTACACAGAGAGTGACAGAGAAAGAGAGAGAGAGTTGCAACCTAAAATGAATGTTCCTTTCCCTTTTCCTCCGTGAGGCTAAATGTAATAATAAGTCCTCAGGCGATTCACCACAGCTGTCAGGAAGATCAAGTTACATCCCCTTATGAGCAAGCACAGTAAGTGGTGTGTCTCTGTGTGTGTGTGTGTGTGTGCTTGACGTGCTGAATCGCTGCATACATGTATATAACCAATTATTCATATTCTATTTTTATGTTTGTATTTCCCCTGCTGGATTCTATTACTTTTGCATAGGGATGGTTAAAGTTTCATCTGTATGTGTGTATTTCTTTGTGTTCCAAGCACACAAAAGGAAAAGATGTGTTGCAAAGTCCATACATTGAACGTCTTAGACCAAAATGAACACGGTAAGCGCTCGGTCGCCTCCGCTTCCTGCTTCCTCCATCTCCTCCTATGATCCTTTCTGGACCGGCACAGCTTGAATAGCCAGTAAAGCCTTTCAGCCTGTGAGTGCTGGATGCTCGCGGGCCCAGACAGACCGGGATGGACATATGGAGGGAGTCTGGCAAAAAGTCCTCGCGGTCCTCGCGCCAGCTCCTCAGACACACTGCGAATGTGTCTGAGGCACGCACACACACACCTACACACACACACACATGTACACCAGCACCCCCGTTGTCCCCGGACCCCCCGCTGTCCGATTATCTCAGAACCTCGCTCGCCGCCCGGCGCCGTGGGATTTTTTTTGGAACCGCCTCTACTTCCCGTCGTCCACTCGTCGGGGCCAAGGGCAAGCGTCCAGGAGCGAAGGCTGGACCCGTTTTCCATACTCCCACAACGAGAGGAGGAGGAGGAGGAGGAGGAGGAGGAGGAGGGCGGGGGACGACAGGAGATAAAGGCAAAGCGCAGAACACACAACCACAAAGCTCTGTTCAAAGGACGGTCCAGCACGGATCCTTCCTCCCTCCCTTTTCCTTTTTTCTCCCCATCTCTGTCGCCCTGCCCTCCGTTGTGTGTGTGTGTGTGTGTGTGTGTGTGTGTGTGTGTGTGTGTGTGTGTGTGTGTGTGTGTGTGTGTGTGTTGTCTGGTCCTCGCGCTGACAGCTGGCCTGGAAATCCTTTCCAAGAGTCACAGGTTGAGTTGTGTGTGAAACAGAGTAAGTCTTCGCTGGGAGCCCAGGCTGGAGGATGAGACTTGCTTGCTGTCTCTTTCTTTATTATACAAACACACACACAGACATCTTCCTCTTTTTTAGCATCAAATCAATCACACCATGCTGCTATTTAGACAGAACTATAAATACTGTAACAAAAAAAAAAAAAAAGATAACTCGCTTCTAGTGCGATTCAAGCATGACCAACTTTTCGCGATCCTAAACGTATGTACGTGTGATGAACCAAAAGGTGTACTCGTCTTCTTCGAATGGGCTTGGGCTTCTCGTCTTCCCGTCGCTCCGTCCAACTGTCTAATCCACATCTCCTCCCCACCGGAGAGCGACGGCAGATGGGTCTGCTCCTTTGTGAATAATGCATGCTCCGGGATATTGTGTGAAGCTGCAAACCGGGTTTCATACGCCGCGCCGCTGACGTTAATTCGACATGACTTGACCTGCAGATAACTTGTTGCCCACCTGTCACTGGTCCGCAAATGAAAATCCGCTCGGGTCGTCTACTGTGTGAGTGAAGAGAGAGGTGGGGGGGGGGGGGGAAGGAAACTCGACCCCCTCCCTGTGCTCTGTGAAGGTTAGGGAGTCAGCGGGGGGGGGCATCGATGCCCACACGCATTCACATGAGTGCACACACACACACACACACACACACACACACGGGAAAACATGCAAAAACACTGATCAGCCTGGACATGCCTGGAGGTGCCTGTGGTAATGACCTACTCGCACAACGGCAATAACAACCGTCCGATTCTAGATGCTGCGCGCGTCACGTCAGGTCGTGTCCCAAGTGAAACGAGAGAAAAGGGGAATAAAGAAACAACACCTGGGAGCTTGGCGCTTAACGAACCAGATCACGGCTAACCCAGATAACGAGCGGCGTGCGCGTGTAAAGGTCACCAGGGTGAAAGCTGCAATAGGCCACGTCGCACTTTGGCGGCCCCGAGTGGCGGCGAGAGGTAACTGTTTACATGCTGACGACATTACATTTTTTACATTACATTACAGTCATTTAGCAGACGCTTTTATCCAAAGCGACTTACAATAAGTGCATTCAACAAAGGTAGGTAAGAAAACTACTAGTCACCAGAAATCATAAGTGCATTTCCTTCCTAAACAAGCAACTAAGAGCATAACTAGTGTTAATGTAAGAGTGCAATAAGTTAGCTACCTACTTATCTTAACAAATGAGACAAATAGAGAATCAAATAAACAAGAGTTAAGACAAATAAGTGAACCCAATAAACAAGAGCTAAGACAAATAAGTGTATCCAAGTGTATCCAAGAGCCAGTAAACGAGCTCAGGCACATAAATGGCGACAAGTAGTCAAGGCTAGGAGGAAGGGTCAGGGTAGTGGTTCTTGAACAGGTGGGTTTTCAGACCTTGTTACCCAGAAATCTACGACAGAAAACTAAAAACGGGTGGGGGTAGAGGGTGGTGAAGAGGTTCGGCCATTGTTTAGGAGACGCTTTCCACTGCTCGATGTGAATCGGCGCTTCCTGTGCACAGGGGCGACCGAACCCGACACCGGCGTTTCCTTCGGGGAAAGTAGGGCGACTCTACGGGGTCAAAATTAGGACACCCTTTGTGCTCAGACCGATAAGACAGGTGTATTTCCGTATACAAGCTTTAAACACTGAGCGTGTTAGTCAGGGATGTTGCTTTTATTCATCCCGTTCCTCCCACCTCGCTCGCCCGTCTTTGGCAGAACGGCGTTGTAATGTTAACGTGATTAGAGCTTTATCGGAGCACACATAAGGTGACAGGCTCTTTATTATCCACTCAGAATAGACTTAATTTAATGACATTGATTTGGAGTCTGTTACGACCGCAGAGCCTAGCAACAAGATCTACAGCAGACATCTCCAGACTCCCACGCGGGTCTGTAGGTGGAAGGGTAACGCGGGTAAGAGTTACTGAATATTGTTTCAAACGTTTAGAGTGTGAAGAAAGTTTGACCTGATGGAAGTAGTTTGATGAATCCTATCTATTGTCTGTTCCTGGATATTCTTCTAATAAAAAAAAAAACCGGATGAATCATATCAAAAGGCAACACACTTAACCTAAAGTGTATAAGAAATGTTGTGGGAGTTTTGTGCAGGTTGCCGTGTTATCGCCCTTTCAGGCCCCGGTTGGGGGGGACAGATATATCTGGACTCAATTAGTTGCACTGTCACGGCAGGTTGGTGTGCCGGTGGCTTGATGGTCCTGGCTACAGGCAGCTCAGCTGTAAATCAGACCGTGTGTAATAGGCTTCACAGCGGTCTCCCGGGCGGAGTGTGTGTTAGCGTCTGCGTGTGTGTGTGTGTGTGTGTGTGTGTGTGTGTGTGTGTGTGTGTGTGTGTGGGGCACGCCAGAGCGCAGGACGATGGCTTTCCAGCATTTTATCGGCCGTTTGGTAATGATGGTGCAGGGTGGAATTGATGCGGGCCTTTAATGGCGGCTGGTAATTTGTGTTAATGCTTTCAGCCGGAGCCCTTGGAGACTTTCAACAAGGAATTTTATGCCTCCAAATGAGCGAAAGGTCACCGCCTGCTTTATTCCATCGACCAGACGCGATCAATGCGGCTAATGTTCTCGCCGTAACTTTGTTGTTTCGCCTGGTTAGAAAATCAAAACCATATTTATGACCGTCATTTTTTCCTCCCCACCTCCCCTCCGCTGGCCAGCGATCGGCGCCCCACGCTAAGCCACAGATGAAAGCTGCGCCCGGACAGATCTTTATTCATGTTCCCATCATTTAAATTCCCAGCTTTATCCCTTTGTGGCGATTTCAAAGCCCCGTCCCTTAAAATATTTAAGCGTGGAATAACCAAAGAGTAACAATTTGGTTCAACTCGGGGGTATTATCTCCAGCGAGCCGACTGCAGCAATCAAAGAGATGCCTTCTGCCGCGGAGGGAACAGCGAGGGACACGGAGCAGCGAAATAATTAGATGACAGAGATCGACAAACACATCAATACAACGAAAGGGGACCCTGTGCACACCGAGCGGGAGGAACAAATGGAGGAAAAGCAGGAAGCGATCGCCTCATTTAGGAAAGTTCATGCATCCAATCAGAGCACAACAGTGAAGTATTGACGGGTATTAGCTGAACTGTAATTGGCTGCAGAGGAGAAAAAATCTGCAGAAATCGGGCCCAAGAGTGATGCGGGGGGGCTGGTGACCATATTTTTTTCCCGCTCACTCGGCCAGAACAAAACGGCTTTCATGCGTCCACGTCTCCGTGACGACCTAAGAGACATCTCTCTCTCTCTCTCTCTCTCTCTCTCCCGGCGGCCGATGCATGGGGCGGCGGCCTCCCTGGCCCATGCGGTGATGCATGGCTGTATCTGTGTACTCACAATTATCTGCCGTTGTGTGCCTGACAGCGAGCCCAGACACTGGCGTGTGATGGATGGGGTGGGGGGGGGAATCTCCGGGGCACGCCGCTGATATAAAAATGATACATTGCAGCCCGACCCTGCCAGCCCCCCCCCCCACCCCCACAACCCCACATCCTTCATTCATACCTCGACTCCTCACCCTCTCTCTCCGTCTTCCTCTACATCTCGCATCCCTCTATTTGTGGGATATAGAGCCATGAAGTCTTGGAACCTACTACCAACAGAAATTATGTGCGTGACAAGTAAATGTATGTTCAAGAAGAAAATAAGGAAACACCTGGGTACAGCATATTTGTGACACTAGATGGTGATGCACCGTAAATGGTCCTCTCTAACATGGTCGTAGTTTATTTTGTATTATGCATTTAGAGATATAAGTGTGTTTGATACCTGTAATTTAATGTATGTTTTAAATGTTTGATACCTGTAATTTAATGTATGTTTTAAATGTTATTTGTAATGTATGTTTTACATGTGGACCCCACTTAAAGTAGCGTATACCTACGGGTATAGCTAATGGGGATCCTTTAAATAAACAATAAACAATATTTGTTTGTCCATTGTCACCGTGTCTCCTCTTGACCCGTCTCCACCTAGACCACTACTTTATCCTCCTCCATCCCTCTCTCTTCCCTCTCTACCGGTGAGGTGTACGGTTCAACCGGTCTGGGTGTTTGAAGGCCCGGGAAAAAAAGTGTCTTGCATTTCTGGGTGTATTTTGTTGTTTGGTGCTGTGTTTTTCTTACTACTGTGGACGGCGTGACGAGTTTAATAGCAGAAAATGTTTAAGCGATCTAGAACGTCAGGTTTTGCTGTCAGCCCTCAGAATCAAAGAGCCGGGTCTTCTTTCTAGACCGACGTTCAACAATCATACAGGGAGAAATCCATCGAAGGAGAGGAGAGAGACCAATAGACCAGAATGCAATGCAGTAGCCAAAATAGACCAGAATGCAAAGCAGCAGCCAAGACTTTTTCTCAACTGGAAAAACTCTCTCCACCTACACATATAACCCACAGCTGAACACAGCGAGTTCACGCCTGTGTTACGGAGCTTGTCTGAAAGGCATTCTGGGAAACATAGGAAATAAGTGAAGTCGAGGTAGACCAGGCACGTTGAGGGAAAGTGGGTACACCAAAAAAAGCAAATTACAACACTTCATCACAAAATAACTGCTGGAATGCTTCAACATCACAGATTGTAAGAGGATTGTGTAAGAGGATCCAAGTGTAGATATCTCCTTAAGTATTTATCCCAACAGCAGAATGCTGAAACATCTGTCATACAGTTTAGTTTAGTCTGGTTATTATGTTCTGGAAATGGGCTAATATTTATATCCTCACTGCCACACTCCCATGTAATACTATAGTATATTGTAGTATAGTGTATACAGTATAGTTTCTTGTTTTATAGCAGTGTATAGAGTATTTATCGTCTTAATTCTTCTATTTCTTTAACGTCACTGTGTGGCATTGTGTAGTGAGCAACCCTCCAAGTCAAAGTCCTTGTAATGGAAACCTAAACTGAAGTGACTCTCACTCTGAAAAAAGGTAGCAAGGTGCTTTCATCTGCGGCAAAAGTGTTTTTGAAAAGACACATGGGTGTCAATGTACAACTGTTGGCTTGCTTACCACATCTCCTTGTTTCAATACTCCCAATACTCATAATTATTAAGAGTCCAGTTGATACATGGCCAAATTGGCCTTCAGTTCAAAGGAAGGGTTCATGATCGTGTTCCACAACAACCAGCAGCAGTAACCTACATGGGGATGTAGTGCTTTTATTTTGAACTGTTTCTACACACCCACACCACACTGGAACGGTTTCTCCGGTCGACCATCTGATATCAAAAGAATGAAAACACATTCACCTGCTGTAGTCAGAGGTGGATGACACCAACTGGCCGATACCTGAGCCTTAATAACAGGCCAGTATCAGTTATCAGCAGCAGGCCAACATATCAGTCTGAGGGCTCGTGTCCACCAGAGGTTTCTTTTCCCAGCTGAAAAGAAGAAACTTCCCGCTCTGCGCTGCAGAAGTAACGGTTTCTTCATTCAATGCTACTCATTTTGTAATATGCACCTTGTGTGAGTTTTGACTGCACTTGACTGTTTTGACTGTCTGTTGTTCCTTGTGGTGTTTCCAAATGTGATTGGACTGCTGGATAGAAAGTGATAATAGCAGGCGCAGGAGTTTTCCCCCCCTGGAGATTAATGAAGTACCTTTATCAAAAGTTTTTTCAACTCTCTGCGATCTTAAGCACCCAATCCACGGCACAGGAAGCCCCTCAGAGCCTAATAGTGCTTTTATCATTTTTAAAAGGAGTACAGAGGCGGCGTTCCCATTGTAAACAATGAGGAAAAACATGCCGACTTCAGGATAAAACGCTTGGGTGGACACAAGCCCCAGCTCTTACGGGAACAGGCAGGGTGATGGGGTGGCACAGATGTACATCGCCCCCACTGATTTCTCTCAGATCCGGGATCAGTGTGGCTGAGGTGGCGGAAGAAATGACTGTTGGGAGACGGGGTTGTGTAACGTAGGTGTGTGCACGTGTATAGTTGATGTGTCTGTACGTGTGCGTGCGCAAACCGGAACGACAGAAGATCCGGAACGCACCACCACCTCCTCCCCCCCACACACACACACACCCACCAAACCGAACGACTGCCTCAGAGAAAATACATTATTTCTTCCACGCTAAAAAAAAAAAAAAAAAAAAAAAAAATTACATTACAATTCAAATGTGTTCATTTAAAGAGGCCCTTTTTTTAAAAACATCTCCGAGGCATGCGGCGCCGCGACGTTCTCGTCTGTGGCGGGAAACGATAAATAATAAAAGGGGGCCTTACTTCATTAGAGGGCGACATTATTTTGAGAACAGATATTACGCTATGAGACAGAGTGTACAATAACACAATAACAACCATCACCCTGCCGCAGCCTCTTGTTGTTGACAACCCTGGATTGGATATCGGCGGAGTGCACCGGAGTGAGCGCTGTACACAATACAGTACAGGCACTCGCAATAACACGGGAAGATATTTTTTTTCCCCGACGCGGGACCGTAATTATTTCTCCCTGCGTAATTTAATCCGCCGAGTGCATATTCAATTCCGATCCGGATTCCTGCGAGGTGCTCGGCGCGATTGTCTCTGAAATTGGATTATGATAACCTGTCACCGCTTTAATTCCGTAAGATATTAGAGAGGAAGGTAGGAGAGGTGGTGGGGGGGGTGTAGTGTTTTCAAAAAAAGAAAAAGAAAAAAGGGGGAGGGGGGTGGCGTCGGGAGATGTGTTTAATGCGTCTCATTCGGCGTTCCCTCAGGGGGGAGGGTGTAACGCGTCTGGCCTGACCTCTCAGACGCACTTTATTTCCACATCTCTGACATACCCTTTAAATATCCATTAACAGACAGAGAGAGAGGGGAAGAGGAAGGGGTGGGCGGGGAGGAAGGAGGCTGTGGGGGGGTTCTGCTTGTTATGGACTGCAGACAGGAAGTTCAATCTCCCTCTCGCTCGCTAATGAAGTCCAACGAGCTTCTTCTTCTTCTTCTTCATTACATTTCCGGGAATGCGTGCGATGTCGCCGGCGGTCCAGGAGGCGAGTAGCTTCCAGCTTCCTTCCGCTCCCCCTCGGCTGCCATTTAAATCCCCCCCCCCCGTCTCCAGCGTGGCGCGTGGACCCGTATCTCCGTTTGGCCTTTTGCGCCCGCTGGGTCTCCTCAACTGGACACTGACATTCAGCGTCACCCGGTTGGACCGACACCTCTTCTCCCCTCGTCCCGTCGTACGCAAACGGACAGAGACAAACCGCGGTGAGCTCATCTTTAAAAACCGAGAACGGGAGAGGTTGGGATGCGGGGGCAGAAAGTCAAACTCCCACTGCAAATATGGACAAATATACAATATATATACACAAAAGACTGAACAACATTTCAGGTCACTGGCCTTGGAGGGTTCTCGGTAAAGGGAAGGGAAGGATGATGGCTCATTTAGATAATGCCTGTCTCCTCCAGTGGACTCTCTTATCCGTCCTCTTTCCTTCTTTTGATGGTGCTTCCTGCAATCATATCCTTTGATTTTTTTTTTTTCTTCCCTTTCCCCCGCGTTGCTCCGGGTAAAAGCTCCGTTCAAATGAATCCAGGTTTCAACATATTACTGCAAGCACTTTACTGCGTGGAACTGTTTGTACTTCTGCTTTTATCAGTGGAGAGCAAGCAAATCAATGTGCGGTGATAAGGTAGGGGAAGAACAGACCTTGGTAGCTTCTGCAGCGGTGCTATTAGGCCTCTGTACAAGACACCTTCGCACGTTGACGGCCATCAAGGTCCTCTTCTATGGAAACAGTTTGTTGGGAGTGAGAACCGAGCCAACAAGGCGTCACGGGTATACGGAGACAGACATCAGACATTTTGATAGCCAGCAGTTGGAAGGTCTAGCATGACAGAATAAACCTCCAAAATCTCCAACCTGGTGGGATGACCGATAAACGAGCTACTTGTGGGTCCACGTGACTTTGGTTTACGAGCCCTGGTTCACTTGGAATTGGGCGGTGTGAAGGCAAACGAACCAAAAACACAAAAGAGATTTTCCAACTATGGTTCGGACTAAAGAAGACAAACTGTAGGTGTGATTGCATGAGGTGCAGCTATCGTTGGGGAGTCAGAATTCACTCTGAAATTTAGATGTTGTCACTTCCTGTGTAGGATTTAGATTTCCTGCATGTGACAACACCCAACACAAGCATTTCATTTGGACAAACAGGTGAGATGGGACACTCTTCTGTTATAGCCTCACCTCACGATGAAGCATAAATCTAAACCACTCAACATCCTGGACGGCAGAAACTCCACCTCACTGTACATCTACTATATATTGTTGCATGAGACCGCTTGAACTGAAGAACAAATAAGGAGTCTTCTCCCCAGTTTGCTACGCAACGCCATGCAATTCACTTCAAAAGAGGACCCGGTATACGTCACCGACTATTTTTTGTCTTCAAAAAGACGCACGCTATTTTCTTACTCCCGCTGGTGCGCTTTAGAAGAACAAGCCCTTTTGCGATCCGGGTGGAAGCCTGCTTGGCTTGTCTGCCTCTTTAAACTCCGGGAGGAGAGGTAGATCATGACAGACACTATGATCCACATCAGTTGGCATTAGATCAAGCCTGCACTAAAAAAAAAAAAAAAAAAAAAAAAAAACCCGGCGTGCTAGATGTGTCATGTTTGGTACCGGGCTGTCTCGGAGATGTGAGGTCTCCATTTAGAAACCTGCCTCTGAGAGCTGCTGATAGTTCAACGTCTTCCCACAATAGGTCATGCATGACAATGGCCATGCATTGCGTTTGCTCAAGTGCTTGTGTTCGCTCTGCACAAATCTGCAGGTTTACCTCATCTGTGTGTACAACCCCATGCTTGTGATATGATCTAATCAGTGCCAGGTTTGAGTCAAATTGCATTCATTTAAGTGCGGTTTGATTTGACTCTAACAGCTTCTGTAAATCTGCATCAGAGCTAATGATACATTTGCACTCAATTTGTTAGGGGACTACGCCGAGCTGTGTTAAGAGGCCCGGTGGCCTAATGGTCTGTGCTTACCTGTGCTTTAATGTGTGCTGAGTAAATCCCATCTCCACCGGGCCCCTCTAATCAAAGACTGAACTAAAGGGATGCATGATAAATAGACTCTCTCCTTTCATTACGCACCGACTAAAACAGACCTCGGGTTCGCTCTGCATAAGCCCAATGCTTCACTTTCTCTCTGCATCCATCTACGACTGTCTGTCTGTCTGTTCCTTTAAGACAGGCCAGTTTCAAAGAAGCCCAGTTATTGCAAAGCCATACAGAGAGGCCTCTAACACACAGGCTTTTATAATGCCAACAGCCACAGAAGATTAAAAAGCATCTCTGTGGCTTCTTTTTTTTTTCATGATGACAGATACATCGCAAAGGTGGGGGGTGTGTGTGTGTGTGTGTGTGCGGGGGTCTTAGGAGAATGGTGTGTGTGTGTGTGTGGGCAAGGAAACGGGCGACTGTTTCTTCTTCTTCTTCTTCAGAGCGCCGATTCAGAAGTTGGCACCACTTCCACTCCGCCGAGTCCTCCCCCTCACAAGGCCTTTTCTCTGCGTTTGATGTCTGTGTCAATTTCTTTCTGTCTCTCTGTCTTTCTCTAATTTAATAATCCCGCTTTGAACTTTATCGTGCAAAGGCCTCACTTTGTTGGGTGAGCAGGCAGGCAAGGCGTCTTGCGGGTGGGGGGCTGGGGGGGGGGGGGTAGTAGGAAGTGTGTTGACAGACCCATCTCGCCTTGTGCTTTATTTGCTGCAGAAATAAAAAGGGACGAGTGCCGAGTCTGAGACACAAAGTACCCAAGGTTCTCAGCAGGGTAAAATCCATCAATACCATTAGTTGGTGTCATTCACCTCTGATATGATGGATATGATGCAGTTTGTTTGATTGCGTGTTTATTGAAGAATCTGTGATCCTGAGGTGATTCTAATGAGACATTTTATTATCACTCTGGGTGTCAATTGATAGTTGTAGTGGTCTGAATGCTGTTTCAGAGGCGTCTCCACTCTGCCAAGAAAAACATTCTGGTGGAAACAATGAATATCCTGCACAGTTTGGGGATTTATTTTCATAAAAATGGTCAAATTTAAAATTATTGAATATAAACAGGCTAGAAAATATTGGTATTGTCCTTAAATACAACATGGATCCCAAGTCAGCAGCAGCATTCAGCATCCTTCTGTAGCGTGTTGAGCTTCGTTATGAACGATGAGACTATTTAGTCAATTCTAACAATTGACAACTATTGAAGTTATTCTTCGTAATTAATATCTTATCAATTAACACTCTTGGGGCACCACCAGTTTACACTGGAATAGTCTCTTTATAAGGATATCAGTCTAATAATCAAAAGAAGTGAGCTCTAGATTACAGTGATTCTCTACCTTCATGTCCAGGATATATCAATGACACACAAAAACCAGTTCTTTATAAATGCAAAGATTTTATTAATTATGTAAATAAAACACCAATAAAATGAATAAATGTATACTAAACTAAAACAGATAATGGCAGTAAAACTGACAAAGTAGGAAGTTAAACAGTGGCAGAGGATATATCAAATAAGAGTGGCGAATGATATTGGGGTCAAGGATGGCAAGGAAATTGGCACCGACAAAACGACCTGAGCTGTAATACGTCTAATTGCGACCATGTGGCCACAGCGAAAGATGGCTTGGAGGACAGCTGACAGTTTCCGGGAGACTTGGGACAGAAGGACAGAGAATAGTGGAGAGAGAGAGAGAGAGTATTCTAACCTCACTTTCACAGTTCAACACTGCCTTGGCATCACCCGTGCATCAACAAGAAAGTTGGTTACCGTCTGGTTTGCAGGGTGTCAGCGGCGTCCTCGTCTCCGTGGTAACCGTTGCGCAGTCGCAGTAGCCAGGTAAACACACGCACGTGTTGGGCGGGGCCGGTCGATGTCCGGAGGGCCGATGTGGAGAGCGGTCCGGGGCCGTGGTTCGTCAGGGTAGTCGTGCCAACAGTTCACCTCAGTGAAGATAGAGGGAAGAGTCGACGTGTTGGCACACGTCGTTCAGGTAGCAGAGTAGCGGAGCGGCTGGCTTCTGACGTGGTTACGTAGTCTTCTGGATCAGGTTGAGTGAATTCGAGCGGGCACCTTGTCGATATTCACCGTAGAGCTGATCTGGTCGTTGAGCTTGGAGAAGAGCTTGGAGCCAGGTTCAAACTTAGTTTCAGGACAGGCTGCGGGACGGGCTGCAGGACGGTGGAGTTCTGTTTCTTGATGTTTCTTGATGTCCTTCCGCCTGAGTTTTTGCCCGTCCGCCCGTTGCAGGAGTGGCCCTGCTTTCTTCGTTGGTGAGATTTCGAGAGAGAAGTGAGAGAGAGAGCCAAGGGCTCAGCGGGCTTTATAGCAAGTCGGGAACGTAGGTGTTTCCCTCATTTGCATGCATTCAGATTTATGGCCTGATGCTCAGTGATTAACATTCGCCAAAAACTGCATTTCCACCTAGGTTTGGAAACATTGTTTTTCTTGATCCTTTTGGGATGCAAGTGACATATTTAATCACCTTACCACAAATGGGTCAGTATGATACCAAACATTACCGTCTTACCACAAAACCCTGATGAGTAAAACAAACATCTTAATAACACATGCTGTGTGCTTTGAATAGGCAAGATAATACATTGGGACATAGGGTATATCATCTGCCACAGGATGTGTTATTCAAATCTAATAAAACATATAAGGAAAGTTCATTTTTGCTACACATCCCAGAGTTTCTTTGTTCTCTTAGTGTGTCCCCCACTTTGGGATGCAGGTTAAGTCCACTTCCCCGGCCCTTATCTTCCAAATGGCACCAGAGCGGCTACACGGCCCTGCCAAGTGTTACTTTTGGCGGTTTCATGGGGAGAGCCACCCTTTTGTTGAGAGAGGGGGGTTCCTTGGGACCCTAGGAGTCCGGCGGGGGTCCTGACCTGATCAAAAGGCCTTGGGGGAAGGAATGTGTTAGTCTTTGAGGTGTCGCTAGGTATCCTGTCTGGTCCAGAGAGGAAGAGTGAGGAAGATGATGTCTCCTGCACACACTACATATCCCCCACTTCGTAGCAATGGTACCTCCTAGAACCATTGGGACGACAAAACAACAGGTGACATCACGATACCAGGTTAGCAACACAACAATCCTGCTTCTGCACGGGAATTGATGCATCCCTACCAAAGGTGAGAAGTGATAGAGAAAGGGAGGAAGAAAACATAAGCATTACCCTATACTAGAGGAGAAATTCCTACTCCTAACCTAATTGGTCATACTAATACTAAAGGTATTATCCAGGGTACTATTGCTGACTAACTTCATCTGCGGGCTGGTTTACGCCCAGTTCCTACTGGACTGCGGGGGATTCCCTTGACAGCTAGATTGGCAAGAAACAGCTAAAACTGGTCTTGGACGTTTGCATCATTTCTACTTCTAAAGATTTGTGGGCAACTCTTAGTGTTGCATGCTTCGCTTGCATCTATAAAAGAAGGTAGCAATAACAAACATCAATAGATAACCTAGGGTAACCCTGGTACCTAAAATACTGTCAGCTGAAAACCAAGCCTGGGTCAGAGAGTTGTCAGGTTCTCTACTTTGGGATTCAATGACTTGGAGTCCCGTCTTGATGGGAGTTAAGTCAATAAAAAAGAAAATAAACAAGAAAATGTAACCCGGTCCCATCCGTGTTATCTCTGATGAACGGCTTACTGGGACAGGAGTAGTGAATATCTCTTTGGTCAATGCTTTTGCAGAGATATCACATAGGTTGGAACGTGGGCCTATGGCTAGGCTGTCAATAGAAGAATGGACCACATGCAGCAGGTTAGTCATCAACATGGAGACAATCTTGGTGTGAGCATGATCGGTCTGAACTACAGACAGGCGTTTGTTCGACGGTCTGGAGAGTTTGGTTGAGGGCTATGCTGTGAGTGTATGAAGCTTAGATTGTGTCTTGTACAGATTTGCCAAAGGCCTGTAACTACACAGCTACCCAGATCAATCATCTGCTATTGCTATAATGATGAGAATCAAAATAAACTGCAGCGTTCGGATTCTAGCAACACATACAAGGAATGTACCAAACATCAGTAACTCGACAGGTATTGCATTACTGCACCCCCACTTGCAACTAAATTGGTTTCCTTCACTGTGTTGAGAAAACTAAAAGAAACACATCTTCTTATAATCCACTAAATCAATAAAACAACAGTTAGTGCTTAGTGCACTTTCTGGGTTTTTCACTTGACTTACTTGGGTACCTGGTTGTCTCCTACGAGTCAAGATATTGTTTTAAACTGATTTAGGTGGATCAAGAAACAAAAACAAAAAAAGTAATACCACCCCTTGTCCCCCACTTGGAACTCATCTTGGGAAGACTTTTGGTCATAGTATGACTTTCTATCCTCAGCTGTTTTTGCTAGGTATTTCTGGTCAAAAACAAACATGGATCATGGGCCAAGGGAAAGAGATTCCCTTGCATTGTAAGTGGGCCCTGTGATTTGGGTTTGAGGGCTAAGATTGGCAACATACAACTGTGGATGTATTCCGCTACATCATGCTGCATGTGCGGCCAACAGACTATCTGGCTGAGTGTATCGCCTGTTGATTTGATGCACATGGTGTGTCCTGGGCAGGCATGATCCTCACCCCCCTTTGGCTCTGATGACCTACAAACCGAGGTGAAGTGCGGTCGTCAGAGACATGGACAAGAAGACCCGGTTCCAGGCACACACCGTGCTTTGCCATGAAAAAGATGTTGTAAATTACCAGAAAGATTAAGGTCTGTGGCAACGTGTTGCTGATGGATAGCATCCATCAAGCAAAGGACCATCATATAAATGAAGGATCCTGTGAAGCAAGGGAAACGGGGGTCAGAGTGAGGCTGGGCGCTGGGCGAAAGTGCAGCCCGAGTGGGTGGGAGTGGTGGGCTTTGCTTGCCTTTCTACTCAGTCCTTGCCCTTTGGCGTCTTCAGCTGTAACCTCTGTCTTGAGAGCATCTATCTGAGTTCCTATTTCCATTATTACCGTGAGGACACTGCTCAGCTGCTGCTTACAGATATACTGTAACTAGCTACTTGCCTTCTCAGAGTCAACTAGTTGATCAGGGATCAGATAACTCTTATGTGTGGTTCCATAAGTGGAGTAAATAGATGTGTTGACTATGACTTGACTATGCCTTCAGTGACCATGAATACTTTGAAAACTTTACACATAGGTTAGGAGGTTCCTAAACTAAAAAAATTCTAAAATGAGAATCAAAGAATTGAATTAGTCTTAAAAAAAAAAAAATCCAACCATTGTAATATATATTCAAATTCCCAAAAAGCTCAGATGTTGCATTTGCATTCAACTGTATAGATTAATTGCCACTGAGTTTGATCCACTAAATTGAAATTCAAAACTTCAATTAGATTGAGATTCAAACAGGCAAATTAATGATTGAATGAAAAATTTCTAAATTGTAATAAACAATTGAATAAGGATGATTAAGCTAAACCCAAATTGAAAATAAGCATGAATTAAACATGGAAAAGCCAATCGATATTGTAGTCCAAATCTTTTCCAAACCTACTTCAATTACAAGTCCGGAGAGCGGAGAGTCGAACAATTCACAGAACACCCCAGAGCATCGTGGGCAGTGTCTGAATTATTCTGAAGGCCTTATAACAAAACTAAAAGTAGTTTTGCCTTTCTCTAAACAGCGATTTCTTCGTCTGTAGAGTCGGCTGAGAACAGTTATACTTTTCTATGGGCAGGCATTTTTTTCTTCTGCACTCACACAAGTCTCTTAACTGTATAGAGGGGTATTTAGAGAAACTCGTCTAAATTCCCTTGTTTCAACAAGTGCAGATTTCTTCTGCAATACCGACGTGTATTTCATTCACACGGGTATATTTTCTGCATAGGGGGTTAGCCCAAGACTATCGGTCGGGACATCCCTTTTCCCCCTAAAAGCAGCTTGCCTTTCTCTAAACAGCGATTTCTTCTTTCTTAGAGTGGGGCTGAGAACAGTTATACTTTTATGGGGGCCCGGCATTTTTCTTCTGAAACTCACACAATTTTTATTAATTTGTATTTTGTTTTATCCCATAGGGGTTTGTATTTTAAGAAACTCGTCTAAAAACACCCCCTTTGCCTCTCTCCTATTTTTCCCCACAACAATTTCTTGAATTGAAAATAAGAAATGAAATAAACATGGAAAAGCCAATCAATTTTGAAGTTCCAAATCTTTCCAAACCTATTTAAATTTACGACCCCAGCTTTCCCACTACAAATTCTTAAAAGTTTTTAAAAAAAGGGTCACGAGTATAAAGGAAATTCATTATTTTTAAATTTTAAAAGCTTTTGATTCTAAAATAGTTTTTTGTAAACCACATAAAACTGTGTCCCAGGGCACCAATAGGCTTTTGGTCAACCCACTGGTTGTGTTTTGGATAAAGCGGGGCCCGTAGCAATTTTGGGGTGTCACAGGGGACCTCCTCACTTTTTTCACAGGGGACTCACTGACTTAAGGGAAATGGGAGGGCCTATATGCCCGGGCCGGTAAAAAGTAAAACCCTTGAGGCTAATAGCGTCTGTCTGAACAGGAAAAATTCAGTCAATATTAGCCGCAGGGGTAAAAACCAAAAACGAAAAAGTCTAGGTCAATGAAGTTAACAGCTAAGCTAACTTTATGGCGCTAATTTTCCCGCTGGGACTGCAGAAAACCCCGCATCTACCACGGGGTTCCCCTTACGGCTTTTCCGTACCCCGAACCCGGCAGCATCCAAAACACGTCACCCGGCTCGTAAGGTTTTGGGCCCTCACGCCCCCCAAAATGGGGATTACTTGTAAAAAAAGGGTTAATTTTGGGGCCGACAACGCCCCCTTTAAAATTTTTTCTCCTTTTTTTTTTCCTACATTATTCACAGACCGCTCTGTTGGGACAATGTACACATTGTTTAAATTCACTTTTATATTTACTGCATAGAGGGTTTTTTTTAGAGGGAAAATCGTCTAAAAAAATTTCCCCTTTCACTCCTCCTTTTTGTTCCACAAAAATTTTTTTCCCAAACCCGGTAGCTAATCTGAGTTAGATGAGAGCGGGGAGTCGAAAATTCACAGAACACCCCAGAGCATCATGGGGAGTGTCTTGATTATTCTGGGAAATCCTTATAAAAAAAATTTTGGGCCCGGAACCCCCCCGCCCCGGGAAATGGTTCACACGATTGGGGCCCGGCTTAAAAAAAAAAATTCTCTCTAAGGGCCATTGGGAATTAAACCCCAAAAACTTCCCCAAAACGCTTTTTACGGTTTTTTTGTTAAAAACTCCACACTTAACGTCGGGGAAAGTAACCTTTTTACTCACAAAAATACACTTTTTACTTGGCAACTCTTCCTCCAAGTATGTACAGACTAAAGTGTAAAATCGCTCACAAAAATTGCTCAGTCTCTGAACTTTTGTCTAAGAAAAACCCCCTACCCTTTTTTTAACCACTTTTTTTAAAATTTCCCTATTTTCATTGATAATTTTTTGGGAAAAAGAGTAAACAAGTAATAATTTTTAATTCCCCCTCACATGGGGCACCAAAATAAAGTAGCGGGGGGGGGGGCTTCTTTTTGAAACGAAAAAAAAAGAAATAAATTTAAACAATTCAAAAAATTTGGGCAACTATTAATTATTCTTTCCCTAATTTAAAACTTATCAATTAACACTCTTGGGGCACCACCAGTTTTTCACTGGGAAAAGTTTCCCCCTTTTTAAGGATATCATCTAATAATCAAAAGAAGTGGGGCTCTAGATTTAAATGATTCCCCTACCCTTTATGCCAGGGTATATCAATTACACACAAAAACCAGTTCTTTAAAAAAATGCAAAAATTTTAATAATTTTTAAATAAAAAAACCCCCAAAAAAAATAATAAATGTATACTAAACTAAAACAATAATGGCAGGAAAACTGACCCCCGTAGGGAATTTTTAAAAAGTGGCGAGGATAATCAAAAAAGAGTGGCGAATGAAATTGGGGTCAGGGGTGGCAAGGAAAATTTGGGACCGACCCAAAAAGACCCCAGCTTAAAACTCTAATTGGGGACCATGTTGGGCCCCAGCGAAAAAATGGCTTGGGAGGACACTGACAGTTTTTCCCAACTTGGACCGAAGGACAAGAATAGTTTGGGAGAGAGAGAAGAGAAAACTAAACCTCACTTTCACACGTTTTAACACTGCCTTGGCAACCCCCCGTGCATCAACAAGAAAGTTGGGGTTTCCTTTTGGTTTGCAGGGGTCAAACGGCGTCCTCGTCTCCCCTGGGGAACCCCTTGCGGCCCGATTTGCAGTAGCCAGGTTTAAAAAAAACGCACCCTGTTTTGGGGGGGGCCGGGCCCATGTCCGGAGGGGCCCCATGTGGAGACGGTTTTCCGGGGGGCCCGGGGTTTGTCAGGGGAGTCGGGCCCCAAAAGTTCACCTCCCGTGAAGATAGAGGGGAAAATCACGTGTTGGCACACCGTTCAGGTAGCAGAAATAGCGGAGGGGGGCTGGTTTTGAAAGTGGTTACGTATCCCCTTTTGGATCAGGTTGATTAATTTTGAAACGGGCACCCTTTTCCCAAATTCAAACCCTAAAAGGGTGAACTGGTTTGTTGAGCTTGGAGGGAAAAGCTTTGGGGCCCGGGTTTAAACTTGTTTTAGGACAGGCTGCGGGGCGGGGTGCAGGACGGGGGGGTTCTTTTTTCTTGGGTGTTTCTTGATGTCCACCTTTTCCGGGCCCGATTTTTGCCCTCCGCCCTTTGCAGGAAATTTGGGCCCCGCTTCTTTGGGTTTGGGGAGATTTTTCCCAAAAGAGAAGTGAGAGAAGAGCCAAGGGCTCAGCGGGGTTTATAGAAGTCGGGAACGGGAAAGGTTTTTTTCCCCCCCATTTTCATGCATTTAATTTAGGGGCCTATGCTCAGTGATTTTAAAATTCCCCCAAAAACCGCATTTCCACCTAGGTTTGGAAAAATTGTTTTTCTATCCCTTTTGGGGGTGCCCAAATGACATAAATTTTTCCCTTACCACAAAAGGGCATATATACCAAAAATTTCCGTCTTACCCCAAAACCCCTGATGATAAAAACCCAAAATCTTAAAAACACATGCTGTGGCTTTTTAAAAAGGCAAAATAATACATGGGACATAGGGTATATCATTTTGCCCCAGGAAGTGTTATTCCAAAACAATAAAACATATAAAAAGTTCATTTTTTGGGTACACATCCCCCGAGTTTTTCCCCTTTTTTTCCTTAGTGTGTCCCCCCCCCTTTGGGAAACAAGGTTAATCCACTTTCCCCGGCCCTTATTCTTTAAAAAGGCACCCAAACGGCCCACCAAAACCCGGCCCCCGGGCCCAAATTTTTACTTTTGGCGGGTTTTTAAAGGGGGAGCCAACCCCCTTTTTTTGAGAGAGGGGGTTCCTTGGGACCCCTAGGGGTCCGGGGGGGTCCCGACCTTATCAAAAAAGGGCCGGGCCAATTTAGGATTAGGGGCGCAAAATCCCGTGGCCAAGAGGAAAGTGGGAAAATGGGGGGTTTTCCCTTCACACCTAAATTTCCAAAGCGAAAGGAAGATTGGAAAAAGGGGGCCCGGAAACACATTCCAATCCCTCTGGCGAGGGGGGATTCCTCTCCCCCTGGCAACCACAACTTTTTTTTTGGTTTTTTTTTTTGGGAAAAAAACATTTTCCCTTCAAAACTCTTTATTGGCGAAATGGCTAAAAATGGAAAGGCTTTTGCCCAAAAAATTTTGGGGGGGAAAAACCTTCCCTTCATTTTGGGTGGTAAAAAGGTGGAGTGCAAACCTTACTGGGGCAAAAAAGGGGGGGGGACCAAAGTTTCAGTAACCCCAAAGATTTACTTTTAAAAATTAAAACCCCTTTTGGGGGAAAGGGGAACAGTGAAAAAACCCAAACCCCCCAAAAATTTAAAAAACTTTTAAACGCGCCACAAAATTTTAAGGGTTTTCCTAGGGCTTTTTTGGGAAAAAAAAAAGCGGCGATGGGGGCCCTTAATTCGGGAACGCCCCAAAAAATAAAAGGGTGAAAAAAGTGCATTACAAGGCAAACCCCTTTAGTAAAACATGGGAGGGGTTCGTGGCGACACCCCCCGAAACAAAAACCCCATAGTTCAACCCAATTTTCCAAATTTCCGGACCGCGGGCCCAAAACTTTCGGGACCATAAGTATTTAAAAAAAAATCCTGGGGGCCCCCTTTGGGGGAAGGGAAAAAAAAAAAAAAAAAAAAAAAAAAAAAAAGGGGGGGGGGGGGGGGGGGGGGGGGGAAAACATTTGTGCCCCTTTAAAAAGTTTTAAAAAAAACAAACTTGGGTTTTTCCCCCGGGTTTTTTTGAATTCCTTTTGGTTCCTTTTAATTTGGCCAAAAAAATTTTCCAAATTTGAAAAAATTTGTAGGGAAAAGAAAAAAAACAAAAAGAAAAAATGGCCCCTGCACACAACACTTTCCAACCCCCCTGGGGTCTTTGGGGGCAATGGGGCACCTTGGATGAACACATCCAATCAAAACCATCTGTGCTGAGGTGCGTGATGGCTCTGGCCCCATGTGCGACCTTAGTGTGTGTTGTGTTGTGTGTGTGTGTGTGTGTGTGTTGTGTCAAACAGTGTGTCTGGCACAGAGCTTTCACTTTGCAGAAATGGCTAAAGATAAAAGGAACAGAAAAGACTGAAATCAGAACAGAAAAGTTTTGAGGCAGGGAAAACACAGACTTCCATTCATGGAGAAGCTGACAGTAAAGGATGGAGTGACAAGGCAGCTGGCGCAGAATAAAAGGGAGAGAGGAGGACGCAGAGAGTTCAGTAACTCAACAGATTTATACTCAAAATATATCATTGGCAAATGAACTGTGATAACAACCACAGCCACTATGCTTTAAAAGCTCTTTTGAACTGCTGTCTATCTGTATATTTCATTGTTTACCATACCGGCTGCTTTTGTTGTGTCACTCAGCAAGCAACGAGAAGAGGCTTCCTTGGGGAATGTCGCCTGAGAACGCTCAAACGTGATCAGATGAAAGCAAAGTGTAGATCATTACTGAGACTTAGACTTTGCCTTCATGTGATGGCTACTGCAGTGTTCAATTGGTATACATGTACAGTTCAATACCCTTGAGCAAAACGGTACCGATCAGCTGTGGCAGCCATTTCCATTTCCACCAGCAAATGGGCTTTCCTTCATATCTGCTGAATTGACCATGATAGGATTGAAAATAAATCACTGTCTAATTTGACAGCCAAGGAAAACATTGGTGCTAAAGAAAACACAAACTGTTCAGATCTTTGTCTCATGGCAGATTCAATGATATTGTGCAAAGAAATACAATGAGATGCCAGAGAATGAAGAACAGCGACATTTTTCTATCTAAACGAGCCAAGAAATACACCTTCCTTTGACAGTGTTTGAGTATTCAAACTGGGAGGAGATTATTTCAAACGATTCCTTTGCTCTGTTAAAGAACTTTCTAATACTTGTTCCACAACTTTGGGGCCCTGGTGTGTTTTGGAGTGATCCAAAACCAATCCAAAAAGTGTCCAAATGGACCTAATGCTATCCAATGTTGACCATCATTTCATTTACACATTAGATACCTAGGATGATTCTCATGGTCTCCCATCCATGTGTCCTAATTCCATTGAAACAGCAAACAAACTAACCAGCACAGAACAGTCAAACCAAGTAATTGCATGGTATGGGTTGTGTTATTTTAGGTAGGACTCGATACAAACACACAGTAAGGCATGAAAGTCATGAAAAAAGTAAAAAATGCTTTTAGTATTTTAGTTAGCAAAATGAAGAGGCAACAATAAAACACTAAAAGCTGAAATATTTCAGTTTCAAAACCATTTACAAAAATCAAATTGGCAGAGCTGTCTACAGGTGTAGACCAGTCTGCACTCCCCCATCATGAAACCAGTTCTGACAAATAGCATTCAAAAATATAAAGGAACAAAATATAAAATATATATTATCTACATCTGCTTCATTTCACAAGCCTAGTTTATTATTCACAATCAGGACAACTACTTTCCAATCATACTAAATCAGATAGTAAGAACGTAATAAGATACTCACCGATATAAAACAGCATCCAGGCCATCAATAAACATCTTCTACTGGAGTCCACTAGCATCGCTGTCTTCATCACAAACAAAACAGATTTCCTCCTATGCCTCATCCGCAGTTAACGGTCTTCTTCTTGTCTTTCGGAATTGTACGTTAAAATGTACAACAGTAGAAAGTACAACAGAAGTAAAAACAATATATCCTGTTTCGCCTGGAGCGTCAATATCAGCGCTAGCGTAACGCGCGCGACTTAAGCTAGCTAGCTAAAGTTGTTTACTTCTGTTAGGACAGAGCTGCAGAGCCAGCCCTCTCACGGAACCATAACAAACTATACATCGTTGGAATCGTCATTTAATCGGCTACAAAGCCTGTAGGTTGTCAATAAACTTGGCTCCCTTTAGCTGGCTGTGTACCGGATCAAACCTGCACAGACCATGTTTATTTGTCATCAGTATAGGTGGCGCAGGTTGGATATACTGAGGGACTGATGGGGCTGATCTCATTCTCTTCCAAAGATCTTATTCTACACAAAGAGACCACACTCCCATAGTTAAAGACTACTCAAAAGCCACAGGCAAGGGAGAAACGGCGGAGCTCTGGAGAAATGACATGGACGTTTATCGACAATTTGTCCAACATTGGAACGTTTGTGGGGCTACAATACGGTTAGCTCCATTGGACTCCTGCCGTCATTTTGAGACCAATTTTACCTTGATGTCAGCACTCACCATTGTGAGTTTGCCTGTTTTGTTAGCACTGCTGTTACATAAGAGGGGATGGTTATTGCTGCAAGATGGTGTTACGTGCCAGGCAGGGGCAAAGTGCCCGTGGGGTGTGTGTTTTTCTTCCCTCCTGCTTTTCTTTCTCTCCCCCTCCCTTGTTTTCTCTTCAGGTGCTAACGACATGATTGGTTTTCACCTGTGCAGTCCGGTCATGCTGTTCATTGGTTCCCTCGGACTTCGAGCTGGCCAATCATCATTCAGGGCCCTCAATAAAAGGAGCACTTAAGAAAGAAAGTAGAAAAAGGTTTGTGATGGGAGGTTGAGGACAGTAGGTGCGTTGGGGTACCCTTTACACTTTTCACCCACGTAGTTAACTTTTGTCTAGAGACGCTAGGATTATTGGTTGGTGCCACCTCTGTATTCGTTTTGGTGAAGTTCTCTCTTTAGATAAGCAGCTTAGGTCTTTTTGTTTGTGTTTTGGTGTTCAGGCGTAGGGATTAGCCAGGCCTACTTTTGTTATATTGATTTCTATTTGTTTGGCACGACCACTTTGTCCCGTCCTCCCCCGACATTTTGAGAACCTTTTTGTTATGTTTGCCAGTATCGAGATGAGCCAAAAATAAATCACTTCTACTCTGACTCCTGCAAATTCTTTGGTTGTCACGTTATCGTCTCCGTTTTTCACCAAGGGGATGTAACGACGGCTAGTAAAAAATGCTTTACAGATTTAGAATTGTGAGATTTCACGCTTTCAGGCGGTGTATTGCACGGTTAGATTTAAAATTACACTCTACAAAATGCGGGCATACCGGTGCTGCACACCAGTGGAACTGCGTATAGGTTTAATCACTATTGTGCTATGTCAATCTGTAATAGCGGGCAGCAAAACAGACATTTATAAGAAAATACTGTAACAGATTATTACTTTAACAACTCTGGGCTGGGTTTTCTTAGAGGTTGAGGTATGTCTGACACTGGAAAGTAAAGTACCAGTGTCCAGACAACTGTTTATGACTGATAACGTGCTTGGACCAACTGCATCAGACACCTAAGGTACAGGTAGAGCACCTCCTATGATGAACACACAGAAATGAAATGGCGGGTTAACGGAGTCGATGATACTGAACGACATGACACTTTTTTTAGCTATGCACTTTGATATTTCACCATTAGGTCCTTCACACTGTAAAGTATGTGCGGTCTCTTGGCCTTCCATTTACATTCTGCTTCTCTACAATCTCTTTAGTATGCTCACTGAGCCAAGGTAAAGCTCTGGGGCTTGAATTTTTTTTTTTTCTTTAAATGCTGAAATATCATCCACCATGGTTGAGCAAGTACTGTTAAAACGTACTACTCCTCCGTGTCACGCTGAAGAATTTCAGCCTGCATAGCGCTGTCTGAAGAGGACTGAGAAGCCTCTGAAAACGTACTTGGATGGTGAGAGTGGACAGGGGGAGGATTAAACAGCTGCAGGTTAAAAACAACGGCCTCACGTACTGAAATCAGTTCAACATCACCTGCAATAACCCCACGGGATAGCACCGAGTCAAGGGTGTGCTTATGTGCAGGTGAGTCCATCCCCTTGTGTTTACATGGAGTGCAGGTTCCACCCAGACAAGCACAAAATCGTCACAATATCTGATTAAAAAATAAAAAAATGTGATTAAAACAGCTTTTGAAAGTGTTTTGAACTTGTGCTGTAACAGGTTTTCAGCGTTGGTGCAGGCCGTCGCATCAAAATCTATTCAACGGGACTGAAAAAAACTTAAAAATAAACATATTTGCATTATAAAGCTTGAAACAATTGCCTCTAAGCTGCGTCGTCTGACCAATCGGCAGCAATATGAAAAAACTAAAATCCCACATGTGCTATATACCTAAATAAAAACAATTCCCTCAACAAACGCACGGCGGAAAAACATTCATTCTGTAGTAAAACATTGAGCACCTTGGTCAACATGATCAAAAAGATCAACCAGGCGGGGCACCACCCACCCCCTTCAAATAAACGCTCTCAAACTGCCAGCGGCACGCCGTGTACACCCAGCAGCCATCCAGTCAGCAGAACTGATCAGAGCGGGCAAAGTGATTCAACACACACTGAGAGCGACGCCTTGACGTAAATGAAAGGTGATGGGAAAGCGTATAGATTGTTTTGTCAGAGCGGGAGATTCTCCAGATTCTCTATAACGGGTGCCACATTTGCTCTCCCTCTCCGGTTAGGATGACACGTCGGAGGGCCCGGCTGTGAAATAAGTTTGACTTGCGAGATAAAAAGAGCCGTACCAGCAGGTGTGAGAGGTAAAGACCGAAATAGAAAGAGAGAGAGAGAGAGAGGAGGGAGATAGATGCTGCTAAGGTGAGAGGGCTGGATTGGCACCGGGGTCACGCATGCAAACAAAAACATGGCGCTGATGGTTACGTGTTTTATACTACGCTAGAGAGAGATGGGTTCAATGACCCCCGACGGTGGTGATGCTTAAGTGACACAAACAGGAGGAAGAGAAGATAGGTGGAGGTCAAATTGAGGAGGAGTTAACAGGTGACTCGTATCCGTTTAGTTGCTGTGTCTCTGTATTAGGGCTGGGCGATAATCGTGTTTTTAATCGTAATCGCGATTTAATTATGTAATCGTGGCAAATTTTCTAAATCATTCATTTCGATTGTTATTTAGGCGACAAGAACGAGGAACGTCTAGAAACGCCGGTTAGCAAAGCAACCAGTGTGAGTGTGTGTGTGTTAGTGTGTGTGTGTGTGTGTGTGTGTGTGTGTGTGCATCAGACGTAACATCACTTTCCCATGAATGAACGGGCCAAATACTTTCCCCAATACTGCGTTCATGAACTGTCCCCCTTAAAAAATACTACGTGGTATTCAGTCACGTCCCTCCGCCCCGTCCAGTAACGCAAGTTTTTTTGCGAGCCGCGAGCGAATGTGTCAAGCCGGGCAGGAAGTCAGACACAGGAACGGCACAGAGCGTCCGGTCAATTTCAAAATAAAACTAAACAAATAAAATAATCGTTCATTAATCGTAATCGAGGTAAACGTTTGAAATAATCACGATATTGATTTTTAGTCATATCACCCACCCACCATACCTCTGTATACATGCTGAAATGTCTGTTTCCCTCGCCAAAATGCAGCGCATGTCATTTTACATCTTTACAAAATCTGACTGTAAACACTTGGTCTCACCTGTTCCCCATCCACCAGTATCCTGTCAATCCATTCTGGGCGAGTATGCAAGTGTCTGATTTGAGTCTGCTGGTAGTGTATTTCTAGTTTATGTCGTCTGTGAACTGGAGATGCGTCCTGGATGCCTTTACACCTGGATCTGACGAAAACCCCTTCACCCAGGACGTATGTTAAGGCCGGGGTGGACAGGGTCTCTTCGGGTCATGTGACACGTACGACGAGGAGAGAACGTCACGTGATGATGACTTCTGCGGCTGTGATGACGACAGCGGGAGTGGGAGGGGTTATTTCCAGCGCTCCCTTTAACCTTTCCATGCCGGTGTTGAGATTTCTGACCTTTTACACCATGTGGTTCTCCGATGCCTTTGAGTGCTCCTCATAGTTATAGAGTATAGCTCTCTAGCGTGTGTGTGTGTATGTGAGTGTGTACGTTGAAAATGCACAAGAATGTGTACGAGCGTGTTCCTCGTGCTGGTTCAGGTGTGTGTGTGTGCGCGCATGTCTGTCTGTGTGTGTGTGTGTGTGTGTGTGTGTGTGAGCATAGCGAAGCCATTCAGGCCGAGTGTGGGAAACTCGATTTGACACGAGCATAGTGAAGATTACCTGTGTCCAGACAGTTATTGCCTTACAGACAATAAGAACCGCCATCACTCACTTTTAAAGGTCAACGTGCTGAAACAAGGGGCTCCGTCAGGCCGGAAATAACCTTACAAAAGACCCACAGGGGAGCGAGGGAGAGAGAGAGGGAGAGAGAGAGAGAGAGAGAGAGAGAGAGAGGGACGGTGAGGGTCTAACCCAACACAGCAGGCGTCTATCAAGCCGCTGACCTCTGGCCTGGCTTCACCTCACCTAGAGCCGCTTTGTCTTTTCTTGCATCCCCCCGCCGCAGTCAAAGCACGTCTCCTCTACTTTGGGTTTTCTTGTCTCCCTGCACATTTTTTCTGTTTGGATTTATTTTATTTTTTTTCCACGCCCACAGAATTTGGCAAGATGAATGATCCCTGGGAAATTGGATGGTCGCAGCAGCGAAATAGTAATAGGATACGACAAAGAGGAATAAATGAACACTGTGAAAATCTACCAAAAAAATTTTAATGCGGTATGAAATTATGAAAAGTTATTTTGGCAAAAAACAGCAATCTTGCATAGTCCAACTTATCACTCCCCCCCCCCCCCCCCCCTCCCCCCTGAGGAAATCAAAGGCAAATTTTATTGAATGTTTCAGTGATGGAAAATATACTGCTTATTCCACTGGCGTTGGCCCAGAGTGAGGAGAGACCTCGTGTTCGTGCCAAAAATATACAGTTCCCAGTCCCACGCCAAACACCCACCCATCCACCACCACCCCACAGACACACACACACACACACACACACACACACACTCACACACTCTGCACACACAAAATCAATATATCTTTCAGCAGCCTGCTGTTGTGGCTTGAATGTGAATAAACAGTCCTATATTTCAGCAGAGGATCGATAGGTGTGGACAGATGAATGGCATACAGAGCGGTACAAAGGCACCTCTGAACAGGACGGACAGACCTGAGTGTGTGTGTGTGTGTGTGTATGTGTCACTCGCCCTCTCTCTCTCTCTCTCTCTCTCTCTGTCTCTTTGCCTCCTGTGTCCAACTGCTCTTTCACTCTCCCAGGATCAATAGGTGTGATGGATTAGTGACAGGTACCGCACACTGGAGACACACACCATCAAACAACAACACTTCCTATTCAGACCCGTTTCAATCACTCTCGCCCTCTCTCTCTCTCTCTCTCTCTCTCTCTCTCTCTCTCTCTCTCTCTCTCTCTCTCTCTCTCTCGCTCTCTCTGCCAGTCATAACTTGTTTTCTCACCCTGTTCAGGCCGCCGCCCTGCTTCGCACTTTGCGATCAGCCGCTTGATTTCTGCAACTCCAACACGCTCGCGCCCCTCACACACACACACACACACACACATACACACACACACACACACACACACACACACCTCGCGCTCACACACCGAGGCTGAACCCTGACATTTGAGTGTGTTTTTGTGAAGTGCGGCGTGCTGCGTGTCTGTCTATCAGATGGACGGCGGCGACTCTTCTGACAATGGCCTGCCGACGCTAATCGATCGTATCTGTGGCGCTGGGCAACGGGGCGCAAAGGTCTGGGCGTACACACACACACACACACACACACACACACACACACACACACAAGACAGCTGTTATTATTACCCCGGGTTTCAGTGGAGAGTTTTAGTGTCCCGTGATCTAAATGTTGTTTCTGAGGCTTTTCCACCCTGACACCCTGAATCATACTCACCTTTGGAAATTGATACTGGTCGAACCCTCGCAGATACACGTCCTCATAAACACACACACACACACACACACACACACACACACACAAACAAACTAAGCTAATGATATTCATACGGCTTGCGCCAGGTGTTGCCATTTCTATGCCCTAATGGCTGGAGAACACAAAAGCCTGTTTGAAGGCTGTCACTTTGATGCCGGCAGCTCGGGGGCTCCCGCGGCTCCGCCACACTAAAACCTTTATTAGCCATATGCTGGGGACATCAGAAACAAGTCAATCAGCGTTTACATCAGCACAGGGCGGGAACTAAGCCACGGCAGAACCGGGCCAACGGAGCAATTCCACCAAATGGGCTTTCCAGACCGGCTACATCCTACCCGGCAACTGTCCAGAGAGCCGTTTTTCATTAAAAAAAAGGGGGAAGTCCAACCCCGAAGTAGGATTCACACATTTCACTTTAATGGCGTGATTACAGGGTTGGGTGATCGTGCACATCCTCCCTGTCAACCAATCACCATCACATATATCACGCCATCCCTGTAGCTTTTTAAATGCGCGAGCACGGGTCGGTTTCAGAGCTCATGGACAGGTAGGCGGTGGTGGTGTGAGGCTCTGGGACATGTGGGCTGGGGTTGACGCTCTAAGTAGATTTCTGTCCCTGCACATGCTTCCTCATTTGAGTGTTTCTTGCACCGGGCTCCGTTTTAAATTGACACATTTCAAGGTAATTTTATAGAAAAAAATCCAAGTCCAGTCTGCTGGTGAAGGACTCCCCACCCCCCGACAGATTCAACCAGTCACCCAACACCTTCACTTTGGCATTTGAATCGTATTTGAGAACGACTACAACCGTGCCAGCAACCCGAGTGTGTTCGTGTATTTGCTTACGAAGACCAAATGTCCTCACAAGGATGGAAAGATGAGCCAAATCCTGCCAAGTGAGGACATTTTGGTTGTTATGATTCTTAAGGGCTTGAGTTTATGGTTGAGATTAGATTTAGGATTAAGTTTAGGTTAAAGTTAGGGAATGAATGTAGTCAGTGAAGGTCCTCACAAGTATAGTAATACGTGTGTGTGTGTGTGTGTGTGTGTGTGTGTGACTGACATACATCTGGAACACACGGCCCATATCCATAAGTCAGGGAAAGCAACTCACTGTCATACTCTCTCTCTCTCTCTCTCTCTCTCTCTCTCACATCCGTCCTTTTTTTCCTCCCTCTTCACACCGACAAAAAAGCTTGGTTCAGAGATGGACCGATAGGTGGAGAGGATGCGCTGAAGGATGGAGGAACGCCCCGAAAACAGAGAGAAGAGTAGAAAAAAGAGAGATGGAGCAACTTAGCGATGATAATAGAAGTCCCTTGATATCTCTAATAGGCAGCTGATTAGAAAGCAGAGGGACCAAAACAGGTAATTCTTCTTCTTATCGTCGGCACCAATAGTCTGGCTCACACTTATCTCCATAATGACTCCAACTATAATTAATGAGCCTTTTGAGAGTACAGTGGCTGCACGGAGAGACTGCACACACACACACACACACACACACACACACACAGGTGCACGCACACACACACCGACACACGGATTGGACTCCCTCTATTCACGGGGGACTCTCGTAATGATGGCAGCCTGAAGGTACGACGGCTGATGAAACCTCTCTAATGCTTCATTCTAGTCAGATCCTGCCTATTTCCCCTCCATCATCCGTCCGAGTCTGTCCAAGGACACGCGACACCTTGGCCTCTGCTTTCTGATCAGAGAACAGATGGGGGGGGGGGGGGGGGAAGAAAAAAAAAAAGTCTTCTTGACCGTCGGAGGAAACCTGACCTGGTAGCGGCGAGCGGCGGGGCTCTGACAATGCCGCTGTGTTACGCGCGTGTGAAAAGGTGAGAGGGTTTGAAGCGTCCTTTGAATTTCCTGTGAGTGGACATCAAAGGGCAGAGGCGTCAAGTCCTGAAGGATGATGGCTGATCTAATGAAGGCTTAAGAAGATGGAGGGGGGCCAGTAGGGGCAGCTCAAGACCAGGACCTAAGTCTGGCTTTGTGTGACTTTTTTTTTTATTTCATGACCAAAAAACACACGCGGCTATTTTGAAAATGGCCTCGCAAACGTCTGGAGGAGCTAACTTACACCGCATACTGCAGCGTCCTCACAAATTGCTCCATATACCAGGCTGTCACAACAGCACATTCCCCCCACGGCTCCTAGTGTATTTTCAGCAACCAGAACTAATGCAGCATCCCCTCAAATCGAGGGGCTCCACGGGTGAGTTGATGAGTAAACCGGCGCCGTGATAGGTCTACTGCTGTGCGCGAGATTGGAAAGGATAGGGAGGACAGGGTCCTAGTTCAAACACGGAGACACATACTGTCACACTCTGTCACACACGGGCCCCTCTTCGCCCGAGCCGACCTGTAGCTTTCACACTAGGCTTTGAGTTTATAGCAGGGGCCCTACAGTTACACAATCTCCAGTTAAGGTGAGTTTGCAGGAGAAAGGCAGCGACGTGGGAGGTGATCAACTCTGCTTTCCATCCGGAATTGAAATGGCATGCAGAGCTCTTTTCCTTTGCAGGTGTTATTGACTGTAATTGTGTGTGTGTGTGTGTGTGTGTGTGTGTGTGTCTAGGCAGCGGTAAAGTCTGCTACCACAATAACAAATCCATTCGATAAGTTTGATACCTACAGACTACCGGTTACGTAACATCGGAAGAAGTCGATGCACTTGAGTGGACGTCAAGATCCTGTCCAGATTTGAGTTGTAAAAAATCGAAATAACGGTTGAACTAACGTGATTGGCGATGGTCCCGATCAGGAGGCAGGAGATGAAAGTCCTGAACACACACACACACACACACACACACACACACACACACGTGATCTTGAGAACCAGTTGCGCTGCCAAATCAATGGCTACAATCAAGCCTGAAAGTTGTGCCTTTCCCCGGCGAAGGTGCTTTGTCTGCCGGTTGCTGCTAGAGTTAGTAGCAGCTCAGGTGTGAGATGTGCAGCGCTGGAACAGATGCTTCCACTTTAATTACCTCACAGAGAGCTAACTTTCCTCTGATGGAGGAGACGCCAACACAGCTGGGTCCTGACGGATGCCAGCGCACAAAAGAAGGCGCGTCCATAAACACACACACGCACACACACACACATGCACGTGCAAACACACACACAAACAATCACAGGTACACGCAGGAGAGCTCGTGCTACGACCAAAGATGTATTCAAATATATTCATAGTCGGATCTGTCAAGTGTCAAGTGTGTTAATCTGGGAGTTGGAGAGGGAGGCACTTGAGACGGAGAAGAAAAGGAATGTGGAGCGTGATGGAAATAAGACGGGTATCCAGGACGGGTGTTTTCACCGGACGGGACGAGCCGACCGCTGGCCGTCACCCTCCGCCGTCCAGGCCAAGAGCCCGAAGACGTTTGAAAAAGTCGAAGCTGAAGTGAGGTCAGTTTTCAGGTCGGCCCTTTTTCTCCTGCACATTTTCGTCCAGTGGTCTTCACTAATCCCTGGATGGTTTGAGTAGTAAAGTTGGTTAAAGGGAGCAGTGTTTCACATATCCCACCCACCCATCCATTCATTGTCCAAACACAACACTGACGATGCATTTTTGCTGTTTAATTACATTACCCATCATAATCTATAGCCTCTCTATCATACTTTTCTCTCTTCCCCGTTACCAATCGAACAAAAAAGCTCATTTTCAAATTCAATTAAGTCCTGGATTACTTTATGTGTTCATGCACCAAAGAAACACCAGGCTGACTCAGTGTTTGTTGACTGCCAGGGCTTTTGCATTGTGTTTCCTGTCCCTTCTACTAGCAAACAGCCTGGAAATGCAATATAAGTGCATTTGGTGAATTTCTCATCTTTTACAGGAAGTGTGCCCGATCTGACATCAAATCTCATCGTACCTGATGACCTATATTCAAAACGGACTCTTTGTGGCTCACCACCTAATAGTCACTGTGGAAAAATAACTTAGATTGCCAGCTCAACACAGTGCTGCAGCTTTTTCTGTCTTGTTTTGGCTGTGTGAGGTAATGCTCGATGACGCCGGCTCGCGCTCTGAAATGAATTTCAGTCAGACGCATGCCAGAGCAAGACTGAACTCCACCGAGGACAGACACGCATACACAGGACGGAGGGTGAAGATGATGAAGATCCTGTAGAGAAGATGGCGTCTGTGCTGTACTCAACTCATTTGAAGTGTCCACTGTTAACATAGAGAGCCTACAATAAAGATCCACCATTATCCCACTGGTCATGAAAAGATCCCACCAGTATCACAGCTCACATTAAAACAAGATTAATAATAATACCACGGTTGATTTGGAGGCTCAAAGTTAAGCGTTTGTCACAACAAATCCTCATTAGACTGCTCAATTAAAAAAAACATTAAAAATGTAAAATTCGATTTGCATTGCGATCATTTCTGAAGACTGAAACGTGACGTGTGTTAATGAATATCTGTTGAGTTAAAGTTGCACTCGGCAGCTTTGCACTTTGGCGGCCCCGAGTGGCAGCGAGAGGTAACTGTCTAGAAAATGTGAATTTAAAAACGCAGAAAATCAGTAACACAGCACACTCATGTTTCCCGAGCCTGAGGCGGACTGTGATGCTTCATACCAAAGGGACGAGAGAGGAGAAGAACTAACGTCGGTGAGTCCAGCTTTCTCTGGACGAAGTGCTGATCAGTTTTCAAATGAAGTTTTGATTTGTCACTTCCTGTGTACGGAGAAAACAGACACCATGGGGACTGGATGCTCCTCTATCGCAGCCCAACTCCTGTGATTTTGTGTATTTATTATAAGACGGGTACATTTACTACATAAAAACCTTGCCTAGCGTGGCTTTGAAGTCAGACTCTAAACCACCGCAGTATCTAGCAAGAACAGCATCGGACCTGATTTCCACACCACAAAACAAGGAAAACTTTGAATGCAACTTCTGCAGTGCATTGGCCTACTTGTAACGACACTCTCCGAGCCGCGTGTTGTGTTGTCACATCTAAATATGGCTTCACATCATTACACCGCGGCTCTGCTTATAATCGTCTGACAATGCTACCACATGATCAGAGATAAACTTCCTGGTATTCTGTCTATCAAACTCATCATTATCCTCAATGCAATAAGTTTGGGCAAACAATGCTTTTTTTCTTATGCTCGTCTCGTCTTGTCTTTTAACAATGTCTCCAGTTTCCAATATGGAGGCATCCACCGCTTCCCCCGGCAGAGTAATTGTTGTTTGAGGCCGAGGTTGGGGCCGAGGACTGAATGCTTACATAAATGAGCCAATTTAGCTGCAGTCCAGAGACCTGAATCACTGGCTGCTCTAACCACACACACATAGAGGAGGACACTGACAGACACACAATAAAAACAAACACAGCAGAGTAAGGGATCTTACAGTATGTCCAATTTACCATTAAGTGGCAAACATGCAGAACACAGTCGAACATTTTAGAGCATTTCCCGGCGTTTCCTGTGTCTGGAAAAATTGGAAAGCAACACGCTGAGACGTTAAGAGAAACGAGGACAAAGAGCCAGAGCAACGCAGACACGATGAAACGCCAGAGAGGAAGCAGGGAGGATGCAGCGGGCTGTGCTGGGGCTCAGGCCAGGGGTAATCCTAACGTTGCTGGTTTGTTGGTGTCAAAGTCAGCTTGGCCTGCCGTGAAACAAGATGCACACGAGCTGACCACGCTAGGCTAGGCCGGGCCAGGCCAGGCCAGGCCAATGGTTCGTGGGGTCACAAGGGCTGGGGAAGTGACAAAAAGCGGGAGTAAACTGAAATGACACGCGCACACACACACACACAGCACCAACACACACTCGCCGTGCCATCCTGTGCCAGTAAATTGCTCTGTGCTGGAGAGCTTAGGGAGGCATCAGAAAGCCTGGGCAGCATCCTGCTCTGAGCTGCAGATCCCAGGCTGTCTGAATGTGGAGGCTTGGCCCAGCCGGCTGGATCAGCCGCTAATACACAGCCTGGGACCAGGGAATTACTGAGCAAGCACTGAGCACCATGCAGCCGCTAGCAACACACATACACACACACACACACACACATACACATACACAAGGGGGGCATCCTTGGTCGCAGGAATGCGCAGCATGCACGGAAACGTTCCTCACACAAACGAAAAGGCACACAGGTACAACCGCTGATGTGTTTGCAAAAGCCAATTTTCCTCAGCTCTGACGACTTCGCTTCCCCGGTAAGTAGGAAAGGTTAGCCACCGGTCTCTGCGTATGACAAACCCCCCCCCCCCCCCCCCCGGTCAGCAGCGTACGAATGCTTCCCCGAGTACAATAGGCCTGCTGAAAATAACCTACCCTCCCACCAGGAAGCGCTGGCCTACCTCCTCAGCTGAGCACTCACAGCTGGAGCAGAGACGTGAAAAAACACCCTGCAAGGTGTTTGAAACACCTCTGCTTTATATTTAAAGGTCTCCTGTTCTAGATCCTTCTCTCGGCGCTCTCCTCCTCCAACATCTCTCTCTCTCTCTCCATCACTCCATCCATGCGGTATACGAGAGGTTATGTGCATGATGTTTTTCATTGTGCGCTCCTATCCGCGGTTCCCGGCCTCGGAGGAGCACGAGGATCGATGGGATGTTTAACATCCTCCCTTAGCTTTTTAAAGCCTGCAGCGAACAAGCCCCTCACCATCGACCCCTAACCCCACCCGCTGGGTGCGGATCGAAGGCCCACCGTCACATGACCGCCTTACACAACACTCACGGGAGGTCCTCTCACCAGGCCGCCTCCCACTTCCTGCTCAGCCGCTGGTTACCGAGGTGAACCATTGCCAAGGGCAACAGACCAAAAGAGAAGGAGGAGGACAGGGAGGTTGGGGAGGAGGGAGGCGAGTCGGAGAGGAGATGTGAATAGATGTGAGAAGAGGGCATGAAATCGATGAGGCCATGCAACAGCTTTGCGGCTCATGTGCCCACACACTGAGATAGAGATGCAGTTGCAAACACACACACACACACTGAAGTAGAGAGTGAGTTGACCTGGCATTCATGACTGCCAACAATCTCGGCCATATTACAGGAATGAGAGAGAATGATACACATATTTCCTCCCTCACAAGTTAAATGTTTCATCCATTTTTAGACTGCACAAATTAGTCTTCTCCACCTCCACTGACATGAATATGAGTTTTAACTTCTCTCCTATAATTAAAGCAGAGATTTAGCGTTTCATCCAGGAGATTTCGAGTTTCATTTTTCACAGAATCTGTGTATCAAAGGTCTTGTGTTTCTTTTAAATGTCATTCCACTAAAACAGGGTTGCATTTAAGCAGCAATACGACTAGTGGTATTTAACAGGGAGAGAAATTAGAGAGGCTGAGAGAACACTCTGCCTGTCAACCACGCAGTCGAGGATATATTTATACAGACATCTATGGCAACAGTTAATACCTGCAGAAATCAAACACGCTGCACAGACGGGAAGTCACCAACAACTCCAGAAGAACTAATTTAATCAAAAGTTTGGTAAGTAAGTTAGAAAAACAAAGCATGAAAATAAAAGTATACTTTATGAGGGTTTGACTGATAATCACAATCAAATTTATTGGCCAACTGCATTCGCACATACGAGGAATTTGACATTGGTGCAATAAAAACAGACAGGCACAGCAATCAAATAAAAAAACTCAAACAGTCAAACAATACAAACATATATACAATGAAATAAATAAATCATAAAGTGTGTGTGTGTGTGTGTGTGTGTGCCATGAGGAAGAAGCTGTTCAAGTGCCTGCTGTCTGGCTTTGTCCCTGGCAGTGGCACCAGCAAACCAGACGGTGATACAAGGTGAGGATGGACTCAGTGATGGCCGTGTACAACTGGAGCATCATTATCTGCAGCCGCCGCAGGAAGTACATCCTCTGGGTTTCTGAAGGCCAATACTGATATTTTGTGCCAATATTCAATATCTTAAGATTTTTCCATTTTCATGGCCAAAAAAAGTCAAATATTCAGGGCTTACTGCTGAATTCTCCTTGTCAGGGTCGCCAAAAACTCATTGGTGACAAGATGTTGCTGCCTTCAAGGGTTTTACAGCTAGTCGAGATGAAAACTCCACCAGTCTTCCAATCAGCCTGAATCACCAATAATGCTGCAATAAGACAACATAAGACAATAAGACAACATCCCCGCAAGTTGAGTAAGTATGTGATGAAACTGTGGTGTCAGGTGTACATACATACATACATACAACACAGCAGAATACAGAAACGTCCTCCTACAGGTGATCAGCTGGACTCACCAACGTTAGATGTTTTGCCTCTTTTGTTCCCTTTGGTATCTGTTGGTATGAAGCTGTGCTGTGTTGCAGTTTACACACATTACAGGATTTCTGAAGTAGCAGTAGGAGTGTTGAAGTAGCAGTTACCTCTCGCCGCCACTGCGCAAATTGCCTCGTGCAGCTTAAAAATGACGAATGTTTTTCTGCAGCTGCGGGCAAAGACGACCCTGCTTGGACGACGCGACCGTTCAATAAAAGGCCGATATCAGGAAACATATATCGGTCTAACCCCTATACTTTATTAAATGTTTCTTTCATCGGCTACCGTTCCACCTCCGCACACTCCACTGATTGACGGACGGCTGTGAAAGCCTGCCGCTCTCTGACCGGTTTGCCGGCACAATAGCGTTCGGCGTACCCCCGGCGGCCACTCGGCGGAGGTCAGCTCTCTCCAGCTCCACCGCTCGAGCCTCTGTTGTGCGCGACGAACGCCGACCGCACAAGAGCCTCCATTACGGCTCCGGCACAAGAGGCTCCCCGCTTCCATTATGGCTTTCACATAAGGGCCTTCATTCGGGCTCTTAGTCATTCTAATGAGCCGGTGCTTCGCGGCTCTGCGGAGCCTCTGACTCGGTCTGCGCTGGGGGGCCCCCCCGGTCGTAACGGCTCCCACGCGACTCCAGGCAGCACCCCCTAATGCAGAAGAGCGCTCGATGAGGATTGTGATTTTATTTTTTTTTTCATTCCGGTAATTGTGACGCTTCAGAGGGCTCTTAGGCAGAGATTTAATGGTGTCTAATGGAATCTCATCACAGAGCAAGAGAGAGAGAGAGAAAAAAGGACAGAGCGGGGGGTGGGGGGGGGTGGGGGAGAGAGAGAGAAACACTGACTAATATCTCGGCATACTTCTGCTTTGCGGCTCACCTATGATACTGCGAACGCAATTACGGGTTTACCCGCCTTTCCAGGCTGAGATAAATCTTTATGATGTGAATTCATCGGCTGCATCGCGGTAAGTGATGCACGCTATAAAAACGCTGTAAGTCCTGTGGAGATAAGGTGTTTATGATGGTGATTGTTTGCTTTATCGTGATCACCATAATTTACCACCCCTTAAATTTACCACATTACTGGATATACTGTGTGTGTGTGTGTGTGTGTGTGTGTTTGTTCGATCCGACAGGCTGCTTTAACTCCCGGTAGTGTTTGACTTCCCTGTTCTCCGGCTCACCCCGCCCTCCCCCCCCCCCCCGCCCTGCTCCTGTGATCTCCACACAGAGGAACAATGACAGCATCACCGTCTCTCTCTGAAGTCCCTCTATCCCCCTTTTGCAGCCACGTCATATTTCACTCTCCTCGCCGTTGCAGAACAGTCTCTCTCTCTCCTCTTTTTTCCTCTCCCAGCTCTTTCAGGTCAAAGCCTTCCATTCTCATCTTGTAATTTCCCCCCGCGGTACAGTTAAAATGAGTTATTTCAATGTCAGTGGCCATGTTTAAATGCCAAACCACTTTTTTTTGGAGAGCAAATGCACACACACAGGAGACCGTGCGGCTGTTGCGCACCAGCTGGATCTCCAGGCGCCTTAACAAGAGGCTGAATATAGTCCAACAAATAGTCTGACAAAGTTAACGGTGTCAGCTGAAGGTACAAAGCAGCACAGAAACCACGAAGGGGACAAACAGTAAAGCTACAGCCAAATAAATAAATGTAAGGCAGTGAAATATTTCAACAGAATATGTTACAAATCAAAAGTGGAGGGTAGAGGGAACGTTCCCTCAAATTCATTCTGACAAGGAAAATACCCTCCTTCACAGACAGATAGATAGATAGATACTTTATTGATCCCCAGGAGGAAATTCTAGGGTTGCAGTAGCATTACAGTATCACAAAACAGAATATAAAAATATAAAATACAAGGCCTAAATACAATAGAACACACAATAAACCTGAAGTAGATGAAGGCACAGCGGATGGATGGCATATTTACACATATATACAAGTAATAAGTAGAATGAACTTGATGTGAGTAATCTACTGCAGTGACTTGAATCTGTATCTCATGATAGTTTTGAACAGGAACAATCCCCGGCTCACTGTGAGGCTGGCTGATGTGTATTAAGTCAGGAGTCAAATACAAGTGGTTTTAATCTAATTGTATTTTGTAACACACACTAAAAGACCAGGCTACCTTTTGTCAAGCAGGTTTATTTAGCTGCTATAGTCTCACTGACAACAATACGTTTTTAATACCGATACAAAATGCTACCGGTGTTTACGTGCAAATTTAGCATTTTTCTCTATACATTTATGTGTGCATGCTTAGGAAAAATTCTATGGCGGCAACGAAAAACTGCAAAACTTTCAAAACGAGCATTAGCACTTCCAAGTATTACTTTCTCATCTCTCATCTCTCATCTCTCTCAGAAAAAGTGTCTCGCATGACCACTGTGAAATGACATTTCCTTGTTAAATTCTGTTAGGTAGGAGACTGAGTTAATACAATCGCTATACCAGGAAACCGTGTCAATCTGTGTCAGTATCTGTATGTATCCCCGTGTCTTTCACTAAGGCTACAGGCTAGCCAACATCACAGTAACGTACCTGCCACAAATCGAGGCTTCAGGTATTATTACTACGGCTCAGCTGATATGGGTTTTTGAAGCTGAGGGAGGATGTGAGGATGGAGGATTTTCAACATTTTGGGACTGAAGATGCCGATAGCTGATATTTTGTGCAGATGTTTAATATCTTTAAATCTGACGCTTTTCATGCCACAAAATTACACATTTCTTTCTCTGCAGCCTTCGAAGCAACAAGCAACTCTCCATAGAAACCCAGTATAATAATGATGAAAATATAATAAGTCATATAAATAATTGTTGTAATTGCTGGAATATTATGTCCAATTTACCATTAATTGGCAAAAATGCAAAACGTGATGTTGTTGGAGTTCACTGCATCCCCAGACATATTACTTCAAGCCTCTTCTACATTCATGCCTCAGGTCAGATAGGCTAACTGTTCATGATTCTTCTCTTGCTGAAACCAAATTGAATCGAGGTCATGTTGTGTCACGTATGATTTAGTGTCTCTATTTCTTGCAGCTACAGTACGAGTACAAAAATAGATGTTAATTGTTGTTAAGTCCCCTTATCACATATTCTCTCACACACACACACACACACACACACACATTACCTGCTCCCTCTTAAGCAGTATCTCTGCAGCTGTCTTGCTCGTATCTCCACATAGGAGCGCTAATTCAATTACTGTCTACACTTTGGCCTGGTTCCCCTTAATGAACACACTCGGGGTGAAGATTCCCTGTGATGATGAAACGTGTCTTATGAGACAATACACATCATTGGCCGATACCTCGTTATTTACAAGGCGATGAATTCATCACGAAAGACAGAAAGAAAGACAATTATTTTGCATGCAGCCATATGGAAAATGTCAGCAATGCAATATTAGAGGCTATTAAACACGTAGCAAGCTGTGTTGAATTGTACCACCGGAGCTGCAGGGATGCATAAGCAAGAGAGGCTGTGAAAGATTAAATACAGTATACTACTTTCACTTCCTGAAATGGTTGCGCTCATATTCTATAAAGAGATGCCTTCACGCGGAAATATAAATGAGGTGTGTGTTTGCCACCGTGCATGACGAGGGAGAAGAGAGAGAGAGAGAGAGAGAGAGAGAGAGAGAGAGGAGGGCGAGAGAAAGAAAGACGGAGATCAAAGGTTGACACACTGACAGCTGTCTTTGATTCACCTGTAAGCCTTCGCAGTCGTGCACACACACACACACACACACACATACTACACACACACACACACACCAGGGGTGACAGCACGGAGCATGGAATTTACATTAACAACACTTCTTGTTTTTCACTCATTTAGACAAGAGATATTTGAAGCATTTATTAAATTATTAATCTATTTATTTATTCATTTAGTCAGTCACTCAGTCATGTTTTTTTCATGGCTGAGAAGCTCAGTGTAATTTCATTGAGCTACCAGATGGTTGAGGGTTTAATTAACAACTTCAAAAGCAATAACTGGAGAGCCGGCCAAATGCACGCACGCACGCACTCACACACACACACACACAGACACACACAGACACACACACACACTCTATTAACTTCCTATGCAGAACTCCTACGCAAGCACAAATGCATATCATCCACACTTGCTTATTAATTCATACTGCACAGAAATCAAACAGAAAGCAGCCATTGTGCGCTCGCCGTGTTTATCTACGCTTCCCTTTCTCTCCCCGTTATAGCGGCGGGTCCCCGAGCTCCCCAGACTGTCTGTGAAGGCGATAGTTGGGAGTTGAGGGGAGGAGGCTGTGGATGGGCTCCGGGCTCCCAGGCTGTAAGTCACACCCCGCTGATTGGATCCTACGGGCCTCTCGGGGACAATAAACACACCCCATCTTCCCTTCATCTCTCCACCGTCACTGGCTTCACTGGCAAGCGCAGCCATTATTCCACTATAATGACATTATTTTGATTGGCTAAGTAACAGTGGGCCTCCATCTGCTTGCATTAGGCATGGTAATCACACAGTATTGGGCTGTGTTAATGGGAGCCGCATAGAGCCTTTAACCTGGTCTGGGGTCAGGCGTACACACACCACTGAAAAGCTACACATCGCTGCAGCATATTAAGCCTCCTTCACTACTTCCTTGCCAAACCAAAATGGAGAGAAAATTAACCTCAAGTACAGCGACTACATTTCTGGGCACAACTGGAGCAATGACAAGATGTTATTGATTGATCAACGTGATAAATTATTAGATGCAGGTCACCAAAGTTTGGAGGGAATTGGAGGGAACGTTGCTGCTGAATGCTTCCAAATAGCCTCCTAGCAATTTGTGCTTGATCTTTACTCTTCATTATAATGATAAAAAATATGAACTCACACTTTGCCATACCTAACTGATGAAGAACAGCGTAAAGTAAAGTTCATTTTAATGATTACAGAGTTGGCTCAGCCGCTTTAGATCGTCTGCCAAGACCAAAGGACATCTACAAAAGTTTGTGCCAGACATTGGCAACGGCCTCCGGTCAGCATTTGTTAGCGATGCTAGATCAAGTCAACGGGGAATCAAGACAGTTGGCTCATTTCAATCTTTTTAAAAGTTCTATTACTTGTTTTTACTCTTACGGTCGTGCAACTGATGGGCTTCCATGCATGTGATTTCAATTTCAAGAATTGGCTCGGGTCCCGTTGTACCAGCGCTGCCAACACAGTCAGTTTCTTACATAACAGGAATACAACTCTTAAAATGTGACGAGAGAATTGATGGCTAGTAATAAATACAGTAAGCTTCTGAAAATCCTGAGCTTGCACTTTAAATTAGTGTGTGTGTGTGTGTGTGTGTGTGTGTGTGTGTGTGCGTGTGTGCGTGCGTGTATAGCATACACATTTCCTCACTGTCATCCATTGTTTGCAGGGTAAACAGGACCATGAGGCTCTTCAGAAGGCCTCCAGATCAATGTCCTTCCTGCTGGAAATGCCAGTCCGGTCTGTTCATTAATCTTTTGCCACCAAACAAAACAAAGAGCTTTGTTAGATATTGGACAATCCAGCGTTGCTTTGATGAATAATCCCTGTTTGCTCACAACAAAGGGAAATTGCTAACTGTACAACTTTGCCACCCAAATTCTTCAATACAGTACAGAGGGCTTTCAGGGGAGGTAACATAACTTTTGCCGGCCATATTGAAAGGTGCCACAACATCTGAACACTTTATTTTATTTCTTACAGATGCCCCAAGGTACCAAACAGACATGGATCGTTTCTGTGCTGTTTTTTTGCATAGAACTGGTCATTCCACCGCTGATACAGCTGATTTTGTGTTCAGATAATGTTGACTAGTTAGCTAGCTAGTTAACACTCACTGTCTTGTTAACACGTATGGTTTGCACAATAGCTAACGTTACGTGGCTATAGGTAGGAGTCGCTGGTTAACATTAGCTTGTGGGCTAGTTAGCTAGCTAACAATAGTATTAACACTCTTATTAACACGTGATTTGCACAATAGCTAACGTTACATGGCTATAGCTATGGCTAGTTAACATTAGCTTGCTGGCTAGTTAGCTAGCTAACAAAGCCCAAAAACAACTGTTAACTGAACTGATCTTCTTAAGTAAGAGTTTCTTGAAAAGTGTAATGTTCCCATATTCTTTGTCATTTGTATATTAATATTTGTATTTCATACTTTCTATATTTAGTATATTTTCATCTTTTTTTTTCTATTTTTGTCAGTAGGTTCTACTCCTGTTCTTATGCAAACCCTCATAATAGTGTAACTGTGTGTTTTTTCATACTTTCATTTCCACTTGTTGCTCACCTGTTGCCGGTTGCCTTGCTGTGTCCTTTTACTATTTTCTTCTGCAAAAGTCCAATTTCACCATTGAAAAAATTGCATTGCATCTAATCACCAAGATGGCGCCACCTGTGGTCGTTAGGAGATTACCACACATCTACTGTATCTACATGTGGGCTCATCGGTGTAGCGTTATAATAAATATTGTTGCTGTGCAGAGGAGCCTGTCTCGCTACACTGAAGGAATTGCTGAATGTCATATGTGCCAATGTTAAAGAAAGCAATTAGCCACTGTTGGCATGTGCTGGTCTGCGGATGAGTAATGGCTGGTGGGGCGGGAGTGTCTAGCCCTGATAAATCCTACCGTCCCCCTGCCTTATTAGTACAATGACTAACTGGGAAGGGGGTGGGGGGGGGACTAAGGTGATAGACCATAGGGGGTGTTGAAGATAAACCCAGATTGACAGCAGAGCGTGGCGGCTAAATGCTAATGCGCGGGGTGACATTTAGCCGCCGCCTTGTGACGCCGGCCCGGGTTAGCTTAGCCGCCGCCGGCGCGCTGACAGACAGAGGGCCAGCGGCGGGGGGGAAATACCCGAAAATACCAGTGCACCGGCTCTTTCTTCTTCCCCCCCCCCTCCTTCATTCTTCAAAATGAAAAGGAGGCGAAGGTAACGGGAGAGAGCTGAGATGTTGTCATGAGGGCTTTTATCACCAGTCAGCAGGCTAAGCTAATAGCAGGTGCTTCAATCAGGGATAAAGGGAGCGACAGGTAAAGGAGGCTGAGGGGAGACAAAAGCAAAGAGGGGGGAAAACAACACACTGGTATTTAGCTCTCCTATCAACGTCTCGGGGAGTTTAGACCGACTCTGACACCTTGTCCGCCAAATCCCCAAGCGCTGCTTTTGTTGATAAACCCTCTGCCTCCTCTCCTTCACCCCCCGCCAGGATGATTTCTATCTCTACCCTCAATTTTCCAGAAATTGCCAGACCATTACAGACAGGAGAAAACTTCTTGCGACTTTTTTTTTTCTCGGCTGGCGGGTTGGAGTTGAGGCAGCCTGTCGAGGCAGAGCGAGGTCTCGTCTTTCTGGGTGGTCGGACGTGATCGTGTGTTGAGACTGTGTCTAATTGGCGGTATTTTTAACCTCAAGTGATGTGTCAGCCAAAGAAACCTCCAGAGTTATGGACGCCACCTTTAATGGAATGTAATTAGTGGACGGTGCACGGAAAGAAAGTCAGTGAGCAGAGCAAGTGCATTCTAGGGTGTGTGTGAGTGTGTGTGTGTGTGTGAGTGTGTGTGAGTGTGTGTGTGTTTGTGTGAGTGTGTGTTCTAACCCTCCTCCCTATCCCTGATTGCTCACGGAATCACTGAACAATTCCGATACCTAATGTCTTGTGACAGGCTGTGTGTGTGTGTGTGTGTGCATGTGTGTGCATGTGCATGAGTGTCTACCAACTGAAGGGATCAAAACTACTATAGGATAAAAATACTTTCTTTTTTTTTTTACATAGTTTTATATTTCAATATTACATTCATTTGTACATTCATTACCAAATTCATCCCCTTGAAACTGAAAAGCTGCAGACCAACAACATATCACAATGAGTAAAGTTGAAATATAGTCCAACTTTTATAAAAGACTGAACAAAGTCAAACTTTTGATACGATCGCTCCAAAAAGGCGCGAGTATTGTTGCTACCTGATGACAAAAAAACAAAAACAAACAGGAAAAAACAAACCTCAACCTTCAATCAGAGAAAATACCACACCGCGTGACCGTGTGTTATCAGATGGGCCGCAGACACACACACACACACACACACACACACACACACACACACACACACACACACACACACACAGAGTACAGTAATGTTTTGGGAATTAGAAGAAGACAGACTCAAGAGAGATTTGTCTTCTCAGGCGACATAATCAGATTTAGGTTTTGGCCCCGAGCATCCTCTGGAGCAGCGCTGATCTGATCTGATCCTGTCGCTGAACACAACAGCAGCGGCAAGCCCAGACTCAACGCTGCCCTCCTCCTCCTCCTCCTCCACCCATCCCCTCCGCCTCCTTCTCCTCTTTCTACTCCCTTCACCCTTATCCGCTCGGCCCCCTTTCAACTTTATTAAACCACCTCATTTATTTTCTCTCTCTCTCTCTCTCTCTCTCTCTGTCTGTCTCTCCTCCCTCGGTACCTTTTTTCTAAACAAGTTATCCCGTGCTCATTACTGCCTTCTGCAAGCATGAAAGTCAGTCTAAACTTTAATGTAAAGAGTGCTGTGTTTATCGGCGTCCTCGCTGGGTGGAGGGACGCCGACCGGCTGGTCAGATAAAGTCTGTCTCTTCCGTGACAAGCCGTCCCGCCGAGTTTCCACCGCACAATTAGTTCATTACAATTGATCTCTGAAGAATGAAAAAACACACACACACACACACACTGATATGTGTAATGGGCCCTCCTTTTATGATGAGCGGCGGTAATTAAAAACGCCACTCTGTGTGACAGGGCAGGGGTAGAGGGAGGGGAAAGGGAAGAGATGGGGAGATGGATGGAGGTGGGGGAAGGGAGGGGGGGAGAGGAGGTAAGAAGGAGGGGAGGCATGGTCTGGTCCTCTCTTTAATGAGGATCCTAATCAACCCGACGGAGGCTGCCCTGAGACCCCCCAGGTTCATTAGACCAGAAAAATCAGACTGCCGGAGAGAGGGAGGACGGGGGGGGGGAGGGATGGAGGGAGGGAGGGAGGAGGGAGGAGAAAGTTGGTTGGTTGGACGAAAACTAAGTGTTAGAGGACGGGGGAGGGGAAGCCAGCGAGAGAGACAGACAGACAGACGAGATGGGAGGATGGCCAGCAGAGATAACAGTGCGGGTCATTGGTCGAGTCACGGCTGCCATCGATCCCCTGATTGGCTGTCTGACGGCTCCAACACGGCTGCCAAACCCTTTAATACTGGGTGTCTCTTACTGTGTGTGTGTGTGTGTGTGTGTGTGTGTGTGTGTGTGTGTGTGTGTGTGTGTCAAAATGAGTAGGCATACTATCTGGGCCATATGCAGCCCGTGTCTTGCCACCAGAACTGATATCCGTCCAACTTCCTCAGGATGCTGATAAGAGCACCTCACAGCTGGGCTGATAACCCACACACACACACACACACACACACACACATACAGGGCTTGGATAGTAAAAATGTGTGTGTGTGTGTGTGTGTGTGTGTGCGTGCTAGTCTGGTGTGTGAGAGTAACGTTTAGTGACGTGTGCACACTGTGAGGTGAGAGTGTTATACTGGCCCTTTCCTGTCCTCTCACATTGATTGGACGGCAGCAGGAGGAACACGCATCGCTTCCAGCAGCCCACTCAACTCCTCTCCTGCCTCCAAATGCCAAGAATCAGTGTGTGTGTGTGTGTGTGTGTGTGTGTGTGTCAGAATTAATTTCGTCTTGGAAAAATATGATGCATAAGACAAAAACAGCCATAATGTTATCAAGTAATATCATTGACTAGACGCGTTTTTATCAACAAAAATGGACATTCAACGTTCAGCGAAACTATTCTTTTTTGGGTGGACTAAATAACGGAAACACCTAACAGTGTCTGACTACCAAGGAGCTGATGAGTGTGTCCTGTTGTCATGGTGCATCCGGAGCTGTGTAGTGGGATGTTGGACCACGGAGGGAGTCTCTCAACCTCTCTGGTCCTGTAAACCTGCTGTTATACAACTATACACAGCGATAATCAGCCCTGATGACTCATGACCACTACAGATCCACCTCCTTGTGTTACAGTTGGCAACACACATTGTGAGTTGAGAGCTTTCCTTTGGTTTTCCTCCCAAAGTAAACCCGAGCAGATGAAGGGAGAAGAGTGAAAGACTCATCAGACCGGATTGCTTTTTCTTTCACTCCAGGTCTTGTGCTCCTTACACACATAATACCAGCTTTGGGAAACCGTCGACTACGGTGGCCCACAAGTGCAGAAGTCAGAAAAGCACAACGGCAAGTCACAAAGGGTATATCCTATTGAACAGCGAAAACTCGCCGCTGATTGGACGAACTGTTTGTCAGTCTGGATGAATAGGAAAACCCACCAACTGTTAAAGGGTAATTCCGGGATTTTTCAACCTGGCCTCTATGTCCACAAAATCACTTTTCATACCTTTAAGTACGTCCACTAAAAGTGCTTGATTTTGCCACTGACAGGCTCAGATTGTTATTCGTGTGTCTGACAACATTACTGAAAGGATCGCTACAGAAATAGACCGTTTTTAACCAGAAATAGACCTTTTTTAACCTTTGTGTTTTAGTGGACGTACTTTGACCGCCTGTATTACATTGGAGCCTTGAGCCGCCGTTACGCGACTGCCGGTTGAGCCGATCGACCGGAGCGACTCCGAAACTTTTGGGATCCACTTAAAGGTATGAAAAGCGATTTTGTGGACATAGAGGCCAGGTTGAAAAATCCCAGAATTACCCTTTAACTGTTTACCACAATAAGGGCAATGCATACTCTGGTTGTCTTTCTAGTATCGTTGACAACTTGTTCTCTCTCTCTCTCTCAAAGGCAAAAAACTCTTCTTCTACTGGTTTGCGAGTACAAAATAGCGACTTTGGCTCCTCCCAGACAGACAGACAGTTCGTCCAATCAGCGACAAGAATTCATTGTTCAAGTGTGTTGTGTTTTCTGACTTGCTTGTTTTGTTTTGCACTTCAGGGCCACCGTAGTTACAAAGCTACAAAGGTGTCGATTCTTGCTTGTCTTTGCCGATACACTTTCTCTATTCAGCGTATGTTATTGTGATTTTTTTTCTCGACTGCTCCTCTCGCCACATGAAATGGCTCTGCAGCTTTTGTGTCCGATACTCCCGCTTGTCCCGGCGCGCCGCTGCCCGTTTTTTCCTCCCGTCGCTTTGAAAACACATAAAAGTGGAGACTGTCAGACCTCTTTCTGAAGCCGCCGCGCACTGCTAATTGGCATTCAAGTTAATATGACTCCCCTGTGCCTCTGCCTTTGTAATTGTGATTTAATTACCCAACATAAGTTAAGTCTCGTTAAGTCCTTTTTCATGAGGTGTTTACATTATTTTGTCAAGTAAATTAAATTCACTTACAAAAATAAAAGCGGAGGGAATGACGAAGTACTAAAACGACCGATCTGAAGTACCTAAAGATACCTGTCCGTGGCTCCGATACTGTGGCGACTCCAAAGATTTGCCAGACAACAAACATTCATTATACCCGGGGACAAACATTTTCAAATTGTTCTCATCTAAAGAGGCCTCGCGGCTTAGAGGAGTAAACAGAAACCACCGAGGAGCTTAAGTCTCCAGGATGCTGGTGTGCTGGTTTGAATGGCTTTGAGGATATATCGAGGGAACCTCAACGCGCCCGGGGGGTCGCACGCATCCCGGTGCATTAGGATAATCACCTGTTTTGTTTAACTGAATTATGGAACGCCAGACTGCAACGTGATTGAGCAAACAACTATTTTTAATCCCGGATGTGTAACTCGATTAAAGGCAATCTAATGTGGGCGCAGCTAAACCAATACGCACTTTTCACAAAAAAAAAAAAAGTTTGCCGCTTAATAAAATTTTGTGCATTTAATAAGCAAATTATTCTAATCAAAAAACCTCTTGCCAAACCAATTAGTGATAAATTATAATCTTATGATAAATTATCTTGTGTTGACAGCCTAAGGGAGCGCTGCAATCAAACATTAATTATTCATTGAGTAATTAAGTTCATAGGTGTTTCTCCCGCCCTCTCTCTCTCTCTCTCTCTCTCTCTCTCTCTCTCTCTTTGTGTGTGTGTAGGTTGAGTGGCCAGAGTGTCATCTAAACTAGTGTGTAAAAGCTTTTGCTGCACGATACCTCCATGTGGCCCAAAGCACCGTGGAAGTCAGTCTAACTCCACTCCGAAACCTGTGCAAATGTGAACGCCAAAATAAAAGTCTCACAGCTGCTACCTGTATCGTTCTGTGAAATCAAGGCCTAAATATCTTTCTGACATCAGTTCAAAATTGTTTTAATATGAAATTTTACCATACCATAATATAACGTTCATTTAGGTTGACATTGAATTTGACCACCACCTGCACATATATGATCTTCCTAACTCTTTTGCTAACAGACTATTAGCATCTAATCCAGGCTGCAGAAACGCGATCAATTCCCTAACCGGTGCAGTAAAGCATGCGCGTTTACTTCGCACAAAAAGAAAAACAAAACAGCCCTTGAGAAAATATAGTATTATTATATAGTCATGATATAACTGACAGTTCAAACCTCAAACAGACAGGTACCGAATTGCTTTCTGAAAATAACCGGCCGGCCCAGATATGTCAGACGGGGGTTGAAAGGACAAAGCGTGTTCCCGGGAAAACAACGCCAACATTCATCAAGTTCAATTACATGGAAGAGACATCAAACTTTCGACAAACGAGATGAGCGAAGCAGCTGGAGTTTGGGACAGGGTTTTTGTTTTCTTGAAAAAAAGGCTGTTTTTTCTTGCTGGGAGAGACAGCCTATTACCAATAACAAAGATTTGGATGAAGACACGAGGAAGATTAAAGAATCAAAGAAATAATGAGCTCTAACTGTCCCTCTTTGGGTTTTTTTTTTTGTGCATAGCTTTGCTCCAGACATCTATCAGATTCCCCTTCTCTCTTTCTCTTTCTCTCTCCAAGATGGAAGAGTAGCATGCTGCTGCCATCTAAAGGTGCAGGAGGACTTCTTCTTCTCAACGCCGTTTTTGTGACAAAACGACTCAGCCCTCCGTTCGCATCGGTCCGAGGGAAAGACTTTCTTCAAATACAAAATGATCAGCTGATGTTTCCACCTGTCACCGTGGTGTCGGTGGAAGAGGAATGTGAGAGATTCAACTTGCAGCTTCCCGCATACAAGCAGGAATGCAAGGGGAAGGATGTGAGTGCTTATGGCTCGTAAGCCCTGACCCAGCTCCGACCACCAGTGTACTGAAGTGTATTGAAATCCTTTTCCACCTGTCATATTTTCTCATCATACCTATTGGATAAACTGTAATACATGTTTAAAAAAAATCAAAAAAATCAAAAAAAATAATCAATAAAATTCAAAAAAATCAAAAATCAAAATAAAATACAAAATATTGGTAAACTAACACGAGGCAAAAAAAAAATAAAACACCAATATAAATACATTTTATGAAATGTATACTTCTCCTTTAAAGACACTATCGCCATATAATGTCCACCTATGATTTATACTGAATTTGCGTTATGGGAAAAAAAGGTGGGTAAACTCTATTCTGCAAACACACACACACACACACACACACACACACACACACACACACACACACATAATCGGTTTAATCAGTGTGGCTGTACTGTGGAGGCCTTTCCCCCCTTCGATGCCAGGCAGTATTGCGGTGATGACCTCACTGGCATATTGATGTCAAGTCTTTATTGTGCGGGTTTACGGTTGAAGAGGGAGTGTTGATTATCCTGTAACCTCTCCACCCCTCTCCCTCACCTCCCCCCCTCTCTCTCAGCTAACGACGGCGTGTGTGTGTGTGTGTGTGTGTGTGTGTGTGTGTTTAGTCTAATGAAAGCTGCAGGCCCTATTGTACGTCGACGTCAAAGCCTCCATCAGTCTCTCTCTCGCGACTGTGTCTGCGCGTTGGGTCTCTCTTATCCCTCGCTTGCTTAAAACAGGCCTTTGAAGGGTGTTTGTGTTGCTCCCCCCACGTCTGACTGTCACCGAGCCGCCGCCGCCTCCGTCCTTGTTCCAAAACCCAGATATTCATGTTGCACAGGGCGCCAAAGATGCAGAGAGAGAGAGAGAGAGAGAGAGAGTGAGAAGAGGAGAAGAAGATAGAAGATCTAGACACAGCAGAAGAAGAGAAGAAAAAAAGAAAGTCAGACAAACAGACAGACGGATCACACACAGAGACGTGGTTAGCTCTGCAGACGGCTCCCGCAACCAGGAAGAGACAATTTGTAATGGAAAAAAGTTTTTAAAAAAAGAGATGAATAAGCAGAATGGAGATATCCCTTACTCTTACTTTATTGACTCATTTGAAATATTTAAGCTTTCAAAATAAATGTTCCTCCATGACTTGATGAGACGTACTTTCTGTGCATACTGGTGTTGTTCGATTTTTTAAAGGACTTCTACAGTTTTTACCCTCTTCAATTGATGGCTCCTTGTCTTCACACCCACTGGCTGCTCTAGTGTAGCAGCAAAAATATTGGCTTTACAAAAAAAAGGAGCGTAAACAGAGCCCAGATTCCTCTTCTCCGCTGACTGACTGCTCATTGCTAATAGCTCCACAATTGGCCAATTTACCATTGGCCAATTTCTGATGCAATGCCTACGGAGAGCCTTTGTACTCTGTATTGGATGCCATTTAAAATCTCACAAAGTACAATACTTCAGTCAAAGCCGGCTTGATAAAAGTAAAGTACACAAAAATGCTCCTCAACTACAGTAAGAAGTGTAATTTCTTACTTCTACCCTTGATTTGTGAGGTGTGTGTGTATATGTGTGTGTGTGTGTGTGTGTTGTACTAGTGGCAGACTTTACTCGTCTCCTGCACTACCCAGCATCCTCAGTCCTTTATCTCAGTTCCCGGGATCCTATACCGCTGCAGTAATTGCCACCAGAGCGATTGCTCCTCATTAGATGCTATGGAAGCTGTAATTGGCCGGCCCAGGCACAGCGATCAATGCCACCGTTATTACCGGGGTTTCAGGCGCCCCGGGTCCTAGACGGCGGGGGCCCAGCCGAGGCCAGAGGAGAGCAGGTAGGGCAGCGAGGTGAGGCTGCACGGGGCTTGTTACGGGGCTGCAGAGACCGGACGGCGCGCTCGTCTAGGTGTCTTATCGACGGCTCGGTGTCCAGCGCTCCATCTGCTCTCTCCATCCCGCCCATTGACGCTTTTCCATCTATAGTATCTACCGCTCAGCCTCAACCTCCCCGTCTCTCACCCTGCCTCATTACTGCGGCTCCTCTTGCCTCCGCTCCTCATTCTTTGGCCCTGTCAAAAGTTACCGGTCAAATAGTGTCCAGACAGTCTCAATCTACTAGTGGGGGAGTGGTGAATGTATTTCAGTGACTCGCTTCACTAGGTCTTGCTGTAGTTTAGTGGTAGTCCAGTTAAAGGTGCACATTTTAAAGGTCAATACATCATTGTCAAATGAATTACACCTGAAAATGAACACCACTTTTCCCATTCCCCATTGCTTGATGTTGTTACCTTCTCCCCTCCCCCTCCCTGGCATCTTTGGCTTTATTGAAGAGGATAAACATGTTGTGATTTTTCCCCATCAGCCTTTCTCTCCTTCCACCATCTGCCGTTGCCAGAAAGTGTGAAACACAGAAAACAGAAATCCATATTTCTTAGGTTTCAGTTCATATAATAACCCTTTCCCATATCCCAAGGGCTGAAGTAGTGGCTGACCTGGAGTCTTAGTTCCTGCAAGAACCTCTGCACATCGGTATGTCGGTCCGTGACAACGACCTTGACCTGGACCCCCTTTGCACTACAGCAGAGAAAGGCTTCGCTCAAAGCCCTCGGCCTCCATTCTTCGGCACCTGAAAACATGCAGCAGCACACAATACCAAATGGCTAACAGGCATGACTAGCTGAATGCCAATGATCATAGCGTAGCTCCCGACTGCTAAAAACAATTGAAAAACAGAAATAAACGCTGGTGAATCACAACCCCAACAGCTATGGTGTCTTTGATACGCCTTGTACTTTGAATGCATCCATGGGAAACAGAGAAATGTGACGCGATGACAACATGGCACTGGTGATCTCCGCAAACAATGAGGTTCCCTGCCGGTATACCATTCACCAACGGCTGACTGGACCACCGATTAGCATCACAGTCAGCACAACCCTGCTTCACTTGTGTTCATCTCAACCGATGAAGGTTTTTTCCGGGTGCAAACGGGGTCATCTCTTGTACAGCGCCATTCAGCTGTCTTCAGGTACTTAATCACTTCATGAGGACGGCGTTTCATTTGAGAGATGCTATGAAGAGGAGAAGGACAGAGGCAAAGTTGAATGGCTTGAAAACAGTTGCAACCTTGATAGAATAATTGTAGAAAATAGATAGAAAACCTCCCGTCACACAGAATCAGACTTAACCACCCTTTGAACTCTTTCAACTTTCTCCTCAAGCAGCTTTAGAGCTCGTTAAAAGTGTGTTGCATGCTGTATATGCAGATATATGCACATATTATCTGATTCCAGCACTTCGTTGCAATTATGGCGCGACGTTGGGAAAGATATTCAAACCTGCGATGTCATTTCTTTTGTAGTACAGCCGTGACATTTGGCACCGTATTATTCACACACATGGAATATATTCCATCCCATTGATATCTTCTGAAATGCTGGGTTGAAGGAAGCCTGTTGCAAATGGGTTGAAAGTTCAATACAGTATAGCAGGTGTGAGCCAAAAGTAGCAGGTTTATTTTCTTGAAACGATCTGTTGCTCTTGGAGTCGACTGTATTTCAGGTTGGTATCCAAAGGTCAGGATGGTGAAGGAATGGAAGATATGTTGCATTAACTGTTGTATTTCAAGACGTTTTCAAAGGTAATAGTGGCTGAATGCCTTAACTGGGCCATCATGAGTCATTAACATTGTTGTCCTAATTTCACACACGCTGTTTAATAGGCCTTTAGTTTCTCATACGACCACTGGAGAGACATTACAAACAGGCCCCATTACACTCAGCACAATAACACACGTGTATTTCCAATGATTGGCAGTGACCTCTGGTGATATGAAAGCGCTGCCGCGTTCGTTGTAATCAATAGCGCCATCACATCGTAGGGCGGCTCGCGATCGATGTGCATGAAAGCTGTAATCGCCACCATTACTGTAACGGCCCGCTTCGATAGGCGCCGGCTCGGGGAAATTACAGATCTGATCAAGAAATGGAGGCTGACGAACACCGACACGACTTTGTTTACAGCGTGTCTGAATGGGTGAAAGGGCCGAGAAGATGTTTACTCATGCTTAAGGTGAAGAAGAAGAAGATGTGGTTTCAAGGTTATTTTACCTGATTGTGTGTGTGATGTACTTAAGCTGCAGAATGGGTGTGAGTTGGGATGTGTATTTGTTGTGTCGCGCTGCCCCCTCTAGGATGTAGGCCTGTACTACAGTGAGGTAGTTTAAAGCTGAGCAGTGCAGAACGGTGTTGTTGATACATCCACACAGGGGCAGCATCTACCCGTCTTATCCACCCAGTACAGGAGAATATCAGGGCATGGGTGTTCTTTGCCCCCCCGAAACTCAAGCAATCACCTCTCTACCTACATTGGGCCTCTGACCATTGACCATAGTCGAGATAGCATGCATTTTTGTAGCGTTTCTTAAAATGCATCTATGCAGGGACCTGAGGCTTTGCTGCCAGTGATCCAGCCACACCTGGGATGGCTAAATACATTATTTTTGAACATCCCTCCAAGTCAGACCAGGAAGGAACTGAATTTTGCACTGCAGGCCAAGTGAGAAAGTCTGATTCTCTGCAGACCGTAAACAGTCCGTTCTGCTGTGTCCAGGCAGAGGCATGGTGAAACACTTGGTGTTCATCCCGAACTGAATAGTAAGTTCATTAGTCACCATTGTAATCCAGGATTGATAAAAAGTAACTAGTGAATTAAACTCTGCATGTGTCTTTTATTTATAAAACAGCTGAAATGGATGAGTAGAAAAGACTGCATTTAATCTCTTGAATGTTCAGAAGTAGAAGTGTACATCAGAAAGAAATATACTGTAAATGTCCATCAAACTGATGACTGGAGCTCAGTGGAGTGTGACATATCGGGATGATATTGACCCTTTATTAAATATCAGATATCGGCCAATCATTGTCATCTGTCGCCAATATGGTGATGGTCCTCCATGTTTTTCCTCAATATTTCATTTACAGGCCGTAATGTATCCCAGGGTTACTTTACAACCATTGAATAAGTGGTTGGATCACTGGGTCGCCTAACTATGTTTTAGTCCCATGATGGTCTAAATGCTGCTTCAGAGGCTTTTCCACCCTGACAGAGAAAATTCTGGGTGCTTGTAATATTTTGGTATGGTCAAATTTAAAGATATTGATTATCGACACAATAAAACCCCCATATCAGTTGAGCCTTAGTCCAGTCACAAGCCTGTGCTGTGTCCTGGCTGCCTCCCCCTGCAGGGCCTCCATCCCTCCACACGATGCCAGTGTTGCCCTGCTGATCGCTGAGCCCTCCGTTGAGTCCGCTGCCTCCCGTCGCACCCGCCCTCTGACAGCCAGCACATACAGCAGACCCACACAAGTGATACAAGTGAACTGATGCGAGAGACTCGGATAGAATTAGTGATGAAAAGTTCCTTTGAAAATGTCACAAAAAGGGACGCGGTTATTCAGCGTCTCACAGATGAAGCTGTCACTTTCTCAAATGGTGAATCCATTATTGAAGACGGGTATGAGTGAGTGTGTGTGTGTGTGTGTGTGTGTGACTGTGTGACTGTCCGCTTATTTGTATGTGCAGCATGTGGGAGTCTGCTAACTCTTCCATCTTTGGGCCCATCCATCCATCTCTCTCCCCCCCCCACCCCCTCCCCTGATGTATTATGGGCCGGCTGCGTAGGGTCCAGGAAGCAACGGGAGATAAGGGAAAGGGCGGAGGGCCAGGCTCTGCGATCCCACAGATAGCACCTAATCACATTCATTACATCAATTAGAACAGGCCGACACAACGCCGGGCCGGGACTCAGACCTCCGTCTCCTGCTGATCGATGCTAAACACATAGCACATCCTCCAACTTTCACCCTCCATCACCTCCGTCCTACCCCACCAAACATACCCCCACCTGCCATACCGGTCACTACTGGTGGGGAATTCATTACCAATCTTCCATACTAGGGTTTGATCAATATGGGTTGATATCCCGATATCCATTATCTTTAAATTTGACCGTTTTCATCCACAGAAATTCAAAGAATTCAGTGTTTTTTCCAGCTTTGTATTCTTGCCAGCCTCTGAAACAGCATTTAGATCATGACACACTACAGCTCCTCATTGAAACCCAGGATAATAACAATAATAATAATGTGTGTATTGAATCTGATCAAAACATGGCAGTAGAACTAATACAGGTTAAGGGCTTCCCATAGACAACCAGTGTAGTATTGATCAATTCTAGAGTAAATATGTGGCCAATATCAGCCCATGCATGCAAACCGATATATCGGTCTACCCCTCCTCAACCTTTCCAACAGTTGACCTATTGCACCCTTTCAGTGGAGGGGACGCTAGGTGCCTTAAAGCAGGAGCTGAATGCACATCCTGAAATCCCCAGTGTGTGCAACTCAATCCCCAATAATCACTAAGAATGAAGGAGAATCTTAAAAAAAAAAAAAAAAGACAAGTGGGGAATCGTACTTTAAGACCACACACTGGAGTTAAGCCGCGCACAATGGACGCCGAAAGATCCATAATAAAATCATAATCTGAGCCGGTTGATCAGGAGTTGTAATTTGTACTGTAGCTTCAGCGGCCAATAGATAACAGCGGCTGTACGCGGCATCCGTATTATATATATTTATATTATTTAAAAGTCGACGCAGACCTCCTCCTCCCGGTTCAAGTTGCAAAGGAAGAGCAACAAAAAAATAAAAATAAAAGCGATGTTTTGGCTGAAATCTCAGGGAGGGCCTCTCTCTCTCCGTCTGTGAGTTTTACTGGTTCGATAATCTCCACGCAACGCAATCCTCTTTAGGGAAGAGCCGGAGCCAAATCCTGGCAAATATATTCATTTACTCTTAATACTTCAAACTATAGAATCAAGCGCTCAAGTATATTCTTATTGGAGTTGGAATAAAAATGAAACTGCTATGTGTTGCGTTTTACACATCAATATTGCGTAGTCACATTGATTGTGTGGCCATGGTGTAATTGCCATAAACAAAAGATATCGAGAGTGCTAGAGTTTCTCAAAATCTCTGGTGTCTTTGTCTTTACTGAAGAGGATAAACATGTGGGACGTGATTTTTCCACGAATTCTCCCATTAGCGGTGAAAGAACAGCGCCCTCTTCCTGTTCTGTGCCGTAAAGCAAAACGGCAGATTTCCCTCCAAATCAGACCTGGCGGCAAGCTAGAGACCGGGAGAGGCTGCCAGTCTTGTTTGTTCACGGTGATGATACTATGAATGTGGTAACGGTGGTGAAATGCCACAAGACAAGAGGCAAACACCTCCCACACACAGACAGAGAAGGTGACACAAAGTTTAAGGTGATGATGAGCGAGATGTCACGAGGTTAAAGCTGCCAAACCAACGTCTACTGTAACGTCTACCGGCGAGCGCGTGACACACTCAGGTATGGCCATCGTTCGTGGAATGCCACCCCCGTGCATTCACGGCATCAATCAGATGTCTGAGCCAGATCGCGGGTCTGACGGACAGGTATGCATCACCGCGTTCATCTCTTTTGCAAGCCGGATGACTCATGACCAGCAGGTGCAGCATTGTGTGTGTGTGTGTGTGTGTTTCATCAGTGACCTTGTGACTGAGTAGGCCCCGTGATCTGGAAACCTTTTGCCTTCTTCCCCGGCGACAGAAAACCTGGTGACACCGGGATGAGCGACAGGCGAAGAAGAGGAGAAATGGCGCCGAAAACTGGGAGAGAGATAAAATGGTTAGATAAGGTCGGGGGCATGGGCGGAAAAAAAAAATAAAAATGGGAAAGTGGATAGATTGCGAGAGAGGAGAGACAGAAAGAAGAGGGGGTTGGGGGGGGAGGAGGAGGAGGAGGAGGAGAGAAGACTGATGTTATTGATACACTGAAGCTGCAGAAAGAGGAGAGGAAGGTACACTCGATTTTTTTCCCCCCTCCCCAAAGCACTATCGGAAGACATACATTACAATGACGGGGACTGCAACCACACCGACCACACAGAAAACACGTCGCCTTTATTTCATCTCCCGCAGACGGTTATTAATAAAAAAAAAAAAAAGAAACAAGGACAAGGACACATAGACACACGGGGAGGGAGAAAAATAAGAGAGACGAGAGAGAGCGATGGTGAGCGGAAGGGGAGGGACGGTGGGGGGGGAGGAAGATCCTGTCGAGGAGGAGGAGGAGGCTTGTCCGCCGGAGAGCAACGGGACTCAGGCCTCGCTCTGTCAGGGTGATGAAATAAGCTACCGGCCCGCCATCCTACACTCCACACTGACTACCGATGTGAAATCCAAAGCTTTTCTTTTCTCACCCCCTCCTCCCCCTCCTCCCCCCCCCCTTCCAAGTATTCATCTACGCCCCTTATTCCTCTTACTTCCCCTCGCCGACTCCCCTCGCTCCCTTTCCCTCTCCTAGTCTCTAGCGTTATCAGTATCTGACACACAGTGAATCAGGGAGTATCTAGCGGCCTGCTATCAGACCTCTCTTCATCTCCCACTGCCCCTCTGTGCTCAGGCCTATCAATCAGAGAGCCGCTGCCGGGACACGCCGAACGCCGAACGCCACCGCAACCGCTGACACGGGTTCGCATCTGCCACAACGCCGCCGCGATAAAACGACACAATTAACGGGGGGGCCATTTGAGCACACGGGGACAGAGGGCCCGAAAAACAAGAGTTAGCGCACAACGGTTTGATTTGGATGTCAGGATTGTGCTTGGTTTGTCATATACAGGCCAGTTATGTCATCCACCTCTGATCTGAGAGACGGTGACTTCAGTTTCAGTGGTGTCAGTCTGCAGTGAAACCTGCCTCACCCTGCCTTAAGGAGCTGCTTGACCCACCTGAAAGTATTGGTTTCACCGGAGAGTTTTAGTGTCCCGTGGTCTAAATGTTGTTTTGGACGCTTTTCCACCCTGACAAGAACAACATTCTGCTGAAAACCCCGAATCCCTGTCATTCTGTGGAGTCTTTTAGCATGAAAATGGTCAAAGTTTAAAATATTGAATATCGGCACGCAGCCTCACTCCACAAATATCTGTATCAGCACTGGCCTTCAAAAACCCTTGTGGGTCAGACCCTAGTTTAATGTTGTAATGCAATCTGAAAGCATCTTGAATTAAGTTTAATGCACAAACACATGTGACAAAAAGGGGGGGTTGGAAGTATGTTTGAGCCTCTCATCTATTATTGAAGAGGCCACTAGATCCAGATCGCATCAGGCCTGGGACAGTAGATAGTGTTTCATGGTGGCTTTGTCTTTAAATATTCTCCTAGATTGAAAGCTTCAAAGTAAACTTCAATTACTGCAGTGATTAGATCTGGCCTGCTCCATTAGAGGACATTCTAGCTAGGGGGGGGGACAGAAAGAGAGAGTGGGGCGAGGACTCTCAGACCCCCAGCCAAGGAATTACTGACTATTGATCTTGCTGCCACAAGCCATCTGACAATGACATTATAGTTGTGCAGCCTCAGAAGGCAGTACAGTAAAGCACAGACGCTGATGTCGTCTCTGCAAAGCACTTAGACGTGGGGATGAAATCCCATTTCATTTGGGATGGGGTGGAGAGGAATGGGTTTCTGCTGGCTCTGGGTTAAAGGTCCCGTATCATTTTGTTTTCAAATGCACTATGACTCAGGCTATAATAATGCTCTCCATGTAGTTGAGTTAAAAGGGGATTTATTGAGTGAATTCAAAGCCCTCGCGGGCCGAACCGTCACCATGCTGGACTCCGATTCGCAGACGACACCGTCTTCTCTAATTGAAACGAGGTCAACCCGCTGCTGGTAGATCTTAAACCAATGTATGAAATGACAGGAAATTCATGATGATGATGATGATGGTTTTCCCAATGACAATGCCAACACTGTTGATTATGTCGATGACGACGTCGGATATGCTGATGATGACGACTCTTCCGCCACTGTTGAAGATGTCGATGACTTGGGGAAATGAGCGTTGAAAAGGCAAAAAAACGTTTTCTTAGACGGCGGAGGGTTCCAGATAACGGTCCTGGAGCTCTGGAGCTCCTACATCGATAGTCTCATTGACCATCTAATCTATTGCATCTCACTGTCAACCATCCACCCCCCCTCTTTGCAGGCTCCCGAAACCCATTACAACAATCTGATCAGCGCCATAATCACAAAACAAAACCTCACAATAAGAGAGAAAGTGAGACGGAGCGGGGGTCCGAGGGGAAGAGGGTTTTTATTTCATTTTTCTTTCACAGGGAAGGAATAAGAGAAAGGGCTCTGTGGAGAAAAGAGAGCCAAGAAGAAACATGGGCGCTCAAGTGGGAGAGGGGAAGATGGAGATGGAGAGAGAGAGAGAGAGAGAGAGAGAGAGAGAGAAAGAGCGAGAGAGGGGAAAGGCAGGGGGAAGATAGATCACGGTCCTGAGCGATTGTGACAAGCATAGACCCTATCAGCCGCTGTTTGTTTGCACACTCCCCTCTCTGCATTAAAGGAGCCGTCCAGGCCGCCGGCAGGCCGCGAGCGCTCCATCTCATCACCTGACACACCAACAGATGTTATGGGCCGATAAGAGCCCCGCGGCCCCTTCCCTTTGCATCTACGATTACCTCCGCACAAAGGAGGAGGTGGGGGGAGGAGGAGGAAGAGGAGGAGGTGGTGGCGGGATGGAGGGTAGAGGGGCGAAGGAGGCAGGGTGAGAGGAAATCAAATACTTTATGATGGCCCGGTGTAGAAAAATAAAGAAATGAGGTGTGTGTGTGTGTGTGTGTGTGTGTGTGTGTGTGTGTGTGGGAGGGGAGGGGGTGGGAGATTGAAAAAAAGGGGGAGAGAGGAGGAGAAGGTAGGGACACACTCATTTGTCCTGTGTGAAGTGGTAAATGGTCTAAGCGAGCTTCCTGGCCCCGCGCTGTTTGTCTCTGTCCTAATCGGCTTATTCCATAAGCACTGCTGCACCATCGTCATTAGGCAATGATAATGATATTATTTAACAGGGGATGAGAGAATTAAGGAGGCGCGCTATCTGATGGCTAGTTTTGTTCGCGGCCTCATTTCCTCGTCCTCGGAAAAAAGCGCCGCGTTTCCCAGTCGATAAGAATTGTTTTCGCAATTGTAAATACGCTTTAATGACAGCCATGTCCACTGGCTTTATTGCCTAAAAACATCATTACTCCAACTTTTATTGTGTATTACATGGCTGGCTTGTTCTCCAAATAACACTAACTAAATTGGGATGTCAAAAAACGCCGCGTGGACCATCGTTCTTGTTATGGCGAGCGTAACCCAATCACTCCAATAAATACATACATATCTCTCCCCGCCGCGCTCTCTTCCTCCGTCTCTTCTTCCTGATCACTAATTTATGATATAATTTAACAACGTTTCTATATTTGTTCCGCTAAACACTTTGCGCGGCGTCAAATTACAGCTCACAAAAAGATCATAGGAACCCAATATCACGCATCCTATTCTCCGCAATCTGAATGGAGAGATTGTGTTTCCTTTTCTTTTCCCCCCTTTTCTGCGTGCCGTCGGGTCCAGAGGGGGATAGATGACATTACTAAACACAAATCAGCCAATAGAATAAACAAACTGGGGGAGATAAACAACAATGCAATCTCTATCTACGCGTAAACAATATGGAGTGTGTGTGTGTGTGTGTGTGTGGGGGGAGTTCTCTTGATGAGACTGAATATGTGCAGATGATAAGCCAAGCAAGGTAATCAATGCAGTAATGATAAGGGGGGGGTGGGGGGGGGGTGTAGGTGGGGGTTGTTACGCCAGGTCCTATCACGGGGAGTCATCAGTGGAATTTATATAGCGCCTTGCCTGCCCTGTGTGTGTGTGTGTGTGTGTGTGTGTGTGTGTGTGTGTGTGTGTGTGTGAGGAGCAAAAGCGTGACAAACGCGTCATCTCGTGTGCGAGGGAGATAAGCTCTAAATAATTGCGGTCTGACAGGCCTGAATAATGGCCAAATTAGACAGAAGGTGCACATTATTACGAGGCGGCAAACATTCAAGGCCGGTTTGAGATGTAACCGGGCTTGATTAAGGCTTCGCCGTGATGATGGTGATGATGATGATGGTGTTGTTAGACCTCCCGCCCCGCCCCGCCCGCCCGCCAGCCGTAATCCCATTTCCTCTCTTCTACTTTTTCCTCTAATATCTTTAGTGTTTTTTTGGGTTACCTGTGGACGACCCCCTGTTGAGCACCGGGCCCACACACCGAGAGCAAAGAGGGAAAAGAGGGAAAGACGGTGATGAGGGGGAAAAAAAACCCAGCCGCGGCGAGTGATAATCGGCGGATAAGAAGCGAGGTCGAGGGAAGGATGAGGACGCGGCGGGGTGACGCGGTAGAAGAAGAAGAAGGGGGCGTGGCCTCTTTGATGTAGATCGGCTCGGGGGGGGTTGGGTGTTTTGTCTGCGCCCGCGGTTACGCCGTGCTCGGCTAGAAAGACGAGGCCTGGGCTCGGGTCGCCGCTCACCTGATGCTCCAACCAAAACAAGGCGTCTGTATCCGCCGTGCAGATCAGAGCCAGTCAGACGGGCCAGAGCAGATAGGATCAGGGGTGCAGCGGAGGGTGAACCCACCTAGACTCCATTTACCTCCATGACCTGACGGGAACCTTTACAGCATCAAACATCATCCATCAAACTGATGTAGGTTGTATGGAGAGAGGGTAAATTCATGCTTTTCAAAGTAAAATGGATCTTTGATTAACGCAGATTGTCTCATAATTTACTGACCTTTACATCACCAGATAGAAGAGAGAGTCGTCTCCTTTGACATGGATTATAAGCAATCACAAGTTAAAGTGCAGGACACATGATATACTAACAGACACATGTACACATAATGGAGGGAAACTAGATCCAAAATGAGACATCTCAAAAGATTTAAACAAATAATCATACTTTTAATAGTTAACAGGCTAACATGTTTTGGTAGACTGGATCTGCTATATTGTAGAAATTAAATGATGAACTTAAAGCTGCACTTGTTTGAAGGACTGTTGGAGGACTTCATTATCCAGAGATCCTGTAAGGTGAGTCATCTAAATGGCTTCTTAGTGTCTAGTAGGGATGGAGGCAGTGAAGAGGAGTTTCCCACCAGTGACCATGAATGGAAAATGGACTGAATTTATGTAGCACTTTTATCCAAAGCACTTTACAATGTATGTCTCTCATTCACACTCACACTCACACTCACACATCGATGGCAGTGAGCTACCATGCAAGGTGCTTCCTGACCATCGGGAGGAATTTGGGGTTCAGCGTCTTGCCCAAGGACACTTCCACATGTGGACTGGAGGAGCCGGGGATCGAACCTCCGATCTTCTGATTGGAGGCTGACCCGCTCTACCACATGAGCCACAACCGCCCCTCGTACTCCACGCCAGATTTTCTTTTTTGGGCAGACGGTGAATCTCCAGCATCTCAATTAGGGATTATGAGACGCTCTGATTTAGCTGATTTAGACCGACAGGATGGGTGTCTCTACATAAACCTCTTGCCTGGTGCAGCTTTAAAGTCATGACTTTCACTGTTTCACTGCAAAATGGACAGATAGCGTTTTGGAATGGAGCTCTTCAAATCTGTCTAAATCAAGAGCCCATGTGCAATATCACCGAGAGTGATCAGACCCAGATCACATCCATAATCTCCGTGCTGATCGCTGCCCGAGCAGACGGTTATCTGAGTGTGATAGTGATTGGGAGATTAGTGTTTTTACATGCTTATCCGTGTAGACCTCCCCGAGGTAGTCGCTGCTGAAACGCTGCATCAGATCAGAGACTCAGACACGCAGATCCAGCATGCTGGGGTTGAGGGGTGGGTGGGGGGGTGGTGGAGGGGTGGGTGGGGGTGTGGTGGGGGGCGGGTGGCTGGAGTGGATCATGTATATAATCACTCATTTATCACCGCAGCATCTTGCCAAACCACTGAAACACTGCTCTAATCACAATAACCAGAGCAGCTGCTATTGTTTCTCTATCTGTGTGTGTGTGTGTGTGTGTGTGGGGCTGACACAAGGGTTCGACTGATGTGGGTTTTACTGATACTGTGTTTTCCACAGAGTTTTATTCTTGGCAGGGTGGAAAAAGGAAGTATATTCAAGTTTATTTATTGTGATGGAGAGATCAGAGTTTTAATAATCTCCTACCATTAGGCAGCAGTAGGCGACCAGAGGGCCTCACTAAAGACAGAGGACGAGAACATCAGGTATTATCAGGTATTATCAGGTATTATATGATTATGTTTCATCAGTTTAAAATATTTACTTTACTATATTTACCTCATCCTCTTCATACAACAAAAGGATGGATTGAAAAGAGACTCAGGGGCCTCATGCTTGCCTTCAGTGAGCCCTGCTACTCCCTTTGGCCAGTGTGTGTGTGTGTGTGTGTGTGTGTGTGTGTGTGTGTGTGTGTGTGTGTGCGTGCCTCTGTGTTTGGGATCAGGATGAGATCAAATCCCCCATACACAAAAAGCTGCCTGCTATCTATCTGCTGTCCTCATCTACCTCGGCCTGGTAGGAGACGTTCCACCGCCAGTAGGATGGAGGGGAAACTCCATATACTAAATAAGCCTTATCTGCTCCCTGGGCTGGGCTGAGATTAGGAGAGGAGAGGAGAGGAGAGGAGAGAGGAGAGGAGGAGAGGAGAGGAGAGGAGGGTGGAGGGGAGGGGAGAGGAGAGGAGAGGAGAGGAGAGGAGAGAGGAGGAGAGGAGAGGAGAGGAGGGTGGAGGGGAGGGGACAAGAGGAGAGGAGAGGAAAGGAAAGGAGAGGAGAGGAGAGGAAAGGAAAGCGCAAGAGGAGACTACAGAAGAAGGGAGGAAAGGAAAGGAACGGAAAGGAAAGGAAAGGAAAGGAAAGGAAAGGAACAGAACGGAAAGGAAATTACAAGAGACTACAGATGAAGGGAGGAAAGGAAAGGAAAGGAAAGGACAGGGCAAGAGGAGACTATAGAAGAAGGGACGAAAGGAAAGGAAAGGACAAGAGGACAAGAGGAGACTACAGAAGAAATGAGGAAAGGAAATCAAAGGGCAAGAGGAAACTAAAGAAGAAAGGAAAGGAAAGGAAAGGAGAAGAAAGGACAAGAGAAAAGAAGGAAGGAACGGAAAGGAAAGGAAAGGAAAGGAAAGGAACAGAACGGAAAGGAAATTACAAGAGACTACAGATGAAGGGAGGAAAGGAAAGGAAAGGAAAGGACAGGGCAAGAGGAGACTAGAAAAGAAGGGAGGAAAGGAAAGGAAAAGGAAAGGACAAGAGGAGAGGAGACTAGAAGACAGAAGAGGAAAGGAGAACAGAGGAAGTGAGGAGGTGAAGAGAGGAGAGGATGTGGGTGTTAGACGAGGCTTTTCCCTCCAATTCCAAACTATTCCACGCTCTCCCTCAGCCCACCCTCCTCCGACAGGGGCGCTTGTTTTTGATTCCATTAGCAGGCGAGGTGCGGGGCGGGAGGGTGGCAAATGGGGGAATTTGGGAGTTTCTTGGTGAGCGGGCGCAAGGGGAGAAAAGCCAGTTTCGGAGGCAGCGGTGGAACCACAATCTCCGGAGTCCATTCTGTCCCTGCCGCCGTGCGATCCCCACAGCAATTAGAGGAGGGAGAGAGAGAGGAGAGAGAGGAGAGAGACCGCGGGGGAGTCCAGGAAATCACGCCCACGTACTGTAGGGGAGCATTTAGGCTTACCGACGCATCCAGCACATACTGTACATATACAGCAAAGAAGAGTCAGCGGGGAGAAAACTGTGATTTTTTTTTGCAGAATTTGAACCAGTAGTTCCCAAAGTGGGGGTTCGGGGACCAGCAGGGGTTCTTGGGTGGGGGTCCAGAGGGTCCCCAGGAAAATCAGGAATAGTTCACTTTTATTTTCCACCGTAGAATTTTGCACAACGAAAGAGGATGATTATGTTCATCACTTACATCAGTAGAGAAAGTTAACATGCTACGTAAACAGTGAATTCACATTCACATGAATTTGGAGTGTCACTGAAAAAGGGATTCAATACGTACTGACTCAAAACATTTTCATCTTTTCATTTTTAGTGAATTAATTTAAAAAAAATGTACAGAAAAACAATCCACTTTGACAACACGGGTTATCAAAAAATACTTATTTAATCCATTCTTGAGGCTGTAATACAACAAGAAAATCAATCAAAACTGATGTAAGTTACAAAGATGAAGACTTGAAATGGAAATACAAAACACACATTAAGGCTTTATGTGAAATTTCTCTTGATTTGTTCATATTGCTAGATGTCTGCCTCATGATGCTCACTGTCATAGTTTTATTTACTACATTACGGCATATCTATGTAACAACACCTTAACAAACGGGGATCTGTGATCTAACGGGGGGTCTATTTGTGGGTCCTTGATCTGAAAAAGCTCGGGAAGAAATGTGCTGCCAAACCATTGAGAAAGAAATATGAAGTTGGATTCTCACCCTTAAACCACAATGAAACAATGAAACAAAGACGTACAGAAATCCCCCATCCCAATAAATAAATAAAAATACTCTAATACTTTAAAAGAAACCCAAACTTTCCAATCCTTGACGCTCGGCCCAAAGCTGATCATCCCCCAGAGACGGAGGAGCTACTCCCCCTGAGTTCTCACTCCACGACTCTCGCTGGGCTGCAACTTCATAGAGCTGCTGTGGTATCGCCTTTGATTGTTGTTTTCCTACTCCTACGTTGAAAGGAAAGAAAGAAAAAAAACCCACCCTGATCTGGCCAATCATAGGGGCGCGATAGCGAGATGGTCGTAGGATGATCCTAAATCTCATCTCTCCTCACACCCCCGGCCTCCACTTTAAGTCGAACATCTCCACTCACTCTTCGCCGTGGCTTTTAAAACGGCGCCAGCGGCCACCCACTTCCAACCCTTATCCCCTCTTCCCCTCTTCGTTGTCCATCAGTCATTGTTTCCCTTCTCCATCCTCCTCCTCCTCCTCCTCCTCCTCCTCCTCCTCTTCCCCCGACTCTGATCTTGATTTCTGACCAGGAAATATCTTCCAAGGGGCCGTCCGGCTACAATAACATTCAATAAAAGAACACAAGGGTGGCCGAGACTGGACCACTGATAGCGCCACGATTTATGGGCCCCGGTCGCTCGCGCACACGCGCACACACACACACACACACGCACACACACACTTGTACACCAGCGAGCACATAGCATCGCGCACCCACATGTATGTATTATTGCTTTTGCTTTTTTTGCAAGGGACAGGGAGTCTTCTACATCCTGAATACGCTCATAGCCGTTGTAGCTTCTGTGCATCTGTACTCTCTTTTTTTTTTTGCACAGAAGCGTCACTTGGTTGGTCTCTTTTGTTGCCTCGTGCTACGTAAATACCTCGTATGTAGCGCTTAGCACAGCACACGGGGCCTTTTGAGTCTTGTCAGTTTAGCATTTATACGAGTGCTGCAGGCTCTTTTTCCTGCTGAGAACCTTTTTGCTTTTTTTTTGCACCCACTGGAGACTGATGTGGTCAAAGTCCTGTCAACTTATGATTCATAGGTGCTTCACCCAGTGCATGCATAGGTGCTTCACCCAGTGCATTCATAGGTGCTTCACCCAGTGCATTGGTACTGCAGAACATATCCAGAGGTGCTTCTGTGCTTGTTTTTTGCAGAAGAACATCTCACATCTCGGTTGGACTTCTTGATGCACAAAACCCCCCCCCCCAAAAAAAACCCGGTTGTGCATCCCGAGGCAAAGCTACATCAAATCAAACACAGGCTGGTGCTGTAGTTGTTGTTGTTGTTGTTGTTGACACTTGGTCTCAATCCCCTTTGTTCCAACGTCCATATCGCCAGCCCACCGCGCACAGACTGCTTGTCCAAACAGGAGTTCAGGCGTACCGCAGCCCCGCTCTGGGAATCCACCGTGACCGCTTAAGACGCCGGTCCGAGAGCGCCACGCATCATCGTCCCCCCCCTTGCGCCTCGACCCCCGAGGGGCTGAAACCGAGTGTGACACCGCTACCCACAATCCAGTGGGGTGTGGGGGGGGGGGGGGGGTTGCACCCACTCTCACTTGGCCGGAGAAAGAGCGTGGCCGTTACGGGGCCGCACCTCTGGGATTCGTTTCCCCGCCACCGCCGTCCCGCTGTGGTTATCTGCAGGGGGCCAGGGGGAGCAGGGACAGGCGAGGGGGGAGGGGGGGGTGGACAGGGGTGAGGTGAGGGGTGTGTTGGGTGTGGGGGCGGGGGGTGGTGGTACCGATCCATTTTAAGATGGTGCAGGATCATCATTGTCCCCCGCCTCACCCTGTCACTTCCTGTTACCAAGTCGCCGGCTGACACTGTGTGTATTCTTGTGTGTGTGTGTGTGTGTGTGAAAAACGCACTGGATGTGTGGTCTTGGCATCAAACACACGCACACACGCGCACTTACAAGCAAGCACACACTCTATCTCTCCCCCTCTCTCTCTCTCATACACACACACACACACACACACACACTGTCACCACTACAGGCGCTTCTCAGCAAACCTACACATGGGATTGTGAGTGGCGCAGCTCTTCCCAGCAGACTGTGTGTGGGCGGGACAGAGCCACAGGCGCTAAGTGTCTCTATAGCCAATGTGAAATCACATGTAGGCTGCGATCAGCCTCCAACCATAACCAGGCACAATCAAACGGGGGAGATGGAGGGAGAAGAGAGGCAGCTTTAGACCACCAAGGATAGCTGCTGCTACGGCGCAGGATGCCTGGGCTGTCTCCGTGTTAAGGCCTTTTGCTTCACTGTTCCAAAGTATTCACCACTTTAAACAGATTAAGAGCTTGGGGAATAAACAGGCCCGATGCTGCTAAGTGGGGAGACACAGGAGGAGGGTTCGGGAATTAGAGAGCAGGACGAAAGGGAAGGGAAGCCTTTCAGGAGACGGCTCCCCGAGAGGCAATCGGGATTGTTTCCCGATATTAAGGCACTCGCAGGTTTCAGCAGATGAATAGATGAACAAAAGGGCGGCGGAGGGATACGTGCACGGGCCTTTATGGGAAACAAGACGCCTTCAAAAGCTTCGTCTTGGACCCAAACCAATAAGATGCTTGGATCGTCCCCTGCTAGAGTTCTTGTTTTGTTAAGGGTCATATCATTACATCGATTCAATATTCATTTGAAGTGAAAACCGCTGGACACCCAACGTCACCCCTCGAGACTGACTAAGGCCCCTATCTTCTTCCTCCTCCTCTTCACCAGTTCTCATGAAGCCAGAGGAGGTGGACGTCATCTGGGCTGACGAGGCTGATGAAGATGAAGTGTTTTCTCCATCCTCTGCCTCCACACTTTCCCATGCAGGACGCGCTGGCATCGGAGGTGGAGTGGAAGGAGTGGGAGAAGTGCATCTGATCAGAGGGTTCCTGTAGGGACGGACCGATATATCAATCTGCTGTTATATCGGACCGATAATGGTCTTTTGTTAAAACTCAGACACGGTCCAGTCGATGATCTCATGTTTCAGAGGCTTTTCCACCCTTACAACAATACAATTCTGGGGTAAACACAGACTAAGAAAATGGTCAAACAAGTGGTAATTCTTGATTCTTGATTCAAGTGGTCGCATCACTTCCTGTGTGCCGGGACATATCACTATTGTGTAATGTCAATCAGTGATGGAGAGAAGCAAAACAGACCTTTATTCATATGAAAATGACACAAACTATTTCTTTAAAGATATTGAACGTCTATCTGCAGCATCAATCCAAAAAATATTGGTATTGACCTTCAAAAAAACCCAAACCGTCCAAACCACCGTTTCCTGTCTCCCACTGTAAATGCATGTAGCGGTCAGTATTGTGCTGCCGTGGGACGTGCAGAACCGGGTCAGGAACCGGGTCAGGAACCGGGTCAGGAACCGGGTCTCCGCCAAAACCCTTGATCACACAAGCCAGTCTCGACGAGGCCCCCGGACTCAGATCCACACAGACGGGAAAAAAAAAAAAGACACCCAGACAGTGAGGGGGAGGCTGAGAGAGCACAGAGGACGCCGCGTCGATTCAGTCGGTGCTTTTCATCAGACAGACGTCTTTAAAAACAACACCGGACTAAGTTGCCATAACGATGGTGATGATGATAATAGGGATTGCCACCAGCGAGCGCGGTGGGCGTTATTGTCCCTCACTGGCCCCCCTACTGGTTTGATTTGCACAAAAGATGTGAGAAGGAGGAAGATCATTTCCATAACAAACACACACTCCTCCCCAGGGATGTGTCAATCTAAGTGGGAGAGTATGTTGACATTTATAACCATCTGCAAGAGGGGGGGGGGGGGGGGGCACGCTCGGCTATTTCTCAGCTGTTTAGCTTCAATTAGGGAAGGAAGCATATGGGTGGGGAGAGAGGGAGCAGAGGAAGGAGGGACCGGGGGCCGACTTGTTACCGGGCGGCTAAGTGCTGTTAGAATAGGTGCTAAGGAGAAAACACATTTATGGGTGTCTCCTAAAGAGTTCGCATTGTGCCCCGGCCTTTGTGGCTTCACATTGATGGAGGGCCGCTGATGGCCGTAGCAGATTATGTATTGACAGAGGATGTTAATGTCGGGGGCCCCGGCTTTTTTTTTTTTTTTTGCGAAGACTGATTACGCCGAGCGAGGAGTTACATCCGTCCGCCAAAGCCCAGTAAATATCTTCTTTTTTTTAAGGTCAGCGTCAGCCGCCGAGACGACAGATCCCAACGGACCGGACCAAGAAAGAACGAATGAAAGAAAAATAATAATAAAAAAACATGGTGATGGGAGTGGGAGAGAGAGAGGGGGGGGTGGAGGGGGGGTTTCTATTGGACAGGAAATAAAGTGTGCTGTCAGTCAGTAGCTGCGGTGCCGGCGGAGTCACGTCTCCCAGGTTATTGCTTATTGTTTACTCCTCTCTGAAAAGGTCGGAGGTCACCGGGACCACATCTATTTTCTCGCACCGGCACCACCCGCCCCCCCCCCCCCCCCCCCCCCCCCCCTTTTTCCCCCTCGCTCCATTCTTCTCCGAGTCCACGGAGGAACAAAGAATGACGGTTGGGTGGTGGTGGTGGTGGTGCAGTGGGGTGGTGGGGCGAAGTTTGAGGGCGGGGGTGGGGGGGGGGGTGGTGGTGGTGTTGGGGGGGGGGTTGCGGGGGGTGGGGGGGGATGGAATTAGAAAAAAATATATAGAAAGGGAGAGCAGCGATCAGACAGCGCTGATAAGGAGAGGAGGCTGGAGGGTGGGGGGGGGGGGGGGGGGGGGCTGCTGTGCTTTTGGATGGGGGGTGGTGGTGGGGGGGGGGGGGTGGTGGTGGTGTTGGAGGAGGGGGTGGGGGGGGGGGGTGATGTGTGTATTCAACTCCGGGCTGACTCCTCTTATGCTAATACAGCCAATTTCCTCTTTTATTTCATTTCTGGAGCCGAAATCTGCGATCTGCGATAAGGTTGCCGTGGCGACCGCCTGTTCCCCGGGCGGATGCGGGCAGCCGTGTGATGGAGATGTGTAAGTCGGCGGGAGCAGCAGGGAATGAATAATTTAAAACTCCACCAAGCCGGAGAGATAAGAGAGAGCAGGGCTGAGGCCTCTCTCTCTCTCTCTCTCTCTCTCTCTTTCACGCACACACACACACACACACACACACACACGCGCACACACACTCTAGTCCTCTCCCTCCATCTCTCCCTTTCTCTCCCCACTATCTATCTCTCCACCTCACCCCTCCTAACTCCCCCGCCCTCCCCCCAATGCTCTCTCCTCTCTCACTTTCCATCGCTGTCTCTCACTCTCTGGACATCTAAAGCTTCATCCTCCAAAGCAAGCTGACCTCCAAGGTCAAGGGCATGATGGGTAATTGAACCGGTGGTTTGGGGCTGCTGGGATTGGGCCTATGGATGATACAGCACAGGGAAGAGCGTGTGTGTGTGTGTGTGTGTGTGTGGAGCTGCAGTTCTAACATGGAGGATGCATTAGAGGAGGACGGCCTGCTATACTGTAGCTCACCCGTGATGTGTTCACTTACTCCAACGCAATCGGCCATTTTTCTCCCTACTTGATTTATAGGGGAGGAATACTGAAGCGACGCGGGGTTCCGGCTGCCAAATGTACAAGCGTTCAGCAAACTTCGTACTTCAAGTTAAGCCCACTTGGCTCTTGTCATTCCCACATTAGTCACACGCACAACAGCCGCTCTCTCCCGGCGCACAATGGGGCCGACACTTGAACGCAACACATGCTTGGAATAGTTGAGCGTTCCAGCTGAACGGTGCTCCTCTGTAAACACCGGGGCTTCACGGAGACTCGATGTCCTGAGATGCTGTGAGCGTGCGCGTGCGTGTGTGTGTGTGTGTGTGTGTGTGTGTGTGCGCGTGCTCGGGAGGAGGTGTGTGTGAGGAGATGACTGGTCCGATTGCTCGTAAGTATTATGAACAAATCACGAAGCGGTTGGAAGGGGGGGGCGGGGTTAACAGAGGTGAGGTAGAGGGCGATTAAAAACAAATCCACCCTGAAACACTTTATTACTGTTGTAACTTTCATTCATTTTCTTGTTTGGTGGTATATTTGTTTTATTCCTCGATGTAGGTTTTGGTGTCCGTCCCTCAGAATCAAAGAGAAGGGGACTTCTTTCTACCATGTTGCACCGACGTTCAAGACCAGAATGCATTGCAGCTGCAACACGCGTTGTGAGTAAAGGGGCGCGAATCTTGCTTTTTCTCGACTGGAAAACCTCACGATCGCGTATAGCGTTGTCAAAGGGCATTCTGGGAAATGTAGGAAATCACTAACTGATGCCGAAGGAGACGAGGGAGGTTGAGGGGGGAAAAAAAGTCAATTACAACACACATCACAAAAGAGCTATATAAGAATATGTACCGATGTAAGTGGATTTTTCCTTTGACTGGTTTTTGGTGTGTTACGTTACATCCTTGACTCCTGTCTGTCTGGCCCGCCGGCCTGTTTTCATTCCACAGCCGCGAGGCTTTATCGCCATGGAGATAAACCCGCGGGTCACGTCCAGGTGAGGGGTTCACGGCGAGGTGTGTCTGGCCGCCGCCCTCCCACCCCCCCCCCACACTCCCCTCCCTCCCCCCCGGGCGCAGGGACCGTCCTAAAAAAGACACAAGTGGAGGGGAAAATCAGAACAAAAAAGCTGATTCATAAACAAGCCACACAGGGCGCCCGCACAGGTAATCTCAGCCCAAGCGTGAAGCCTTCATCCCCATGGCGCCAGGAGGCAGGCTGCCCTGCCAGGACAGGACACACACACACACACACACACACACACACACACACACACACACACACACACACACAATCAAATGAAAAAAAAATACACTTTTTCACAGCATCAGCATCCTTTGTTATCTTCACCTGTGGTTGACATGTGAATATGTTTTCTTGCAGCCTAAAAACCGTGCACCCTAATCCTAATGTCCACCGTATTCTTTTTGCCGAGCGTTAAAAGAGGCTTTGTTTGACGTAGCCCGTCTGAGCACCGTCTTTCATCGAAGCAGAAGATCTCAGCCCACATCCTGCAAGGACGCCTTCACATCAAGGGGATAAGAGCTGTGTTTTGTCTGCCGAGCGCGACGCCTCACACATTCCTCCATCTGACCCCGCCGGAACACACACAGAAAGACACGTACGGCACGGCCACAAACACGCCAACAAACTACATGTTCAAGTAAACAGCAAAAAACAACAAAAAACAAAACATGCAGGTCGACTTCTGATCTGCCCCCCTCAACGTTTGTGGGTAAAGGCAGAACAAAAGCCTGCAGTTCCTCCACCGAGCACATGGTGGCACTACGTACTTAGTGGAGACACTGCAGCTGGGTGCAGCATCCTGCCTGAACATGGAGTCCTACCAAGCAGAGCAGGGTAAACACACACACACACACACACACACACACACACACACCTACCAGATACTCCAGATTACATTGATAATACCAAAAATATTGGTCCATAGAAAATAATACAACACGGCGATAACAGAATGCTATCTCGTCTGATCGTGATACCACAACTAAACACACACAGAATATCAACTCTCGCAAACAAGAAATAAGAAACTGGGCCTCACATCACTGAGATGACAAAATAAAACAAGACTGACATCCTCCCGTCTAATGCAATCGAAACCCAGCAGCTCCAAAAGCTCCCATCTCGACGTGGCTTAGGGAAATCGCAGTGTGTTTTTCAACTGTAGACTCGTGCACAAAGTGGCATTCCAGCTCCTCAACGTGAACACATGTAAATAGAGCAGTTTTAAGAGGCTTTTGAGGGTTGTGTGCGCGCGATTATGATTTCATTAAACAGGATATGAGCTCTCCTTTCTACAGACTATTAATCTAGATTAAGGTTTGTCACAAATAGATGTTGGAAGAATCAAGCTAATTAAACACACCCCAGTCATCAAATCTATTCAAACAAGGTCAAAATATAGAGGGAATCTTTTTTGTTGCTCTTTATTCAAACATTATTATCTCTTTTAATTAAATTATTCCCAACTCCTTTTTTTTCTGTTAAAATTGTAATCGATGTAAAGGGCGTAATAACATTAATATATTTGTTTTGAATGGGGAGATTTGCCTGGGATGCACATCAAGCTGGTGTTTTTTTTTAATTATTTTATTTTGAAAGGCACTGGTAGATTTACATTGCATTTGTTTAATTATGGAAGCCTGCGATCGTCTCTATCTGAACTGGGAGTGTGAAAAAGAATTGTAGGGCCTCAATTAAATCTGATGTTAATTAAATCTGATCTTGTTTTGTGTGTTAATCAAGCGGCAATTTTAATCTAGTGAATAAACCCAGAGTAATAGGAAATGTGGCTATAGAGGGAGAGCAAGAATTATTTTAATTTCATGCTTGTGATGAATGTTTTTTTTATTTATTTTTATTTAGCTGACTTGCATTAGTTCCTAATCTTTCTCCCCGCCCCTCTCTCTTTATGCAATCTGAGCATCGCGTTTATCCACTGCTAAATGTCTGCACACTTCTAAAGAGAATGTGAAGCAGCTTGCATGGATGGGCCTCACATTCACAATAACTGCTGCTGAGTTATTATGTGGAGAACTCTTCTGTTGGACGGGCTTTTCAAATTAAATACGATGCATTGGGCTAATATCCCCTTTATCGTTTATTATTTTTTTTTAGAATAAAGTGAAAAAAATATATGTTCAACTTTTTATAGCCAAGAAGTACCTCTTTGATTTCTGCATGCTTGGATATCCTGAAAACATACTTTGTGCGGGCAAGTGTGTGTTTTAACTGTGTATGAGCGTATGTGCGTGTGCGCGCGCGCGTGCGTGCGTGCGTGCCGGGGGTGTTAATTATGTTTACATCAGCATTAAACTGCAGCCTTATCAGATGTACTGTTCCTTTTCAGAGGCAGGTTCCTGGTAGAGTGACACCACAGATAAGTGGGAAAATTTACTCTGTGGTCAGCAACTCTTTCCAGATACACACTTTATTTCCTCCGGTTTATTTTTAAGCAAACGTTCCTCCTGAATGCAGAGATAGCGCGAGGGGAAACACAACCTCCATCCAAACCACATTAGGCTAATTAACAAACTCATTTAAAGCCGGAGAAATATTGATTGCCATACATTTGGAGATGTAGAGGAGGTGCAGGGGGGGAGGAGGGGAGGAGGAAGTCAGGGAAATAAATAAATAAGAGTGTGGCAGGTGTATGTAAATTGTTTGTTGGCAATGGAGAAATTTAAATTACAGTTCAATCAGAGAGGAGAGAGGGGGAAGAGAGTAGCGCGCGCCCTGTGATTTCCCGTCTCCACGCTTAGTTGATATTTCACTGGGTGAGGATTGAGCGCTACGGGTGCATTTCACACCCTGAATGAGAGAGGCAATCTCGCTCAGCCGACTAGAACAATAATTAGAATGGAGATTAAATAAAAATAATTAGAAAAAGTTCATCTAGTTTTTTGATGTATTAATTATTCCGCCCCTGCTTTATTCCAAGTCTAATTATCTGCTTCAGTGAAAATGCCGAGATTTTTTTCTGTGAGTCATAAAAAATTACATTCATGTAATTATGTCAGCAATTTGGGGGGAAGTCAGCTAAGCAGAGCGTCGTCTCTCTCTCTCTACTCGCCCCCCCCCCTCCCCAGCCTCCCCCCGCAGTTTAAAGTAAGTAACTTCTAACTACTTATAACTTATAAGTTAATACAGTCCCTTTCAAGCCAGGGGTATAAATAATAGAATGCAATGGGAGATTATTTACTCTTTAAATGAGGAGCTGCTCTCTCTGCTCTCCCAGCTCCAGACACTTCTCAGCCAGACGTCCGCCTTCACACTCGCGCGCTCCGCACACCACAATGAAAACAAGACGGGGTTTTTTTTCTTGTTTTTTTTTATTTTTTTATCCATTCTTGGTCAGTAGATAATAATTTGCATATAAATGGAAATATTTATTGTGACAAAATAAATAAATAAATAAATAAATAAGCAAGGGGAGATGTAGGAAGTAATATGCTCATTTTTCACAAAAAAAAAAAAAAAGACTCACAGGGGCCACAACTGTGATATCTGTATTTTAGGAGTCAAGCAGTTTAAAAAATAAGACGAACGGAATCTAAAAAAAAAGAAGGAGAAGAAAGGGAGAGGGGAGCCAAGGGAACCTTTTAAGATGTTTACAACACAAATGGAGTCTCCAAAGAAGACAGCGTCCCGATGAAATATGAGAGATAGCTGTCGACATTCTGTACTTTTCTCCTGGCTGTGTAGATGGAGGCAGGCAGGCTGGAGGACTAAGCTGTAATGACTTCCCTTCCTCTACCTGACTCACTGGGGAAACCAATAAAGTTACAAAAATAAACTTTACAGATGCGGAAAAATGTATTACCAAGATAGGAAATAGGTAACTGCACTTGAAAAGAAATCCAATATTGGAGGTATGGTTAAAAAAAAAAAAAAAAAGTGGGTTGAGTTTAAGAACCTTAAGAATTCAGATGGAAATGTAAACACACTTTGCATTTGCTTCATTCAAACAGTAAAGTGATATGTAAAAAGTGTGAGTATCTTTTTTATATTTGTTTGATAACGACGCACAAAGAGGCCTGGGAAAGCAAACCTCGGCTTACTCAATAATCAGTAGACCGGGCACTTTGAAATACAGAGGGGGGGAAGGAAGTATATTTCATGTTTGGAATCCTACACGCAAATACACGGCGCGCCCGGCTAGTCAACTTTGTTCATTTTGTGTCTGCTAAAAAAAATTACCACACATAGCCACCTTTTAAACGGATGAACCACAGAGTCAACTTCCTGCAGCCATTTTCTTTTCTAATCAACCGTAGGGCTTTGTAACAAGTATGGTGCCGTATAGCTGTGAGGTTACCAGGTGTGCACAGACATGCATTTTATTCGAAGGTGCAAATAAAATGCACGGCGCCACGTGTGCAAAACCGCCTAAACCGATTGAAAGCGATAGGGGAGACCGGGGTGGGGGTGGAAGACGCAGCCCGGGTCGTTATGGTACGGCGGAGATGTTAGCGTGCCTGCGCCCCATGTAATGGCTTCGCATGAGCATGCATATATATGGAGCCCCGGAGCACAGCGCTCTGAGTAGATAAGGGCCGGAGCTCTTTGACTTTCTATTTCCTTTTTGAGAACCCCCGACTGAGAGACCGGCTGCGGGAGTTTGTGTTTCGTTTCGTAAGACTTCCAGCCCACAATTGCCCGGTTGTGAAGACAGATCAAATTTACAGGTGCGTGGATTAAGGTGCGACTGATTTTGAGATGTTTGCAGGCCGAGGCCACGACTGCTATTTTTCAATTACAGCTGCCACTAGTCCATATTTTGTACCCATATTCAATCACTTAAATTTGACCATTTTCATGCCACAAAATAACAGGATTTTGCAGCATATAGACCCTCATGGGACACTAAAACTCTCCACTGAAACCTGATGAAATTCTTTTAGTGTCAGCAGCTTTTCAAGGCAGGGTGACCTCATCTATTCAGTGGTAGAGAGAGTCATTAGTGCCTTTAAATGAAGAATTCATTAACAAAAATAGAATATTGGACAATAAAATGAATAAAATTGGGTAAAGAAAATATAATTTAATTGCAGGTTTTACGCAGCTCCATCATATGTCAGTGGATGATACCAGATTTTAAAAATAAAAGCTCAATATCGGCCCAATATATCGGCAAAACAACACATCCGTCTAACCTTGTTTGAGTTTTGGTGAGGATTATCTACCACCTTTTGATACAAATTTTAAATCCAACAAGTTGTGGAAAGAATTTGTGCAGCATTTGTTAGCCAAGCTTCTCCTCCTCCGTAGCCTCGTAGCCTCGTAGTTTCTCATTTGATTTCTTTCTTTCTCTCCTCTATCTGACTCCTGCATCTGCTGAGGAGACACCATGTAGGAGTGGTTATCAGGCCTGATCAATGCTAGCAGGAAACATACTGATTAGAATACGAACAGACCGCAGAGAGAAGAAACTGTGGCCACACCAACATGCGCACATGCACACGCATGCACACACACACACACACACACACACACACACAAAAGCAAGTAGTTCTGAATTTGCAATTTGGCAAATATGTGCGTTTCATTTCTTCTGATTGAATTACACGGTATGACCACATGCGTGTGAATACATTTTTGTGTGTGTGAACAAGTCGCAGTATCATTCCTCCCCGTCCTAACTCATTCAGGATTTGAGTCAATAGGGAGAGGGAAGGCAGAGTTGGTCGAGGGGAGAGGCACACTTGGTCCTCTTGGGTTGAGAGGCAGTGGAGTGTAGACAGGTTTTCTCTGTGTTGGGAAATGGCTGCGACATATAGCACGGCCTCTTCTGCAGGAGTCCTGCAGCAACTGCTCCTCAGCCCCTCGTTGTTTATTAGCTTGGACTGTGGACTTTGGCAGATTGGCAGCAGCCATGTTTGACAGCCTTCCGTTATTTGTACCGTCAGGTGGGAGCCTTTCAAAAACGTCCCGTACATCCTCGTCGGAGTTACTGGTAGGAGGTTGACGTGAACGTTTCTCCAAGCCGGATGCTCGTATTTCCGCTATCTCTCATTAGACTTGAATGCAGTCTAATGCGTGTGGGTTTTACGTGTCGGTGACGCCAGCTGATGACCGTTCTGCCACTCAAAACCCAACATGTCTCATAGCTGCATTGCATTGTGGTTTATTGAGCCTGCTGTAGGTTGAGAAATTGGTTTCTCTTCCTCTTCTACGATAGATTTCTTCATGTATGATTGTTGAACATGAAAAGTGAAAGGTCTTGAGGAAACAATGAATCACTCTATTGTTTTCCTGTCTTGGATCTGAAACTATTCACCTTTTTATTGAATATCAGCCCAGAATATCAAGTATCAGCAGCTTCAATGCAAAAACATCAGTATTGGCCTTCTTGTCAAACCCCAGTTCAAAAATCTGTCATCACAAGTGTAAAGCAGTAAACCTGCGAGGCCCCGTGAGGGTTTGTTCATAGACGTTTTGCATCACGTTACCAATACAATATAAGGAAAGTTGAAAAATGAGAAAAATAAAAGTACTTCTTTTCCACTGCCACACGTCCTTGTACTCGCACAGAAACGTTCTCATAAAACATCCATTAGCAACAATCAAGCGACCCGTCAAACTCCCAGCTGAGCAGCCAGTACAAATACAGCCCAATCAATCCCGTTTTTTCTCACGCAAAAAAAAAAAAAAAAAATTACCATCTCCGCTGTTATTTGTGCGTTGCGAACCAGAACCCAGAGATGGTATCTGAAAGTAAACTTCCTGTTGTGTGACGGGCGGCGTGTTCTGTTTTTCTGCTGTTATTGTTTCAGGCGATCTCTCGTACGCCGCTCGGAATAGGAAGCGCATTAAAAAACCTAAAAATGTGTCTCCGCGGAAAAAAACCTTCTTATGACAGATTTGTGAGGCGGAAGCGGATCGCGTGTTTGCTTTAGATCGCTATTTAAAACCCGTTGTCTTTGGCCGACAGAAGGCGCCGAGAGGGGAGTCGGGGGGGATCGAAAAGAGGAGGCCTATCAGTTACTGACCTTACTGGCCAGTGTGGACTCCCACTTTCTGGCTTCACTGGGACACACACACACACACACACACACACACACACACACACACATGGAGCCACAGGTTAAGTCTGGGGTTCTGGAGGGATCCCAGGGTGGACATTAATTTCTTAATGCATTTTGGATCCCGGGGGTGCTGTCCTGAAGAGTAGGCCACATGGGACCACTCTGCCAACTCTCATAACAGGATTGAGTGACTGTGTAGTGTATGATGTGTGTGCGTGTGTGTGTGTGTGTGTGTGCATGTGTGTGTGTGTGTGCGTGCGTGTGCGTGCGTGCACCGATGACTGCACATCTTTGCATGGGCAGTTAGCGTTTGGCGCCAACCGCAATAAAAGAGACTTCCAGGATAAACACCACTTTCTTTTATAACTCTCTCTCTCTCTCTCTCTCATACTCTCTCTCTCTCTCTCTTCTTTCATTTGTTCCTTCTTTCACCTTCTCGATGCTATCACAGCGGAGGAGGGGGGCGTCACGTCTACCCCGTTCTGAGTCGTGGAAAGGAAAATAAAGCCGTCATTAATTAGCAAGGTTGAGTTCCTCCTCTTAGAGGTTTGTTATTGCTATGTCTGCAGCGGGGGGGGGGTAATTGATCGACAGGCTCCCTGGGACCCGGTAATGATAATCAATATGGACACATGTTTTCTGCCCTCACCGTCAAGCCATAAACATCTCCAACCAGGCGCTCGCACAACCGTCTGGGTATGTGTGCCGTCGCAGCAGCCAAACAAAAACAACCAACAAGTCCAGATTGAGAGTTTGTGCGGAAAATGACGACGATATTGGTTTTAGACGAATGCCAATACCGATGTTTCTGGACTGATAACTGACAAACGCCAATAGTTTGTGCCTTTTAATCAGTATCTTTAAATTTGACTGATTTTCATCCCCGAAAAAAAAAAGGATTCATTGTTTCCTGAAGGGTGGAAAAGCCTCTGAAGCCGGGACACCAAAACTCTCCACTGAATCCTCACAGGACAACAACACATATTCGTCCTGCTGTGGAAGGAAAACGCTGCATTAGACTCGTTTCAGGTTGAGAGCTTCCCGCAGAGTCAAGCCAAGTCAACTTTATTTATATAGCGCTTTAAAAAACACAAAACCGGGGTGCACCAAAGTGCTTTACGAAGAGGGGGGGGGGGAGTAGGAACAATAGAGCCTTTCAATATGTCTGACACAGTGAAGAGCCAATGAATAAAATAGGTTTTTAAGACGCGTTTAAAATGTCAGTTATAATGGATCAATGTCAAAAATCATATCATATCTGTGTATCACAAGTATTAATATTTTATGATTAGTATTATTATCTTTGGTTTCAATGGACAGTTTTAGTGTCTGATGGTCTGAATGCTGTTTCAGAGGCTTTTCCACCCTGACAGGAGGGACAGTTGTGGGTGAAAGCACTGAATATCATTTATTTGGAATTTAATTGGTCAAATGTAAAGATTTTGAACTGTTGGCAGCTTCAACACAGAAACAGTATTGATACCGGCCTTCAAATACTTATATCTGTTGAACCCTAATCTGAGTATTTTGTGAATCACAACAATTTCAAATTTAAAGATGTTGAATATCGGCCACTTTCAACTTTAGTCCAAAAATATTGATATTGGCCTTCAAAACCCCATTCAGACTTTAGTGGACAAGTCAGGGTGGCACAAGGAAAAAGAACCTTTGGGGTCACCGGGCAATTACCAACACTCTCCATCACAATAAATGGCCCCGTGCACCCCCAACCCCCCCCCCCCAATTAATGCATTAGAGGGGTCAGAGGTTATGTAAGCACCGTCCTCTCTGCCGGGGCTGGGCAGAGTCTGACGGGCCAGGAAACGTGACGGCGAAACCCGATTGGCCGAATGTTTGCTTTGTGTGTCAAAGAGAGCTTTCTGCACAGATAGGGGAAAGTGCTCTGCTGTGTGTGTGTGTGTGTGTGTGTGTGTGTGTGTGTGTACGGGTGTGTGTGTTTTTTGGCGGGGGAGGTGGGATGATTGAAGAACTTCATAAAGTTTTTTTTCTTTTTTTTTCTTTCCCCCCCGATATGAAAAAATGCCAAAAAATGTGACGGTATTGTAAATATTTGAAGGTCTTCTGAACATAAATACTGTCGGCTTCAGTTCTGATGAGGAGAAATAACCCTGACACATCGGGCCAGTTGACACCCTCCCACTGAGGCAGACACTAAAAGCTTCCCCAACATTAGCGCTACTATAATAACTCCTTTTTTCACCATGAATCACTCAAACTGTACTTCTAACATTTTTTTTTCTCCGCGTCCTGAAGGAACAGCGGAGGATATATTACATGGCTGACCTGTACATTCAGTAATAATCCCGGAGGCTTTGGAGAAAATTGTAAGTAACTGAAGTTGTGTTTGGATAGAGGCCCGTGGCGGAGGGGAAGTCGATACAAACTCACGCACCGCGCCACTTACAGGAGCCATTACTCTTTATTTACTCTAATGCCTGCCATGAATGGTGCATTATGGGAGCTTTCATCTGCCAGGTAAAGGTGTAAAGCGCTCTTTTCCTCTTTCTTCTCCCTCCTCTGTGTTTCTACTTGGGTTTAAAGGGAGAGCGCCGTCATTAGTAGCACCTCGGGGCGAAATTCCACATATGCGCTTCACACACACACACACACACACACACTTCACTAGTTTAAGCTTTTTAGGAAATGCGAGTTGACCTCCCCTTTCCTCGCTACACCTCCCCTCTGAAGAGACAAAGGGAAGGGAAGTGGAGCCTGTGATGCGGCGGGTGGTCGTCCTGCTGCTCGTGTCACGCTGAAGATCGCTGCGTGATGCTTACGGTCTATCCTCGGTCTATCCTCCTCTTACGGTCTATCCTCGGTCTATCCTCCTCTTACGGTCTATCCTCGGTCTATCCTCCTCTTACGGTCTATCCTCAGTCTATCCTCCTCTTACGGTCTATCCTCCTCTTACGGTCTATCCTCGGTCTATCCTCCTCTTACGGTCTGTCCTCGGTCTATCCTCCTCTTACGGTCTATCCTCGGTCTATCCTCCTCTTACGGTCTATCCTCGGTCTATCCTCCTCTTACGGTCTATCCTCAGTCTATCCTCCTCTTACGGTCTACCCTCAGTCTATCCTCCTCTTACGGTCTATCCTCAGTCTATGCTCCTCTTACGGTCTACCCTCAGTCTATCCTCCTCTTACGGTCTATCCTCAGTCTATGCTCCTCTTACGGTCTACCCTCAGTCTATCCTCCTCTTACGGTCTATCCTCAGTCTATGCTCCTCTTACGGTCTATCCTCCTCTTACGGTCTATCCTCGATCTATCCTCCTCTTACGGTCTATCCTCGGTCTATCCTCTTCTTACGGTCTATCCTCGATCTATCCTCTTCTTACGGTCTATCCTCAGTCTATCCTCCTCTTACGGTCTATCCTCGGTCTATCCTCCTCTTACGGTCTATCCCAACAGCTCGCGGCGGGGTCAGTTCGATATTGGCCTTTACTGAAGAATCAGATGTGGATGTGGTCCCCATGTGGAACGCTGAGTCAAAACTAAAACTGCACTAAGCAATACTTTAATATATTAGTTAAAGTGGGGCTACAATAGAGAGGAGCATCTCATCTCTTCTCAATAAGAAACCATGGAGTCAAAGTATTTGAGGGGAAATCCACAGAAACGATGGAGCTTACTGACTTACTTCTGGGTGAAGAAGTCCTTCGAACTTTAAAAAACGCAGACAGTTGCCTCTCGCTGCCACTCGGGGCCGCCAAAGTGCGGAGTTGCTTGAAAAGATATCGACAAAGTATCATTGTCTATTGGCTGCAACACATATTGGTGCTGGTATTGACCTTCAAAAACACACATCAGTTGACCCGTATTATACACAGTGATGGATGGACAACATAATAAGTTTAATAATCAGGAAAAGTTGAATCAGCCGAAGCTGACACTGAACTAAAATACATCATCGAGTCAAACAAGAAGGCTGCCGGTCAATCATTCACGAGGCCGTTCTCTCTTTGAGGTGGTCCGTCCCCGCGCTGAACAACGCTAATCACGCGTGACGAGAACATGCTCGCTCTGCGGTCGACCGGGCATCGCTACTGATGGTTTCCCTCAGTGGGGGGGGGGGAGGGGGGGGGCAGGGCTGATTAGCACGGCCGCGGGCTAACGCACAGTAAATAAAATATAGGGTAAACTTGTTCGACCGACGCTGCAAAGGTAGGAGGGTGCAGCAGAAATTCACAAGGCGGGAGGGGGGGATTGTTTTTGCGCCGGCGGGGGGGAGGAGGGGGAGGAGGGGAGGTAGGGATCACAGTGAAATCATGGAAAATGACACATTTATCAAATCAGTGTCATTTAATTGCCTGCAGAAATTAATTGGTGTAGTGGGAGAAATGGAAAAAGATTTGAGGACATGGCAGAAAAAATAAGCATCAGAGATTGCGAAGCCTAGGGAGAGGATAGAGAGGGGAGAGAGGGAGAGAGAGAGAGAGGAAATGGGGGGTGTGGGGGCCGGCGTGGAGGACTTTGAGCTGGGGGAGGCACAGACAGTTGAGTCATATTTCAGGCCTGATTGGAACTGACAAAGTGTTATTGGAGGACTCAGTCCCCACAGCATTGTTTGCTTTAGAAAGTCAGGGCCAGATTTATTATGACTGAAAAACATTAGAGAGATCGGAAGTGGGGACAGAGCAGGGAGCACGGCATGTCTGTCTAGAGAGAGAGAGAGAGGGGGAGAGAGAGAGAGAGAGAGAGAGAGGAGAGAGAGAGAGATGTACGAGGATCTGACATATTATTCAGTTCATAAAAGAAAGATTTTAAAGCGCTGGTGTTGAAAACAGTCAAAAGAGCAGAGAGAGAAAACGACGACCATAAACCTGTCGGCGCCGGCGGTCCGCACTTCTCCATTACTTCACTTATGGAGACAAATGGCCGCCATTTTGCCACGTTTAGTGTTACCGCCACTGGGGGGGGGGGGGGGAGGAGACGGAGCAGCATATACATCTCCTCACTACGTAATCTCTTCATCTTCGTCTTCCTCACGCCACAGCAGCGCCGCAGGTCACAGCTACAGGTGGCAGCCAGCGGGGAACCGATAGGAGCTGTGAACACCCCCTGTGTATAGGCGGCCATGTTGGAGGTGCTGGTGATCCTGCAGATTGGAGGCTTGTGATCGGGAGGTCGCGAGGAAGTAACACTCTCCCCTCCCTCAACTGTTTTCAAGCTGCCCTTGAGCAAGGCATTAGGAAGGACAAGGCCATTTTGAAGGTTTGTCCTCTGTCCGTTTCCCCTGGTTAAATAAAGGTTTAACAAAAAAAAGAGGTAACCCGGTGAGAAACACAATGGCAGCCAGAGCGGGGCACTCTCATCCCGGCCAGCGCTCACACATGTTTTGATAGTTAATGGACAGTGTGGAGAGGCTAAGCTCACTGTATTTGACTAACCTCCGTCTGACCCCCACCCCTCCACACCAACACTGGAACAGGGAGCGACAGCGAAGCGAGGGAGGAGAAAGGGAAGAGAGGGAGGAGGTGGTGGTGGTTGTGGAGGTGGAGTGGGGGGGCCGCGGCGGTGCATTCAGGGCCCTAATGAATGAAGGCTCTGGCCGGGGCGCTGCCTGTGTTGTGTTTGGCTTGGCAGAGTCTGGCCACACAGCGCTGTGGCACAGACAGAGGGAATCAGCTGACTGCTTCAGAGGCTCGGGGTAACGCTCAGGTTCAATACTGGAGCTGGAAAAAACTGGGAAGATTTAGTGCAATATTCTGACATCTCAGTTTGTTGCCCTTTGGATGAATGTGAACTTGAAATTGTGCACTTAATTTTTTCAATTTTCTTATTTTTGTTGTTTCGTTTGAAAAAAATGATGTCTAAGATTTTGGTCTAGGATACTAAACTTTTAATTTTAATTTCTTTAAATCAAACAAATCTCAAGGGCTGGGTAGCGACGGTCAGTGCTCGGTACAAACCACTACAGAAACATGTTTATATGGTCTTTCATCCAATCACCAAACTCCACTACACCATGTCACAGAAACCTGAGATCTGGCTACATTTCACTAAAACTGATGGAGGAGAAAATAGTAACAATGTTAACCTTGAAACCATGTTAAACTGCATTTTACATTAATGTGTAGAAAAAAAATGTACTAGCTATATTATTCTATTATATTCTACAAATTGTTCAAAATGTAAAGAAGTTCTTCATATGGTTCTAAATATTTTGATTTAAAGATTTTAAGAAGTTTTAATAATTATAATAAAGTCTTGATAGTTTTGTTTTGATTAAACCAAAGTGTGATTTTATTCTATATTGTAAACAGCATTTTGAACCAATAAATACTTTGCTTTGATACTGTTCCAGTGAAAGTGAAAGAAAAAATATTTCATTATTATTACATAAAAAGATTTTATTCAACACAGGCGTCAAGTAAAGTCCTGTTTTGGTGCCGATACTTTTCAGATGAAAGCTACCGGCTGCTGCATCGTCTTCCTAATACGTCTAGCAGAGAGGGACAGAGGAAGAGAGGACCGATGCCAAGCTGAAAGACTGAGAGACGCAGATAAAACGAGAGAGCGGGGAGGGCAGATTAAAGATATGAAAAAAGGAGAGAGAGAGATGTGGAGATTGGAAGAGAGAGCAGGAGTGGTGGTGCTGGTGGTGGTGGTGGTGGAGGAGGGAGGGTGAGCTGAAGAGAGGGAGGAAAAATAAAGCGAGAGAGAGAGAGAGAGAGATAGGCTGGCAGATGCGAACCACCTTGGCGGTGGCACAGTGCAAAGCTCTTCTGCAGGGGAGAAATCCAGCGGGTCCTGAGCAGGAGGCGAGACTGCCAAGAACTGAGCTGCCTGACAGATGACAGGGAGAGAGAATGAGGGAGGCAGAGGGGTGAGGAGAGAGAGAGAGAGAGAGAGAGAGAGAGAGAGCAGGGGTTCTCAAATGTTTTCATGTCTCGGGGCCCCCGAATAGACACGTTAGGGCCCCCGACCCTCATCAGACAAGATTTGTCAGGAACACGTGTTGATTTAGTATTGGGTTGTCTCAGTGTCTCACTGTGCAGGAGGGGTGAGGGTGAAATCTATCATTAGAGCAGTTGGTCTACTTCTACAGAATTAACATTGTGTTGTTTATTTTCTTCTGGGGACCCCCTGGAAGCACCTCAAGCACCCCTGGGTGTCATTGATCTAGAGAGACAGACTGAGGGAGAACCCAGGCAGGCAGATTCAAACTAAAGGTCCATCAGCGTCATGATTTATCACATGACCTCTTTGATTATGAAATCTCTTTTTCAGCAAATAAACAAAGAAAAAAAAAATCATAAATGACAAAAAAAACACACAACACAGTTATAAAAAGCAATTGCAAATACCATAAAAAAATGTGAGGTATGTTTAAAATCATCAAGGGGACAAGAAATGATTCTAATAGTAATTGTGATAAAGTGTCACAGTGTTTAGGTCATGAGTTTTCCCAGAATGCAGCAGCGGGGTCAACCAAAGTGCCACCAGTTCATAACACAGCAGAACCCCCCAAAGGAATCCGGTCATATCCGTGCACCCTCCTCTTCCCCCCTCTGAGCAACGTTGAAGGGTGTGGTCTGGTTCTGGGGTCGGGGGGCGGGGGGGAGATGAGTTCAAGGTCTGATCCCCCGCGTGAGGGTCGGGGTCACGGGGTCACCGGCGGGGTCGGCGTGGATGTGCTGATCCAGAAGGGGCGATTACGCTAATGCGATTAGCCACGATACGACACGCTAGCGAGCCCAGGTGTTGAGCTGGGGAGCCAGAACGCAGTCGGCTAAAGAGGGGGCGTGGACAGAAGTGGAAAAGGGGCGGGGGCAGTTGTCGAGTCTGTTTTGTATTTTTAAAGTCAACTTTCAAAACTCTTTCAGCCGTCGCACATTGTAGCTGTGCAGCAGAAAAAACAGCCCAGACAGAAACAGCAACTCTCTTTTTGGGTCCTACACTCAAAAAAAGGGTTCCGTATAGAAACAGGAAATGGTTCTTTACGGTTCTCTATAGCACCTTGCTCAGTGGTTCGACATAAACCCTTTATGTCGCTTTAAATGTTGCAAATAAAAGAAAAAGCTGTTGTGCCAGTTTTTATTTTAACAAATGATTAACCTTTTCATGTCTTTCCCGTTTCATGTATCACCACCACCATGCTAGCCGAAGAACCCTTGGAGAACCCTTGGAGAACCCTTGAGGAACCCTCGAGGAACCCTCCTTTTTCTGTTGGGAAGGTTCTCGGTCTGGACTGGGAGAGATCGGCCGTGAAAGCAGATTCAGATGCTCCGTAATTAAACATCTAAAACCACCAAAAAGCAAAAAGCAGTGAAAGAGCAAGAGATAAAGGGAGGGGAGTATGATGATGAGGGCTGATGCCTGTTTGACCTTTGACCCTGGGCGTGGGTCCAGGCCGGCCTAGACAGGGCAGACAGACGCTGTTGGTTCTGGCTGCGGACGCCAGCTGTGATGTATGTTTTCCTGGAACCAGAGAGAAGGAAGTCGGGGCTTTTAAAATATAGAGGAAATCATTTACTTTTCATATATGGGAGTTTGTGTCTGCACGAACTGCAGCGGAGGACTTTAGGACCAATGTGCTTAGCGGTGGACATTGCGCTTATGAGGCTGAAATTTAAGTCGATAACCGCTGGTGACTGCCGCTTCAAATCCTATTTTTTCTTTAAATTCTCTTAAACTAGGAAGCGTGTGTGTGTGTGTGTGTGTGTGTGTGTAGGCAGCGTACATGGGAACAGTGAAGCACAAGGCGGCATTGAAGGCCAAAGCCAGTCGGAGGCAGGTGTCGTATCTGTTGCCCGTCTCTCCTCTCCAGCTCATCAGCGGGAGAAGAAGCGAGCTTTGTGCCGTACACACTCATGTTACATCAATACCCCGGTAGATCAACGCCGGGCAGGGGGGGGGGGCGAGAACGCGGCTTTGTTACGCTGCAAAGGACTGTGGGAATGACCCAGGAGGACTCTTGATGTTTCGACGTTCGGGCGGTCGCCAAAACAGATGCGACCGTTTAAACAATTTGTGGTTTAAAAACAAAGACGTTGTCATGTATCTTTCTAATGTCGAGTAAGAACGATATCGGGCCGACACCGTGATGGAGGTTCCTACCTGACTTCCCGCCCCCAAAACCACAACGTTGACCTATGATCAAGTAATCGATACTACACCGAGAAACCAGGGTACCCAGCAGCTCCGGGGCTGTCTGGGTTAGTTCATTCAGTCTGATCTACTCACCCCCACGTCAAATGAAACGCCACTGAAGTTTAGCAGGACCTTCACTGAGTCTGAGCCTTGTCAGTGACGACGATACCGGAGATAAGTGAACTTTTGGACCCAATTATGCTGCACAAGCTGTTTGGAGATATTTGATAGACATTTTTCAGCTTTTTTTCTTTGGAGCTGTGAAAAGACGGCCCTGTGAACTTCAATAGTTTGGGAGACGGCTGAGATGGAACGATGCGGGGCCAACTCGCTGTGGGTTTCACGAACTTCAATGGCGTTTCCACTGACATGTGGGTGAAAATAATAATTATAAGTAGCTGCTAACCCACCTAAAAGAATTCCCTCAGTCTGGGTTTTAGTGTCAGATGATGGTCTCAATGTTGCTTCAGAGGCTTTTCAACACTGACAAGAATCAAATTGCGGGGGAAGGCTAGGTCAAATTCGAGAAACATCAGCAGAAAAACATCAGTATCAGACCTTCAAAATCCCACGCCGGTCGAACCCTTCCACAGCACAGGGTAGCGACAGACCACGCGGCAAAACTACAACCTACAGCTCATTCGATCCACTTTTTTTCCCCCACAAAGTACCTCCTGTTGGAACACCTGGCTGCCCAGCGGAGGCACCTCCAGGATCCCCGAGGTCCAGGGGGGCCAAAACCCGGGGGCTTCCTCCTCGGCCCCCGAACCCAGGGGCCGCCCCACGAGCCTTTTGTCCGCGGGACCACGGCGCTGCTCAGATTCCCCGCTTCCACTCGCCGGCTCCGTAAGGGAATACCCCAACTACATGGGGTCCCGGGTAACGGTCACGACCGCAAGTGTGTGTGAACGCATACATTTGGACGGGGGGGGGGATGAATGTACGTGTCTGTTTGTCGATCTGCGCCTTTTTTTTTTTTAATCGAGTGACAGGGGTCGGACGTTCGCATGCCGCAGCCGACTGGAGCTGAATGGCGCACCTGCGTCATTGTTGCTAGCGCGCCGCCGCGACCCCTCGACCCCCCGACCCCTGACCTGTAACTGTAAACCTGGAAACACTGGAAGACTGCAGGGATGTAGGCCTCCAAATATAGACATTGTGTGTGTGTGTGTGTGTGTGTGTGCGGGGTCATCTGTGGATTCCCTTTACCTTGAAAATTCAAAGTAGCGCCCGTTGATTGAAAATGCAAAACTTCCTACGCGAGTTGAACAATAGCCTGGGAGTCTCGAGTTCAAACAAAGGGCCCAGGAAGTGCAACAAAAAAAAAAGTGTGTTTGGCAGCTTCAAACATGTGAAGCCAGCTGTGAAGGACATTAGCCCGCGACGCCAAATACCGCCGAGACTTACTCCTGCGTGCTACGAGACGAGAACCGCGGCTGCCCCTATCGCGGCTGAGTTATTACTGACCTTATTGTTGTTCCTGCCTGTTTTTTAAAGGGGGCGGGCGAGCCGGGGGAGTAATCCGCCCGTCAGCACTCACATTAATGGCCTAATTGGTCTCTTCTCTCGCAGTCAAAACGCCGGGGCCTCAACCTCACGGAAACGCTAAGCCCTCGGAGCCCCTTAAATACCAGAGAAATGCCTGATGCCTCCGCAAAGTGGAGCCGTCACTACCCCTCTCTCTCTCTCTCTCTCTCTCTCTGTTGTCACTCCCTGGGTTTTTTCTCTCTCTCTTTCTCTCTCGCTCGGCGTCATCTGTGGCAACCAGCTCTGAGGGAAGTTCAGCGGTTTTAACCTCCGGGGCTTAATGTACGTAATGTGTTGTCAACTAAAAGGCTAATATTGATGAAGGACGCGAGAAGCAGGATTACATACAGGAAAGAATGGATATCATGAAGGGGGGGGGGGGGGGGGGGGTATGTCTTACAGTGAGGAAAGTATGGCAAACTTATTTATTTATATAGAAAATAAAAGTTTCTCAACAGCAATTTACTTTTTACTTGATTTGTCATCAAGGGCTGATGCCGGTGTCCTGAGATCTGGTTACAGTTCTGGTCGAGATTATCGGCACGCTTGCATTTCAATGTACAATATCTAAAATAATTGGAAATTGAAACAACTTTTGGTCTACACACGTTCATCTATCGTTTTGCAACAGCACATGATCAAACAATAAGAATAGAAATGAATAAAAAAAACCTTTTATGGTTTCAAAATTGGAAAGTGTCCCTGGCTGTTATTATTGGCACCTTGTAAAACAATTCAAATTAACTTTGTTAGAGGAAACCAACTCACCTGTGGCAGGTTGCAGGTGACCACATGGTGTATGAAAGTTGGTGCAGGCCATTGAAAAAAACACCCTGCATGACCTCCAAAGATCTCAAGGCTGACCTGGAGAGGCCTTGGTCTGAACCACGGTCTGGACCACGGTCTGAACCTTGGTCTGAACCACGGTCTGAACCACGGTCTGAACCACGGTCTGGACCACGGTCTGAACCACGGTCTGAACCTCGGTCTGAACCTTGGTCTGAACCACGGTCTGGACCTTGGTCTGAACCACTGTCTGAACCACAGTCTGAACCACGGTCTGGACCTTGGTCTGAACCACAGTCTGAACCACAGTCTGAACCACAGTCTGGACCAGGAAACACCACAAGGCCTGACTAACAGCCCTGGGTGACATCACAGCTCTCCAACTCACTTTTCATTACCAATTTCCAACTTCACCCCCAAAACTTTCAACTGAAGGCTTGCTTCAGGCTTTCCCATTAGCATGTACTGTATGTGTATGTGTGTGTGTGTGTGTGTGTGTGCGCATACGACTGTCTATCTTTGTATCCATGCAGGGATGAGTGTGGTTTCCCTTGATGGATGATGTAACGGAGAGCAGAGCTGATGCAAGCCTCTGGCAGAGCACATCCCCCCTTTTTGTTAACATCACTGTCGCCCTCTGTGTTCGGAAACCACCTAAAACACCACGCTGACGAAGCCCCTGCGAAGAATACATCGCCGTATATCGCCAAAGTTTGTGGAAACATGTCAGTCAGGAAACATGTCACCGCAGCCCCTTATTTGGCAACGCTGCATCGTAATCTAACATTTCAAGTGTCAGTCCGGAGAGCTTTTCCACCGGCCCGACCTTCCCCCTGCAAAGTCGTGCGCAGCGAGGTCAGCCACAGTGTGAACGCGGCTATCTGCAGACTGAGGGGTTAGCCGGCTAAATGAAGAGATTAGTACGCCGCGAACCGCCACAGGTGGACGCAGTTATTTTATCATTTCCTAAACTTAATTAAATCAGCGGCGGAGTGAGAAAGACGACGACGGCGAGGGGAAAGAGCGGGGAGAAAGAGGGGAGCGGCGGGGAGTGATCGACGCCTATCAGCGCGACCATCTACATAGTTGGCTGCCCGGTAGTTTAATTTTCAATTTGCCCCCCCACCCCCCCCCTTCTAAAGGAGAAAGTGACACACACACACACACACACACACAGAAGATGTGGGGTTAGGGGTTTGAGGTTGGAGGTTGGGGTGAGGTGAGGGAGTAGGACGCAGTTGGAAGTTAAGTAGGTGTGTGTGTGTGTGTGTGTGTGTGTTGGGGGGGTTGGGTGGGGGTGAGGGGGGAGCTCATGTGTTAGTGTAACTGAAGCTGTCACCCAGCTCCAGGGTCACCTCCCCAAAGCACGCCGGCTGTCTCTTTTAATAGACTAAACACATATGTCTCTCTCCACCGCCACATGACGAGGAGGGTGAGGGTGGTGGGTGTGTGTGTGTGTGGTGGTGAGGGGGAGGGGGGGGGGGAGATGACTTCATAATTGGCCTGTTGCAAATGACAAATCTCTAATGGTTTAATGGAAATTGACAATAACATGAAACGCAGACATTTGGCCTCATCTTCTCCCTCCGGTTAGCAGAAGCTTCAGTCAGATACTTTCTAGTCCTATCGACTGAAAGAAGATATCATTAACCAGCTCATTATCCATATGAGCATGCTTACATTATATCTGCACAATATCAACATCAGTTATAACTGATGATGCATTATATGATACGCTATCAATCAGATCAAAACATCAGAAGTGCTCATAGTGTGCTACAGTGCAGCATCGTAGTCATCATTTCTTACACAAAGTGAAATGCAATTTGATGAAATCCACTTTAAAGTGATGCAACAAGTTAGTATAACAGTTACAACCGATAACGAGTTCATGTACAACAGTCAGAAGATTGAGCTCTAGCAGCGGAGAGCTCTGTAGCTAATAGCATCAGTGCTATTGTAGGCCGCTTTCCCCGATGATCAGCAAAAAAATCAAAAATCAATATTGAAAGTAACTAAAAGATCATAAAGGTGATAGTGGATGTATTTCACACCAAGAGATGCCAATCAATGGCAAAGCAACTGATGTTAATGTGAACATGTGACTACTAGCCACTTCTAACGCTAGCTTCTGTACTAGCTACGTTAGCTAACCTGATAGATGACGTGTTTACGACAAGACAGTGCTAGCTACAGTAGCAGCTAGCTACAGTAGCAGCTAGCTAACGAGCTGACAGACTGGATCAGATGGTGATGAAATGATCGTCTCCCAGTCAAATCAACCATGTCTATACAAGTACGTTGAGAAAGACAGGATGTTTGTTTAGACAGGCAATCGGCCATTCACAGCTATTGTTGCCCAAGGGACCTCCAACATGGCCGCCAGCGGGGTGTGTTATGTCACCTGAATGCCATTTTTTTCATCCTCTCAGTTTAGAGGAGAAATGGCTGAAAAAGTTTTCTTTCTTCAGATGGAACGACGATTCTCACCTACCGATTAGATTTAATTGAGCGAGAACACTGAATATAGGTTCCCCTGATGTATCCCAGAATCCTCCAGGTAAATGATCACGATTTATGAAGGTCAGAGTGGATGAGGAGCAGGAGAGCAGTGTAGCTAGCAGGGCCAAACAATGAAAGGAGGAGGCAGAGGAGGAGGAAACAGAAGAGGGGAGGAGGTAGAGAAACAGAAGGGGTCCAGAAGTGACCCCCCCCCCCCCCCCCCCCCGGGGCTGCTGGCTGGCTGTGCTGTTGAACTTGGCCTTGCCGTCACTCCGGGGTAACCCAACACCCAGCACAGAGGGGCCTGACAGACCCGGGGACGAGGGGGGCCGGGGGAGGTCCGGGGGGTGGGGGGGGGGCGGGGGTGTGGTGCGGGGCCCGCTGGGACCCAGAGTGCATTTCAAACCCATCAGTGTCAGTTAGTTCACTAAGTGGTGACATAATCACCAATGCCATGGCTGCTCCTCTGGGAGAGCCGGGCAGGGAGGGAGGGAGGGAGGTGGGAGCCCGGCGGCCTCCTCCTCTGGTTGCCCCACCAGCTCCATAGGGTGGGGGGCAGTAGGGGGGGGGGGCAGTTAGCAAACTATCCTTCTGGTGCCCCCACACCAATTTATCACAACTGATACGCACTTTATTAAGTAGATCGTCCGATAGGAGAGAGGATCAATAGGATGGGATCAATTGTGTTTATTAATTAATTTGATTCAATGGTTCACTGACTCAGTAAATCAGTGACTAGTAATGATTAATAACAATAACTTCTTCTTCTTCTTTACACTGGTCAAACATCTTGACTTTCTAAAGCAGAGCCGGTTAACGGTCCAGTAGGTCGTCTCATGAACCGGCATGGCGTCAATAAACATTCATGAAGCTATGAAATGTGTTGCTGACGTGACTCTCCTCCACCGCTAGCTGGACTGGGTGACAGCACAACACCGGAAGTCACTCACAGCACAGCAGGTTTTTAAACGTCAAGCTACCGGCGGTGTCACGCCACATCTCCTCCTGTCCCGGCTGGAAACGTGATTCTCTCACTTCTCATGCACATATTTGCACTTTAACAATTTCGTGAGACCAGGCTGGTAAATAACTAGGAACCGCCCCAATAGCAGCATTTTAACACTATCAAGTCATTGCGTTGGGCTTTTCGGTTTCATTTGCTGATCTGAGAACAGGTGCTTGGGAGCTGGATGGGCTCCGGTCCCAATACCACAGACCTCTTGTTTTGAAGCAGACCTACTGTCTCCGTCGGGCAGCAGCTCAAGTAAACTTTGCCTGAAGTTGCAGTGATAAGCGGCAGCGTGTTTCGCCACTCACTTAGCTCAACTCGGCTTCCTGTTTCGACCACATGAATGGCTTCGCAAGGAAACTACCAGTGGCAGTCACAGGAAGACAACAGGTCGGATCCAAATGACTCGCAATGGCTCCTCTTGAAGAACTTCAAAGCGAGGCTCTTGTTTGTCTCGCATACATTTTTCCATTTCGAATTTTTTCGAGTGGAATGGAATCGACGCCGTGAATCACTCGGCGCGGCGGCAGACGTGTTTTGATCCACACGCCGTCGAATTATTACAAAAAAAACAAAGGAAGTCATTTCTAAGTGAAGACAGGGAAAGACTTTTGTATTTATTTCTTTTAAAAGCGGGAAAGTTTTCGCCGTAACGACCACGGGTGTGTGTGTGTGATGTCGCTAGTCAGCCCGGCGCCGGCGTGCATCAAAAACACAGATGACAAAGTACCTCGCTAGTCGTTTTTTTTTGGTGTATCCGTCCGTGGCAGCTATCTGGATAACACCCCAACCTGAGAGCGGTGTGTGTGTGTGTGTGTGTGTTGGTTCCAATCTCAGAAAAGATGGCTATCGCGGCGGGGGGAGGCTACGAGGCATCGCTTTGTCACTACGGCTATCATTACCCGCACTCCCGCCGCTCGGTCATTCCCGGTGACCGCGTTGAAACGTGAATAAACGTCCGGATGATGCGATCGCCAATAAGCCCACCCCCCACCTCCCCCCCACACCCCCTTTTCCATCCGGCTATCTATTGACGGACAAGACAAAGGGGCTTATCAAACAGGGCTGATAACACGGAGGCCAATTAAGATACGCCCTCGCTATCACACCGTATGCATCCGCTACCCGCGACCAGACAGACAGGAGAAGGGAAATGAACGGGTGAATCTGTATTTGGAGTATTTTGAAAATGTTCTCTGGACCTGTGTGTGTGTGTGTGTGTGTGTGTGTGTGTGTGTTGAGTACAGGCACTGTATCGGGGTAGCGGGCACTAGATGGCACTACTGAATGGTAATTCTGTCTGTTCTCTGTCAAAATTAAACCACTAATTCTTTTTCCCAACACGCCTTCAATTCACACACAGGAACCCCGGAGAAATGCATCCATGTACACAAGCTGCTTTTTATCTTCCGTATTTCCGAGGGTCCTTGAACGTAGAATAACTGATCTAAATTTAAGGCCTCGTGAAGTTGGAAAGTATTAGAGGTGTTTTATTTCTACGGTGCAACAGATTTCCCGGTTATTACCTGTAGCAGTAACTCATAATAGTGAGTGTAAGGTGTCATTTATTGTGGCGGTCGTCTCTCTCTCTTCACGTCTGACGGTATGTGATAACCGCGATATCGGGCCGAGCGCATCAGACGGTGCAAAACCGGGGGCGACCGGGGTAAGAGCGCACGACCCCTCTCGGCGATAGGGGACTCGTCCTGTGCAGAGATACGAGGCCCGAGCCAACGTCAACTTCAGCGGGAGATGTCAAACCTCTGGTGTTTATGAGAGGGGAGGCCAGGGAGCAGAGCAGATAGTGGCCCGGCCCGGTGACGGGGGTGGGGGAGGGTGGGGTTAGTTATCGTACAAACGGGGGGTCGGCGCTCCCTCTCGACCCCCACCGTGCCACGGCGAACCCCTCTAATCGCCCATCTGGTTGCTCCGGCGCTTCGCCCGCCGCCGTCCTCCCGCTTGTCGTCGGACCTTATCGTAGGCAGGGGCTTAATCTGCGCCGGTGATAAGATACGTGCCTCTACACACACACACACACACACACACACACACACACAAACGCACACACTCCTCCTGTTGGCTGGTGATGCCGTGATACGTGTGCAACGGCGTCACTTACTGTCGCAGATTATTCATTCACTCCTTTTTTCTGTCGAAATCTGTGTGAATTCCCCGCGTTTGCCGTTATTTATTTTTTTACGTAACGTAGGTAAGTTTGGTGATTCAAAAAAAAAAAAAAAAACATAACGCAGAGTGACCAAAATGACGCTTTTGATTGATTTTAGCCAGATTAGCCGCGAAGTGCGATATCGCGTTCATCCTGTCGGAGAGCAGCGTTCACACTCACAGTGTTTTTTTCCCACAGACAATAAATGCCCCGGCCCGTGTTGATACCATCTCCCTGTTCTCACACACTTTCACTCATTAACAGCCTCAGAAACAGAACAGAAACCTCCTCCTAAAAAAAAACACAAAAAAACCACAAAAAAACACAACAAAAGTCTGATTTCTCAGATTAGATAAAGAGAAAAAGGAGAGAGAGAGGTTTATCTCTTAGTGGACACGTCCTTGAGTTCCTCTGAAGGCTGCCGTTTAAGGTCACCCTCTCTCAGGCTCTTCATGTGGTTTTAGGTAAGCTGTGAGAGCAAGACAAGACGCAGATGGTGAGAGCGAGCGAGCGGGGGAGAGAGAAAGTGAGAGATCGTCTCGGCGTGACCACGAAGTCTCCTCTGTGGTCTCCGAGCGTCTTTGAGCCCCTCGAGTCTGCAGGTTGCAGCTTTTTTTTGACGCTTTGGGGCAGAAAAACGTGCGGCACCGAACTCTTCTGACAGGTGGAGGAGATGCATCGCTTTGTTTTACACCACAAATTACAATATTTGCGCACATTTTTAACTTTTTTCCCCCTTTTTTTTTTTTTGAAGTAACGGGTGAGTAACCCAGGAAGCGCCCGACGGGGCCGCGGTGGCGTTTGACGTGCAGGAGGTGACGTCAACCCCAAAACATGCACGCCACATTTTAAACATATTTGGAAGCTGCTTTGAAGTGATGATATTTAGGCCCCCTGATTCCACGAAACTATGCTCGGACTTTCGGCGCGGGCCGTCGCATCGACACCTATTCACCGACCGCGATGTTTGCTGGGAAAAAAAATAAGCAGAAAAAAAATGATTCTGAAAAAAAAAAAAAAATCGACGTGCAGTGTTGTGAAACGTCTGTACAGTGTGCAGCAGATTTGCCAGGTGACAGCAGTGGAAGGAGAGGCAGGTAACCCGAGAGAGCCCTGCCCCCCCCCCCCCCCACCCCCACCCCCGCCGCTGGACCATCGCCCATCTCTTTATCGGCACCGCGGTGAAGGGAAAAAAAACACAAAATATGTTTACACCGTGCTGATAAGATCCACCAGTCTGCAGCCATGCACGTCTACACTCAATATTAATAGATACTGTAAAAGCACACAAAATACCGTGCACACACACACACACACACACACACACACACACCGCCTTGTAGCGGGGTCTCCTGCTGTTGAGTGTCAGATTAAAACGACGACGCTCGGGTCGTTTAATTGAGCGTGAGAAATATATATTTTTTATAATTTTCGCTTCTATTTAACTTTAATTCTGTTTTTTCATTTTTGCTTTGTTTTAAGCTGCAATCCTTTTTTTTTTTTTTCTCCCAGCAGCCACCTTCTCTTTTTTTTTTTCCCCACCATATTTTGCTCATCAGATGCGGCGTGGCTATCGATTTCCCGGATATGAGGTGATAAGGTCTTTTACAAAGGCCCCCCCCGTCCCTTCTACGTTGAGCGCCGCGGATTATAACGAGTGATTAAGCTCACGGCCGTATCACAGGAGCCGCTCTTAAATAATTCACTGTATCGATGAACGACGCGATGGATGCGGTGGGAAAAAAAAGTCATCGGTTGTTTGTCTGGACGGAAAAACTCTGATTTGGGGTAAAAAAAAAAAAAAAAGGCCGTAAGCCTCCAAACCGGCGTTGTCGATTGTAAGTGTGCTTCATCGCCCTCTCCTAAAGTTCCCCTGTAAACAGTTTGAATTGAATAGAGTGCTCTGTGTGTGTGTGTGGTGTGTGTGAGTGTGTGTGTGTGTGTGTTGAAGAAACAGTCCGAGGAGGAACAGACTTTAAGGAGCCTGAGAGAGAGCCATATAATGGTGCCTGATGACAAGGCAAGTGATCTGGGCGAGTTGGAGGCGACCGTAAGCAGGGCGAGCTGGCCGGCTGTAACCTAAAACACACAGCCCCCTCGCTCACACTCGTGCACACACACCAGACACACACACACACACACACACACGCACACACAGAAACACTTGTCCCTTCTCACATTCTACAGTGCCTGACAATATACATATCTGTCTGGTGTGAGTAAGCATGAGAGTGAAGAGGCAGCAATGAGTCCACACACACACACACACACACACACACACACACTGCAGGTTTCTATGAATTCTCCACTGGGAACTACTTGCATTTCGCATCACAGTTTCATACTCAGAATATGATTTGTATCCCTGGTATTGTTTTTCTTCTTGAATAATCGTTTCCCCATGTCTGACAAAAGCAACTTGATTATTCTTTTTTTGTGTCAAAACTAAAAACTTCAGCAGCACAAACCAACCAAAACACTTTCAGGACATTTTTTTGTTTTATTAATCACATCAGTGTAGCTAGAAATCATAAAGTCATCAGTCTTGATAAAACAATCCCCAGACACAGAAGAAATTACAGACAAAACAGGCTTTTATTTTGTAAAAAGTAGCAGTTTTTTTTGTCAGCCACGCACTCGTTCGTAATAACTAAATAAAGTGGAGTTGCGGCGAGTATTTGTGGAGCCGGGGTCTAAATCAAGGCAACTCGTATAACCCGGGCTTGTCATATTTACAGCCACTGAGAAAAATGGCTGCAGACGTACGATGGAGGGCAGCACAATGCCGCCGCAAGGTCTTCCAAGACAAGTATGATTACTGCTGCTCTTTTGCCCTTTTTATGCCGGGTATTTTACGGCGTACTTTCAATAGTATAGCACCAGCTGTAAAACCCCGGGGCTAAATAATAGAGAGATCAAGACCTTATCAAATAAGTTTGGATGGGAAATTTCCCCTGTTTTTTTTCCTTTTCTTTATTATGCAGGACAGGGAAGTGCATGCTTGTGAAAACGGGAATAATCTCATGCAGCAGATTAAGTGGATTAATTAGGGTTTTATTCATCAGGGTGAATTGGTACCTAAAGAGCCCACCCCCCCACTCCCCGCCCTTTTTGCAATGACAAGGATTTTTCACCCTTAATTATCCCGGGTTGAGGAATGCGGTCCTGCGTCGAGAAAAAAAAAAAAAAAAAAGAGAGGGAGAGGAGAGGGGAGGCACATCGCTCTGCAGATGCACGGTGGAAACATGGACACGCATTTGCCTTCTGAGATTATTTACTCCCAGTCGCTCGGCTTTTAATCGCAACGTGGCCACAGAGCATTTTCTGCATCCTGTTTTGTTTCGTAAAAAAAAACAAAAAAACAAAAATTGGCCCTGCACGAAAAGCAAAACTGCTATCTCAGCATCGGGGACCCTCATTAGCCTCAGCCCTTATCTAGACATCATTTTCCACCTTACCGAGCCGTATCTCTTCTCTGTCTCTCACACACTCGTTCTATCTGCCCTCCGTCGATACTCAATAGTTGTTTAAAAAAAAAAACACCACAAAAAAACAAAATACATTTGCAGGATGACGATAAAATACGACCCCGGCGCTGAGAACTTTCTCATTAGGAGTAACTGCAACCTGTCACCAGTGGTATTTAACCAACGTGATACTGTGAGTGGGTGTTTGGTTGATGGGTTTTTAACATCTTAGAGGGGGTTTTACTTTCATATGTATTTATTACTAATGTTATTTCATCGTGATAAATGTGACCGGTGTTGCAAGAGGACAGAAATGATCTAAACGGAGGAAACAAAAGTGCTAAACCATTTTTTTTTTTTTTTTCATGTCTAGGCTGAAGTGCAAAGCGTTTCCTGTGATCCCTCTGATAAATGTGCAGAAAAGCAAACTCAACAATCACACAATCTTCACATTTTTTAAACGAACATAAAACAGTTAAATGCAGGACACACAACAACAAGACAACACGGGCGGTTTCAGAGAACGCCTGACAGAAAAAAAAAAAGGTCGGTCGGTCTCGAGTAACAAGGAGCTCATCCAGAGTCGAAGATCAAATCGTACTCACAAGTAACATTTCCCGTATGATTAACGCTAAATTACCGACACACATCGGAGGATTTTTTTTTTTCTTCATCCCCCCGGCGTTTAAGAAAGTGGTGAAAGCGAGTTTTAAGGCCCATTCAGAGCGAGACAAGAGGTTCTCAGGGAAACAAACGTGGAAGTGAATATGGGAGTCTCTCAAGTTCCAGCCTCTCGCCGGCCGAGCACAAAGAGGCCTGGGAGGAGCCGAGCATCCCCAAACAGGCAGATAACGGGTCTGGGGGTAAGGTGGGGAGAGGTGTGTGTGTGTGTGTGTGTGTGTGTGTGTGTGTGTGGTGGGGGAGGGCAGGAGGGTGGGCATTCACCGACCAGGTCAGACGAAATGCTTGACTGGCGAAATGTCTGATACCCATCTACAGTCTTTAGTCTCCCCCCAGCTGACTGACAGCCTCCTCTGTGGGAAGAGGTGTGTGTGTGTGTGTGTGTGTGTGTGTGTGTGTGTCCATTGCATATAAGGGTTAGCATGCTTGTGTAACTGTACAGTAGCGATATGTTATATAAGAGATACGATGGGACTTCAGTGATCACAGGAACAAACAGCAACTGGATACAGCAGAAAAATATAATATCAATTATATTTGAACCAAATTGAGTTGAAATAATTGAATGAAAAAAGTAGTAATAGTAGAAGTAGCAGAGGAAAAATAGAAATAGAAATATGCAGGACAGGAATATGAGAGTGTGAGAATACAAATGTGCTGGTTTTGACATTAAGGGGTCTACGGGGCATGAGGGGCCGGAGGTTCCCTACCACTGAGTGGGTGGGGGGCCACCCTGAAAGAACAGTCAGGGTTTCAGTGGTTTCAGTGTCCCCATGATGGTCTAGATGCTGCTTCCCCCCCCCCTGGTCTAGTCCTGTACAGTGAAAAGGTAACATGTACAGAATAGGTGCCCTTCACTCCTGTTACATAAGCCTGCCCACCTACTCGCTGTGACCCTGACGGAGGCTGACACCCACAGACAGTAACAGCTCCAGCCCACGGGAGCTTCAAAGGCCTCCGTCGCCGGCTGACATTTTACACTCGCGTGCAGAGGGTGCTGAGGAAGCACAACACACACACACACACACACACAGAAGTTGCTCACACGTAAAAAAAAAAACCTGCATCCATGTATTTTTCATTTTTCGTCCTCAACGGTTTTGGAGCGATAGAATACATGTAATAAAGAAAAGAGGAAACTGATCCATCACAGCTCATGAAAAACAGTTTGATTACTGAGCATGAAGAGGTACATTACAACATACACTTAATAAAGTACAGTTAATAAACCAGAATGAAAGTTTTATGTTGAGGAGCCAACCAGAAGAAACCAGATTATGTTGCCGGGTTGAGATCGACATTTTAATCCGGTAATCAGTAATCTGTGAGAGATTACTTTTCTTTCCGAACCCTGCTGGTGATCACCTTCACCTCGTGTGAAAATATATGAGTAGGGTAATAATAAAAAATAAAATACACAGTGTATAAATATATTTAGACAGTTATATCAACCAGTTATACTCTATTTGCTCTATTTGTCATTTCTGTATTTAGATATTACTCTATTGATTTCGGTACATTTGAAAAGTTGTGTTCAGTTTGAGAAAAACATCATTACACTAAATTATAGATTATTAGATCCTGTATAACCTACATCAACCTAATTGTATTTTAAATTACTAGCTAAAAAAAACAATTTGTTCATATTGACAATATGCTGATTATTTTGACAGAGTCAGTGTCGCTTTTTTCATTTTCTTTTTTCCAAATGTGTCGGTGAAAGTTACAAGGAAAGTTACTTGTATAGTTTTCTCACTCGTATTTTACAATGCCACTTTTTTTGTTATTTTAATTTGAAGGAGAATCTCATGTTATCGTCGGTACCAGACACTTCAATCCATAAAGGATATCCCGCGTTAATACTTAAGGGTAACGTGAATGACAGCAGCCTCCTCTTCCCCTCCGTGGGCTTCGTCACTCGCTCTCTCTCTCTCTCTCTCTCTCTCTGCTGCATTCGGGCTAAAAGTAGGTCAACAGGGATTTCCTGCCCTCAGACGTTTTCTTTCCAGCCAAACACCTGGCCTTTGTAAGAGCACCGGTGTGTGTGTGTGTGTGTGTGTGTATACCACACGGGATCAAAAATCACAACAGTACGTTTCTTACCACTGTGGAAGGAAACGTTAAGACCAAGAAAAGTTGCAGCACTCTCTCTCTCCACACTGAAGAGAGAGAGAGAGAGAGAGAAAGACTCCTGGAGATCTGCGCTACCTTCAGGCCTGGATTTTAAAATGCACACACACAGAAAAACAACAGAGGCATATTTACTTCTCTAATTTTCCCAATTTAAAGTTCGCTCGAGAGATGCATTTTAAAACAAAGCCTGCCGATGCTTTGCTTCTTTTTGGGGTTTTTTTTCTCTCTCAGAGTGAATTATTAACAACCCGAGGCTTACCTTTGCATTTCTAATTACGTGACGCCGAGAGAGAGAGAGACAGAGCCCGGTGTTTTATTTTGAAGGAGAAAACCCAAAAGCAGAACCACTTGAGGGTTGGGGGGTGGGGGGGGGGGGGCTCAAAAGCAGGAGTTAGCTACAGACTCTGGATGAGTCAAGCTGCTTTCACACCTCTGGTCTCACAATCTGATATAACAGCTACGACGGAGGAAGGAAAGTGAAATGCGGTGGAAACAAATTTTGAGTATTTTCGTTGTTTATTGAAAGAAAATCTAAGCAAACAACAAGTCCAGAGTAAAGGAGATAACAGATACTAAACACGATAGGTGGCGGGGTGGTTTTCACGTCGTTTACCCCCCCCCCCCCCCCCCCCCCCGCCCCCAAAAGTTGTTGTGAAGGTGTCGGATCGCCCACTGCTAAGATCAAGGGCACAGCGAGTTGAGGTTGAGGGGGAGGGGGCGAAAGAGAGAGAGTTTCGCGGCGAGCTAACAAAATAATCCAGCGCACACAAGCGATGTGGGATCAGAGAGAGCTTCTTAGAACAAAACACTAGAGAACCGAAGAGGGGGAATACTCACCTTCGCCCCACTGCTATTTCCTTCCTCTGTTTCTGCCCCCTCACACACACACACACACACACGGCTGCATGGCATACAGTTAGCTCGACAGTCATACCTATAGGACGATGCTTTGAGATTACAGGGTTTTTTTTGTAACCCTGACGTTTCTGAATGACTATTTTTCCATTTTTTGGGGCGTACTCTCGGTACCGAAAACATGTCCGAGTTCAAAAGGCTCTCTAAGAACTATGAACCCGCCGATACGAAGAAAGATTCAAAGTGGGGAGAAAGTCACAAAGTGGGTTTCTGTAAGAGTCACGATGATGAAAAAACACAAAAACAGAAAAAAAAACAAGCCATCTACAGAAAAACTTTACAGTCGGTTGTGCTGCTTTTCTGACCTTGCTGAGCCGCTCTCTCTCTCTCTCTCTCTCTCTTGCTCTCCATCTCCTTGCGCCCATGGGTGCTTCATTCAACTAGTGTTAGTAGAAGTCAATTAAAAAAAAATTGTTCAGAATAATATGAACAGCAAAAATCCTCATCAAATGTCTATTTTGGGTTATTTGACATGCAAAAAATGTGGAAACTCTCGTCTATACGGAGGGTCAGATTCTTCGCTGATGTTTTTTTTGTGGGCCGATCTGTCTTCATATCTGTCTTTGAAATGAATGAACACACACTTGTGATGAATTCAAGGTCAGGCCACGAAAGCGGACCGCTCAGCGCGCGGCGCTTTTGCTATCCTCCCCATCACTCTGCCTCTCGGTTTCAAATCGGGAGTTTAACCTCCAAACCACATGCAGCTCACGCTACGGCGGGCGGACCTGGCCGCGCACCGTGGGAGCATTACCTCCCGTAATTATACTGCAATTATGACCCAGATAAAAATCAGCATTATTGTAAAAAAAAAAAAAGTACAAAAAAAAAGCGTAAATGAGCAGCGGGAGGGAGGGATGTGCAGGAGCCGGGCTGCGGTGTCTCTGAGGGGATTGGTGACAGTCCTGTGAAACAAAAGGAGGGAAATGGATGGAAAACCTTTCTAATTAAGCGTATAAAAAAAAGACAGAGCCTCTAGTAATTACAGAAAGTTTAAGAGATCCTTAACTGGGCCGAGGGTAATTTCCTTTCAGTTCTGTGTATTTCCGAACTAAGTTGGGATTCCAAAATGCCAAAACTAAATGCATCAACTTTTAAAGACGGGGGAGGAGAAAAAAGAGAGAGCGTTGACATTTTGTAGGAAATGCCAATGCTGTAATCAAAACTTATCTCGAGTAAACTTGGAAAACTGAAGTGACCTTAAATCTAATGTTACTGTAAAACCATAACAGAAAAGTGCAACGTGCCCGACTTCAACCACCGAATGCCTAAAATTAAGCCGCGCTTCCTAGACCGGCCACTAGGGGCTCCGTGAGCACCGTGCTGCCCTTTGAATGGGTCCTGGATGCAGCAAAACTGGGGCCTGCAACAAATAAATCCTCCCTTCAAACCTCTTCAAACCTCCGACCGCCTCCCAAAAATAGAAACGCAGAAACCCTAGGAGTTGTTCTTTTTTTTTGAGGGGGGGGGGGGGGCTTCACTTTCCAGCCAGTCATCTCCAGTGAAGTGTGTTGCAGCTTTAAGTCTGGAGCTGGATGGCGGTAGACAGGAACATCTGCTCTTCATATCCGCCTGGTGTGTTGCACAAAGTGGACTCTCTTAGCTCCAGCCACGGGCCCAGCGGCTGCATGGCGGGCACAATTCCCTCTCCAAACACAATTCGGAAAGGGGACTTGTTTATCCAACCATTCGAGTCTCGGATCGGGGGGGGAGATAACGTCTGGACGAGAGGAGGGGGGGTTTGGAGGCTCGTTTCCGTGCAGCGGCGTTGGCGTTGGCGGCGTCGTAACATCTGTGTCTGTGCTTTTCCAGTCGGCAAAAGCAGCGGCGGCGGCAAAGTGATTTAAAAGCGAGGCCATATACAAACACAACGCAGCAACAGGAACACACACAAGCGTAAATACAATAAAGGTACATGCCCGGGGGAGGGGGGGGCACTTAGCGATTACACCGGTGGTCCAAGGTCGAAACCAAAAACGGACGTGCACGACGTTTCAAATCAGACGCCGTCCTTCCGCTTCTTCTTCAACTTTTTTTGTTTGCATCACTTTCCTGCAGGTCAGATCCATTCACAATCCCAATCCCATCATCATTTCTCCTTTTAATAAACGCCACAATCTCAAACCCCCGTGCTGAACGCCACAATCTCAAACCCCCGTGCTGATCACCTTCTGAGGTCAACGTAACGGGAGGAGGGGGCGGGAAAAAAAAAACACACACACACACGTCCTCAAACATTCAAATGCAGCAATATGATTTATAACCTGTGTATTTCAGATATGAAACGGCTGCTGAATATATATATATATATCTCCGAGCGATGTCATTACTTATTTCTGAAAGCCCCACCTGATTGTCGCCGAGACGGACCCGCCTAAGAAAACACCTCAACGGCTCAATAAAGCACCTTGGGCCGTGATTGGGATCTCACTCATATTCCCCTCGTCACGAAGATGAATGCATTCGGCGGCAGACAAAGGATGAGGCGCGAAGGCTGAGTTTTTAATAAATCCTGCATCATGCTTCCAGCGCCCGGGCCCCGCCGCACCCGCGTGACAACTGCATTTATTTAAAGACAGTTTGATAAATTAATTTGTTTTTATCAAGGGGGGGGGGAATGATCGGGACTGAGAAATGGAACTGTACCGGGCCGAGGAGAGCCGCTTTCATTCATTCATTTGTCTCGATATGGTTGAAGGTGCGGAGAGAGGAGATGATATAAGCTGTTATTGTTTTGTATGATATTATTATTATTATTATTGTTGTGAGAATGAGAAGTTTATCCGCCGCTTTCTGTTGAGGGGGACTTTTTTTTTTTTTTTTTGCGGTGAATTCGCTGCAAAAACCAAGCAGATCTTGATAAGAGGGAAAATTCTCAAACAGGAAAGACCAGATCAGATAATTGGCGAGAGAGAGGTCTCACACACACACACACACACACACACACACATGCACACATGCACGCACAGAGTAAAACATGCAAACACGCGAGCTGACCTACAAATCTGGGCTAGCTGCGGCGAATCCGGAGGCCGAATTCTTTGCGAGAACGTCGCAGATCCGAGCTTGATAAATTCGCCAAAAAAAACAAAGCGAACCATTCATAATATCCGTATCGGTTTGGCATCTGCACGCCATCTCCGACTCGGGCTGGCAATATCCTTCAGAGGACAAAGTGTACAAAATGAATCAATAAGCTCAAAAAAGGGCCTGAAATCTCAAATCCATTAGGGGTACGACAAAGCACATATTACTTCAAAATGGAGTCGCGTTAAGTGTCAGATGTCCGCGATAAGGCCGCCTTCATTTGGGTTTTCTGGGTTGTTTTTTTTCCCCCCCTCCTGATGGGACGCGAGAGTGGTGACTCCTTATCATTCACGCCATAAAGCGACTATCTGTGTCTCTCATCGCCTATCTCTGCACGAGGGAGGAAAAGAGAGTACGAGTGTGACAGAGGGAGAGAGAATGAACGAGGGCGAGCGTGGCGGTGCGTGATAAACATCGGCTGCTGCTGTTGCTGTTGCTGGCTGTTGCTGTGGCCGCGGGCGTGCACGCACCTGCAACGTGCACGCGCACACACCTGTACGAGTGGACGCCCGCCCGCCCGCCGATGTCTCTCTCTCTCTCTCTCTCTCTCTCTCTCTCTCTCTCTCTCTCTCTCTCTCCAGGCTGAGCGCGTCAAACGGGGCCACGACGGGTCTGACACCGGCCTTATCTGGCGCCGCCTCGACAACCCTCGCCACCGAAAAGTTGCAGAGGGAATCAAACTGTTGAGTGTCGGGAAGTGTGTGTGTGTGTGTGTGTGTGTGTGTGTGTGTTTTTCTCTTCCTCGTCTCTTATCTCGAGTCTCTTTACTCCTGTTGTGGCAGTAAAGTTTGATCAAACTGGTGGAGATCGTCAATTTTTTTTTTTTTTACTGCCAATCTTGAAATTTAAACCGATGTTCTGCGGCGTCATCGCTTTTTTTTTTTCCGCGACGGACGAGTTAAATCAGGATTTCGCCTCTGCGATGAAGCGCCTTGACCCCCCTTGATTTAGGACACGCCCCCCCCCTCTCAACGTATCTCCCCCCCCCCTCCTGTTTTCAATGCTATCTGAATCCCTCTCTATGCACGGCGTCACCTTAATCTCAATGCCTTTAACCTTGCCATCCCCTCTATCTCGCCCTCCTCCTTCCCTCTCTTGTTCCATCTTTTTTTCCCCGGCGTTTGTTTATCCCGGCTCGCTCTCTCTCTCTCCTCTCTCTCTCTCTCTCTTTCTACCTCGCCGCCTCTCTGATGAGTGTTTTATCTCGCGGCCCACCTTTTCACACCGCCGCGCTCACAATCACGAGTATCACCCGTAATTATCTCGCCGTATTCCCCCTCCTCGCCCTATCGCCGGCGCTCATCTCAGCCGCTCGGAATTATATGCGTTTCGGCTTGGGTGCCGCGGACTCGCTCCCCGGAGGAGGAGGAGGAGGAGGAGGAGGAGGGCGAGGAGGAAGAGGATGGGGAACAAGCAAGGGGCCTAGGCTCGGGAGCTGAAGACAAATCTAGTGTGTCGCCGGTTGCAGATTGCGAACGCCGGGCCTGACCCGCATCACCATACGGCGTCTCCCGGACCCGCGTGCATCTCAGGTGTAATTACTTTGTTTCGCAGCTTCCCCCCTTTTATCTCCCATCGACTTTGCATCTGTCTCCCCCCACTCCCCCCCACTACCCCTTTCATACTCCGGCACTACCCCCGCACATAATATAGTTGTGGTCCCTGTCAAAGTCGCCGTGACCTTCCCTCCTCCCGGCGCCGCCATTGTACCAATAAGAAAACCAATTAATGACTTATCCGTCCATCTCAATGTCAAGTCTTTTTCTGAGGTGTACTATTATGTCTGCTTCTCCGACGTGCTGTTAATTAACTCAATGCTTCGTCTTCTCCACCACCACCCCCCCCCCCCCCCACTCCACCCAACCCATAACCACGCCGTTATTCAGGGCCGCATAATAGCTAGGCGAGCACACACACACACACACACACACACACAGAAAAACCCTCCCGCTTAAAAACTTCTGAGAGCAACAGAATTGTAGAGAGGGACGGCGGGAAAAAGGCAAAGAAGGATATGAAAGGATTTAATGAACAAGATGTCTGAAGGCGGATTCAATGGAGAGGCCAGATAAGACTCTCGACTCGTTAGGAGTGGGCAGAGGCAGAACCCCGGCACAGATCCTCACCGTCCACGAGCTCTATCACAGCCACACTGAGTGAAACGTCAAAGATGATAGACGGATCGCTTCTACCTTTCAGAAACCCCCCTTTGGAGGCGGAGCTTGTCGAGGTTACAGGTCGAACCACGTGACCGAGACAAAAGGAAAAGCGCTGGGAAACCGGTTCCTTCACAATAAAGCGCCACGCATGACCCGTGGCTACGCTCACCCTTGGATGTTGAGCGATGTCTATCTGTTTCACTCGCCCCATTCCCGTATTTATTTTAATTAAACTCGACGCTGTTGTCCCAGGGGAGAACCATTATGAAAATCATTCCAATATCCCTAATGTTAAAAATTAAAGCGGCGCTGTTTATGAAGTGTTTTTCCTTTTTTGGTTTTTGAACTTTCTAGTAATAAATTATATACTCACACTGCTAGACGGAGCAGCCATATCTTTTTAATTTTCTAAATGCAATTCATTGCTCTGCGCGCGGATTCAAAACACTAATTAATTTGTATTTGATAATTTGCCCACTTTCACGGCGTGACACAAGTGCAATTTTTCCCTTTTAAACTTTGCACCGCGTGCACAAGTTTAATTAAGTGAAAACTCTCCGTATTGTCGACATCATGAATTGTAGAGTTTTTAGAAAAAAAAGGAAATAGGTCTGCGAGGGTCTCTCCCCCCCCCACACATCCCCCACCTCCCCTCTTCCTCTTCCACTCCCACAATTTTAAGCATAAAAGAATTTTCAAAATTGAGCGGAGTGATTGCTCGAGGAGGTATACATTTCAAGTTAATTTTACATTGACCTTGGAAAAGGGATTGTAGAAAGAGCGTGGATAAGTTAAATAGTAATGAAAAAAAGAGTTAATGCACCTTCATCTGCCTCGCTAGCCGACCGTCCACTCCCCTCCTCCTCTACAGCACCATCCCAGTGTATAGGCTCCTTTCATGGACCCACTCCCACCCTACATTTGGGCTAAACTGTAGATTAAACAAGATTAATGAGATTTTGGTTTCAGGGGGCTGGATTTTGCCGGGCTATTGGAAATAATTGTCTTCATTTTTGTTGAAAGTTGTAGCCGTGGACAATTACACAACCCTGTATTAGCATTAAAACGTAAAACTTTGGTCCTACCTGGTTGCATTTCAGCAGCGGAGGATGATAGCGTATGTGAGTTTGCACCCTGTGGCCTCGCCGCCTGTATCACAGGAATCATCTCGCCTTTTATCTCGGTTCTACTTGCTAACACCGCGCTGCTTAAACAGAAAAAAAAACAAAAAAAACCCACATAAGAAACTGCGACGCGGAGCAGCAACAGGTTTGGACAAAGTGTCTCTAGATGTCCACGTGATAGCGGCGTGACGTGGACCGCGGTGGGCTTCGCGTCCTGGGGCCCCTGAGCTTATCGCTGCGTTGTATTCTTCTACAGATTGTGCTGAAAACGCTCGTGATGAACCCGCTTTTACTTTGCACGTGTGATAAATCTAAATTGTTTTCATTGCATACGCTGTCTGGATGATGCATCTGCAGATGGCTTGCTGCAGGACGCTCTTCCAGATGAAGATCGTCTCAAAGTAATACAGCAGGTTATATACAGTATAACTCGAACTCTCATTTCCCCCTTTCTTTGTATTTCCCGAGTCCAAACGTCTATCAACCGTGTCCTAATCTCTCCTCCTCTTTAATCTCTCTGGTGAGTGTGAATATGCCTCATAATGTTCAGCGTGACACCGGCCGGTCTGATCGCCGATCACAAAGCGCGTGGGCCTCCAACGTGTCCATTTCCCCATTCAGCGGGCTCCCCTATCTGAACCGCGCTTCCTCTTCATTACCCGTTTTGTCCGTCTGTCACGGGACAAAAGGCTCGGAGGGGTCCCGGCTGGGCCCCGAGCCCAGGACATCATTTAACAGTCGGAATCAGAACAGGGGGGGGGGGGCGGAGACGGGGTGGGGTGCTGATCCCAGCGCAGCCATTAGGGAAACCCGAGCGCCCGGCCCGACCCCCCGTCTCTCACAGCCTCTTTTGCTTTTTCGACGCGTTACAAATTGAGCATCATCCCCCCCTCGACCCTTGGCAGCCATTTTGGAAATGACCGGGGTCTATAGTGCCCGGGCCCGTAATCGGGAAAGAAGAGAAGTGGGAACGGACATGAAAATGATGTTCTCCGGGTTTTAGGGAGGAGATGGGGAGAGACAGATAGACTTGAAACACCCTGACTAAAGTTTCTTCTTCTCTCATCTCCCTCCTCCTCCTCCTCCTCCTCCTCCTCCCCCCGCCCCGTCTCCTCGGTGAACCCCAACCCCTTTAGTCCTCCAACTCAACGCCGTGATAAAACCCCATTCCTTTCCCCTTTCATTCCTCCGCTCCGCTCTCTCTTCCTCTTCGATCTCGCCACAAGGGAACACTCAGGCCTTTGTTCGGCGAATTGGTTTTCAGATGTTATTTTTCCTTTCACTCCTTTCTCTCTGTGAGAGCGTGTGATTAAAATCACCCCGGCCGCTTAGCGTTGATGCCTTTTGTCTCTGCAGCCCCGTTCTGCTGGGAGTCAGAGGGCTTACTACTCTACATCTAACAGGTAGGCTATAATAGGATTTCACCGCTGCTCTTCCATACACCGTCCTGCCGCAGACTTAGGGCTTAAACACATGCATATGTATAAATTAAGGCTCAGGGCAATAATCTGAGCTTTTAATAAGAAGCTAGTGTATAATTTTTTTACTTTTAAGTCGGGAGAGCGAACAGCGCTGGAAGATGAGTACTTTCCATATCCAAACACAGCCATGTTTGGCCAGTTTATAGGGCTTTCTTAAAGGCCGCGGCGCTCCACTTTACTCCCGCCGGAGAACAAGTATGTGTTCTGGTTGAGTTGCTCCGTATCCGACGCCCACTGGAGGTGAAATTACTTTATGAAAATATGAGGGGAGTGAATCAACAAGATGACAATTAACTAGCGGGTCTCGCCCCTTAACACCTAGCTAGTTTCTCTCTCTTTCTCTCTCCCCGGCGCCCAGGAAGTGATGCGTCTCTGGTTTGTTTGTAATGACTAGAATAAGAACCGGGTAGTCGGCGTGAGCAGCCATATCCACCGAACAGACGAAGAGACGCCTGCAGAAACTTCATCAACAGGAAATACAAGGAGAAAGACGTCACGGCGCTGGACACACTGGTTTGATTGACAGGTGATCTCTGGGACGAGCGGTGCAGAAACGCCACAGTGATGAGACTGAGAGACAAAGATGGAGACTAAGTTTAAAAGAAAATCTCACAGATGAATGTTAAAGCTGCACTATGTAACACTGTGATGCACGAGACCCCCCCCCCCCGAGTTTGTCCCGTTCCAGCCCCGGTGGTCGAGCCCGAAACCTTCTCGCTGCACAGGAAGTGATGCGTTTTTTTTTACGTATCAGGCACTCTGCGGACTATGTGTGGTAGCTGCACAGCTCCACAGCAGCTGGTTTCACCGACTCCAGACATCCAGAGGTAAGAATGAGGTCTTCTAGGAGGAGGAGAAGAGGAGAACGATGAGCAATGCAATAAAAAATAAAATATGGAAAGACCTGAAGGCGCAGGGAGGCTTCAGAACGGATACGTATCAAACATCTCTCATATTAGACATTTTTATTTTATTCTGAAGTCGTTATTAGCAGTGTGAACGTTGAGGCGGAGGAGGATGCATGAGAATCAGAGACAGAAACCACCGAACGGTTTGCCACTCGCAGCCACAAGTGCAAAACTGCAACGAGTGCAGCTTTAGGTAAACCAAAATCAGCAACGATGAAACCTCACATCAACGTGCTAATAGATGCCGCTCAAGTGTTTGTATGTGTGTGTGTGTGTGTGTGTGTGTGGTCAGCTAACCTTCCTAACCCTTCCTATCTCCTCCCCCCTTCCTCTGGAGAGGCTGCAAAGCACCGGAGCAGTTTCTGAGCAGCATAGCAACTGCACACACACACACACACACACACACACACACACGCAGAGAAAAGGTGAATAAGAAAAGCAGGAATCGCCTTTCTCTTTTTCAGGATTTCTCCTTTTCTTCTTCTCCCTTCCTTGTCGGGCTCGGCTGCCAGAGACCTGATTAATGGGCCGCTTTAATTAATACTCTTACAGTACTTAGTGCAGAGACCTTGCAATTAGCACTGGCCTAAAGAGTGTAATCACCTGAGCTCATCCCAGATCCTTATCCGCAGACTGACTCACCGACTAAATGACAGACTGACTGTTAGAAAGAGTGAGAGAGAGAGAGAGCGTGTGCTAGCTTGTATAGCCTGGATGTTCATTCTTCTCTGAGAGGTATTGTCTCAGTCTCAGTCAGGTGCAACCCTTCATCAAGAAGAAATTGTGCAGCAATAGTTTGCGCTGCTGTGGCCTGAGGTGATGAACCACTTTTCACCACTTTTCGCAATTTTGGGCGTATCAAAATGGTAGATACACTATTGAAAACAAAGCTCTTTACAAAGTGTCCCATCCCCACTAAAAATGAGACTCAGATTCACCCCGTTTGCCCAAATCAAATTCTGGTGTCGGTATGGGAAAACAAAAACGAAACTGAAGAGTGAAACATAAACTATCTCGCTCCGACAGCGTTTCATCTTCTTCCTCTTTTCTGAATCCTTTGGTATGAAGCATCACAGAAACATGCAGTTCACTGACGTCACCTGACAGGATTTCGGGGGGGGGGGGGGGTATCGAACCCTTCACCTGCTGTACTTCCACATCATCATCATCATCACTTCCTTCCTCCCGATACTGTACTGTTTTGTTTTCGTCCGTCTGCAGTATCATGAAATATATTTTTCCCAAAGCAGTAAAAAACGTGCAATTACCCAGTTTGTGATTGGATCCACACCGACACGTTAATACCTTCAGTGCAAAGGGGGGGGGGCCACATAAAAAGCAGTGCCCGTTTTTGTTTTAATGGGAGCGGGAAGCGGGGAAGCGGGGCGAGAAACTCCACGGCGGCATTAATTACAAACTGATTAGACGCTACTTTTGTCGGAGGCTGTATCATTTAATTGAGGGGAAAATAATGATCACAATTCCAGCAACTTCTAATTAGAAAAACAACTCAAATCTTATCGGGGGGGGGGGGGGGGGGGGCGTGTGATGCATGCGGAACACACACACACACACACACAGACACACACACTGGGAAACAAACAGTGTGATGTGGTGTATTCTTTAACAGTGTACGTGAACACACACACACACACATAAGGAGACAGAGGAGCCGGTTTGAGCACATCGGGAGTCGGGATTATGTCGGTAGATATTACCCGAAGAATCGACGGCGCGCTTTCTCAAAAGAGACAATTACAGATCTGATAACACACACACACACACACACACACACACACACGCACACCCCGCCCCCCCCCAGTTGTTCCAGTGTGTTTACACCATCTGACATGGAGGAAACAACAGCGCAAATAAGAACAGAGAGCAGATTCTCATCTCAACTTTCCTGACTCGCTGCTTATCACAAACCGCAACAACAACAAAACAAAAAAAAATTCAGTGTGTCAAGACAGGCGAGCTTGGAATAGGCGAACACACACACACACACACACACAGACACCACCGCCGCCATTTTTTTTTTTTTTGATTGGCACCTGCTGCGACCTCAGAGTGTGTTGTAATACTTAAGAGGATATTTCCACACAGATAAACACTTGAAGAACCTCCCACTCCGAGGGAATGTGTGTGTGTGTGTGTGTGTGTGTGTGTGTGTGCGTGTGTGTGTGTGTGTGAACAGCCTCGGGGAGGAGACTTGCTCATATTATGGCAATGACACTGCACCACTTTTCTTACGAAACACTTTCAAAACATCGGGACTGGGGGATCGTTATACAACGCCAAGTAGAAAAATGTCTATTCTCTCTGCCGTTCATGACACTTATACACACACACACACACACACACACACACGTGATTCATCAGCAGCATCGCCACTGGCTTTCTTAACGCCTGATTTATGATTTATGACCCCCCCCCCCCCCCGTCTAGACACTGTTGCGACTCCCTCCTTTTCCCAGCGCCACATCATCTGATCGCCGGGGAGTTCACATGACTTTATTTTTGTTTATTTTTTGGAGTGTGTTTGCATCCGTGTCCTCGTGCTCGGGCGTGGACAGACAGACGACGCTCCTGCCGCCGCTATTAATCGATTCCAACCGCCGTGAGCTCGCGGAGGTGAGCGTGGGTGGTTTCTGCCAGGTCCTCATAAACAGAGTCATTACAGTGCATTAGGGAAAACAGCGGTAAATCACGGCGCTGACAGGCCTGGCAGGATGGCGTCGAGTTGAAAGGAGAAAAGACGGGGCGGCGCGCTCTCACACTCGGTGTTCTCTCTATTACGGAGAGTGTGTGGAAACAATTGATCTACTATGTGTTGCAGCTGCGATATTTGGATCGGTTGCAAAATTTGCGTGAGATTAAATTTTTTTTTTTTTTTTTAAAACTCAACACCCTCCTACCTTTTGTCTGTTTCGCCAAAAAGATGTGGGATTCCAAGCATAACAGCCAGCAGCCAGATTTCTGTCCAAACAGTGAGAAAACAACTCATTACAATACGTCACACACACACACACACACACACGTGCACACGCGCACACACACACACACACCATAAACATATCTACTCAAGGAGAAACTGGAATCGGCCACTCCCTTGGATCTGTTCTAGTATTCCTTTACCGTGTTTCTGCAGGCTTGGACGAGGATGCCACAGGGGTGTGTGTGTGTGTGCATGTGCATGTGTGTGTGTTGGGGGGGGGGGGGGGGGGGGTGTGCAGGACTGGGGGATCGTCCAGGGAAAGTGTCTGCTTGGCTGTCCCCGGCTGAGAGGTAAGCCTCGCCGGTGGTGTGCTGGAAAACCCGACCGTGTTGTCACCGGCCGAGGAGCCAAAAGCACCGGCGTGTTTTAGAATGGCCTCCGGAGAGGATGGGGATATTACACACACACACACACACACACACACACACACACTCAGAAGCACATACAATGCTATTACACACACACACACACACACACACACACACATACTCCAACAATACTCAAACAAAAGCACAGGCATATACCGTAACACAGAGCCAAAGGTACACCCTCAAACACTCACACTCACACACACACACACACACACACACAGCAGTGAGCTGAGCCACTGTGCCAGGTGGCAGAGGGGGGAGGCTCTCGGGCTGAGAACGAGGAGAGAGGAGAGAGAGAGAGAGAGAGAGAGAGAGAGAGAGAGAGAGAGGGAGGAGAGAGGAGGAGAGGCTCTTGGCTGGCCTTGAAAGCGAGAGGCACAAACGGCAGCGCAGATGCCCAGGTTTGGATGCGGCGAGGGGAGGGGGGGGGGGGGAGCCCTGGAGGGGTTTCCTGGGCATGCGAGCAGGGGGGGGCGGGGGAGGCGGGTGATTGGGTACTGGGACGGTCAGGCCCCCCCCCACCCCTCTGTAACGGAGACGAGTGATCCCAGACACAGCTGTCCTGTTCGGCGGCCCCCGGACCTCCGTCTTGTCCGCGGGCCCAGAGCGAGGCTGGAGGACTGGGAGCTTACACGCCTCGTATTGTGCGCTAGCTGCCCCCCCGCTAGTAAATAAGATGTACCTTTTTTCTCCCCCCCCCCACCCCACCCCCACCCCCCTCCCCACCTAAGCTATGTGTACAGCACCACCGGTTCGGGACAAACGCTATGCTAATCATCTCCAGAATGGAAATCCAACACCCGGAGATAAGGCGCTGTGTGTTCGCACCCGGCCCGCTGAGGTGATCAGATAAGGAGGATGACGGAGAGTTGACTGGATACAGTAGCCAGGTGGATTGGGTGCCTGACAAACACACATACACTTACACTTACACACACACACACACACACATCCAAACTCACAAAAGAAGGTCAAAGCAAGAGTAGGCTAAAAAAAAAAAAAAAACCAAAGAGGCAAAATCTAGAGAGAAACTTGAATGTGTTTGAAATCCAGTTCCAGCTGATGTTACGCTCCTCACTCAATGTCTATTTATCTGCCCCGGTATATCGCGAACCACGAGGGACCGTCCCATCTCAAGGTGACCATTGTCCCCATTGGCCCTGAACTCACCGGCTACCACAAACAGGATCAGGTCCCAGTGGAAAGGCAAAAAAGCTAAGAAAGGGAAGACTGTGAAGAGGAGGCAGGTGGAGGGAAAGGAGGGGGGGGGGGGTGAGGTGAGGAGGGGAGAAGAAGAGACCAGGTGGAGGAAGAAAAGAGAAGGAGAGAGAGAGAGGGAGGAGGAGGAGGATAGAGAGAGGATTGAGAAGGAGAAAAAAAAAAAAAAAAAAAGAAGAGTGAAAGATGTGAATTAACAGAGTGCCGGTGAGGTATTCTGGTCAGGGCTGGTAAAGTGAGCTGTGGGGCGTGTAAAGTGAGCGGGGGGCTATTTGGGTCGTTTTCACATGGAGCCTGGCCAGACTCCAGAGCCCGAGCGAGGAGCGAGAGAGAGACACAGGGAGCGAGTAAGGAGAGAGAGAGAGAGAGAGAGAGACTCCTAATGGCTAAGCCTTTTCACGAGGCCACACTGCAGTGAGCCGTAATTGAAGGTAATTGTTGGGAAGAGCCTCCCGCTCCACCGACTCACACAGCTCCCCCACTGTTCCCCGGGCCGAGATGGACAAGCCTGGGATGACAGAGAGGAGAGAGAAAGGGGGAGAGAGGGCGGGGGGGTTAGGGAGAGAGACAGAGGGGAGGATAGAGGGAGATTGCATTACCCCACCTCCACCATCCCCGACTGTCCTACACGGCATTTGTCTGCTCGCACAATTGCGTAATTGTGTCCCCGCTAAATGGTCCGAAGGGCCGCGGCGTCTCGGATGCAGGTGGGCAGGCTCGGGTGACAGACAGGCCGGCTGAAAGAAGACAGAGGGGGAGAGAGAGAGAGAGAGGGAGAGGAAAGAGAGAGAGAAAGATGGGACTACCTCTCTGTGACCACGAGCTCGCACACCGTTTTTTTCCTGCCGCGCCGCCAACTTTAAAACATCCAGAAAGTGGATAGTTTGAGACGCGAGGGCCAGCAAGCCCGACGGATTTGATCTTTTTCTTTTTTTTTTTTTTTACCCAGAATCCTTCGATGAATACATTTCGCTCTTTGTCACACACACACACACACACACACACACACACACACACACACACACACAGAGAGAGAGAGAGACATTTTTCCGAATAGATTTCATGAGGTTTCTGCAGAGGCGGTGATGTTCATGTGTGAGCGAGTGAGCGTTCGTGTGTGTGTGCGTGTGTGTGTGCACGCGTGTGTGTGTGTGTGTGTGTGTGTGTGCGTGTGCAGGAGAGGGAGGAAAAAATCACCTTCCCCACTTTGCCTAGCTCCTCGGTTGGATGGGTTTAGCTCTGTGAGCGCACTGGAGCAGGAAATCCAGATTCGCAGGCTATCAGCGAAATAGCACATATATGACTCCCCCCGCCTAAGACGGTCTAATCAGGCCCGCCAAACCCCCCCTAACTCCACCGCCATCATCACCCGCCGCCAGATTGACTCCTGAGCCCAAATCGCAAGCTCCCGCTTTTAACGCCATAAAAAAAACGATTCCTTGTATTGGTTTCCCCCCCCCTTAAACCCCGGTGAAGCTAATGCAATGTAATGTAAAAATTAGAAGCGCGGCGCTACTGTCGGCCCGCGTGGCGGCGAGCGAGGAGGGCGAGCGAGGAGGGCGAGCGAGGAGGCCGAGGTAAAGTGGACTGGACTTATTCAGAGAGTTGGGGTTGGTGGGGGTGGAAGAAAAAAAAAAATCAACCCAATTACCCCGAGAGAGCTTCTGTTCTGCGACCTCTTCCCAGAAAGGCGAGATGAATGTGAAGTGTTGTAATTTGCGGGGCGCCGATAGTGGCGGGAAAAAAATTGGCGCTAGATCCACTAGAAGTAGAATTAGAGGAATGAAAGACGGGGATCCGATTTTTCTCCTATTAGAAGTTGTTTTTTTTTTTTTACACCCCCCCCCCCCCCACTAAATAAGCTCACTTGTCTTTTATTTTGAAGTAACCTTTTTTGCCTTAATTACCGAGTATCTGTGATCCGGGGTCCCGCAATGCCACCGGCGTCAGGGGCCCCCGGTTTGGGCACTCACACACACACACACACACACACACACACACACATCACACACATCAGGACAAGCTTTGATAATTAGCCGAGCCAAAATGAACTTTAATTCTTCCTTTTCAAATTCGAGATCTGGCCCCCCCGTAATTACTGCGGTGTAATTAAAAGTCCCAATCAATCTGTTGGATTGCCGAGTCTCAATGAAAGAACAGGAGAAATTAGACCTTAATCCTCAGAGCACTGTCTCCCCTCTTGCTCCTCACTTCTCATGTCTCCTTCACACACACACACACACACACACACACACTGTCACACACACACACACATCCCATTTCAGCCCCGATCCCTGAAAAGACAAACCCCATTTTAACAGGGAAAGCTTTTTTTTTTTTTTTCTTCCTCACCTCCTCCTGCTATAAACGTATAATATAATATAGACCATTATATTCTTTAAAAACTCATTACAGCATTTGAAATGGGAATCTTGGGAAGTCTGTTTAAATATTGCCTCTCCCACATTGTGCGGAGATCGGGGGTGAGGGGGGGGGAGACACATCGGGGGACGTGGCATGCAATTAAGAGCAGAATGGATTAGTTTCCTTTTTAAAGTTATTGAGACACAATGAAGGGAGCGTCTTTCTCTCATCATCTATATTGATGGCTCCCCTGTAAGCTCCTCTGCTTGCCCTCTCTCTCTCCCAGTAATGACAGTTTGCATTTCACACTACAGGAGCCGAGGAGAAAAAAGAAAAAACCTCTTTGGCCTTTTCTTGTGAAGAGTGAAGAGACAGGCCGGCGGGCGTGAAAAGCAAACCCCGTTTTGACTTTGTAGGTCGCGGTTGTCGCGGCGTGGCGTGGAATTAACCCCGAGACAAACACGTCAGGGAGACTAAAAAGGCATTACTGTGACACCCCCATTCTGTGAAAGTCCTGAAGTCGCACAATCCCAAAAGTTTGTGCAGAAATTACTTGGTTTGCTGTATTTATGAGGCCTGCTGCTGCTGCTGCTGCTGCTGCTGCAACTGGCACAGGCTAATTCCTGCCGTTGCTACGTGAAGGTTAGCGCGCGAACGGGGTCTGCCGGGGCTTGCATCCCCCTTCCTGCTGACAGATAACGAGTGATGGGAGTGATATCCTCTCCGCCTGTCGCCGCTTTCACCTCCCGTCTAAAGTCGGGAGCGTAAAATAGTCCCGAGGAATTAGCAAAAAGAAAAACGCCGCTGTGATCCACGCAACGGCTAATATAATTCTGCATAGCCTTGGAACGCAGGGCTTACGATTAAACACCAAGCATATATTAAATTAAACCATTTCCCCCTTAAAAGAAGAGGTAAAAAAAAAATACATTAATCGTCCCAGGTAGGAGAAATGGTATGATAATAAGCCTCGTTTAGAGTCGACCGCTAATCCAAACGCAGCTCCGGAAAGCCCTCCTGATCCCAGGTGAATTCTCGTGGTGGGAATGAAAAGGCATCGCCATGCCAAATCACAAAATGGAAATCCAGAACAGACGGCGTGACCCCCGCGGCCTTTTCCCCCCTCACCGGAGCACCTTTTTTTATCAGCCTCCTTATTCTGTCAGAAGAGATGCAGCACGATGGGTCCCGAAGTGGCCTGCCTCATGTGAGGGCAGCTACTGGGATGCTAACTGCTAACTGGCACACATGCATGCTAGGTTGGTTTGCCCCGTATTGGCTTTTTTTTATCAAATATCTGCCCTCATCTGCCCTGTCGTGGAGGTGAGGGTATGAATTTACTCAACAGCTGGGTGGCAGTCATAATCTACGGCTATTTCAACAATAAATGCCAAAAAAAAGTTAAAAAATTGGATTTCTTTATATTTTTCAATCAAAATCCAATTGTTTTTACTTCCTGGAAAAGTGTATTTTTAGCGTACCAGTAGGCATACGTAAAAACGTTCAAACATCTTGTTTCAACCAAAAATATATTGAATTACGTTGACAAAACACCGTCAAAATGCTGTTTCCTTGTGAAGTACTACACTGACTGTTGGGGAATTTGACCTATTGGTCACCTTAGCTGATATCTGATGAGAGGACTGGCGGCAAAATCCTCTCTGTGTCTCCGGGTGATAGCTCTGTCTGGTGTGCATGCTAACACTTTAGCATACAGCATGTTAACTAACCATAGGTGACTAGCAGGTGTGTTTAGGGGAGTGGGAAAATAGACGACAAATTCAACAGAATACAGATACACTTTCAATGGTAGAGGAAACTACCATTTACCTAACTACCAGAAAAACTTTTGTTTACACAGGAAGTGAGCTGCGTTAGCCAGCTTGCTAAAGTATTTGCGCTGTTGACTTGTAATGGACTTCACAAACACTGAAGATTTTGTTTTCAGAAGTTATGAAATCCACAGAATAAAAACCAAAACCAGCTGTGGTTTACTGAAAGGTCTATCTTCAAACTTTGGATAATGCTAATCGCTGTATGCTAAAGTGTTAGCATACATGCTCTCAGCAGCTTCCATCCAAAAATATCGGTATTGGTATAAGCCCAAAATCCATATCGGTCAAGCCCTGATGTATACACAACCACACACACACACACACACACACACACGGTGGTCCTCCATCACTCCTGCCACCCCTTCATCACAGCAGAGGACCCTAATCACTCACTCTGTATCCTAACCAAAACAAAATGGTGCCAACCAGTAGCTTTTAGTGGTGTTTACACTCCTAACTCCCCCACCTCCCTTTGCCCACCACCCTCCCCCGCCCCACCCTCCCTCCCCCGGCGGCTCGCAGCAGCGTGGGTGATTAATTTGGGCCGTGCAGACAGGTAAACACAGGCCTATTTACATGGCTTACCCGCCACCATATTTATACTCAACAGGACTAAGCTTCAGATAGAATATCCTCAAAGCTCCCATCTGTTTATTTTCTCTAACTGCTCCTTGAGCCTGCGCCGTCCTGACACCCGTCCTCCACCTTTCCCTCTCTTTAACCCCGGCACCCTTCCCCTTCTTTCCCCTCCCTCTTGCTCTTCGACCCTCCCCCTCTCTCTCTCTCTCTCTCAATTTTTTAAATTTCAATTTGTTTGTATTATTGGCACGAATGTTACAATTATTAGCAGTCTTGCCAAAGCATCTTTGAAACAATAAGATTAAAATAATAATAATACATTAAAACATAATAAGATACATACAATACAATACTCTACTCTACTCTCTCTCTCTCTCTCTCTCTCTCTCTCTCTCTCTCTCTCTCTCTCTCTCTCACACTCGGGCCAAAACAACATTTTATTTTTATATTTTCAGACGTTCAGGAATTCATTCAGGAATTTATATTTCCAGTCAAATCACACATTCGAGATCTGGGGCCTCATCTATAAAGATGCACTTTGATTTAATTTCTAAACTGATCTGAAGGTCATTTGTCATGTTGTGCTTACGTCTGAGTTATAAAACATATTGCGACTGATATATATATATATATATATTGTGCTTGTTTAAAGTTGTATACCTGAGTCTCACACACTCGATGTATATAAATTAGAATGAACTTCAATTTGAACACTTGTGAAAGAGCTTTGTAATTAATTGGCCTTGTGAACGCAGCTCAACAGTCATTATCCTGTAAGTAAAGCCAGTGCAGCGATGGTTGAGTGACAGTTGTTTGTTTATGGTGGCAGACTATTTATGGGACATCTTATCCTTTAATGTAAACACCTTGGGCTTGATGGTTACTTTTCATTTCTCACACATCATTTTACAACTTTCTTCACATTACTAATAATTGGCCTCTTAATATAAAATTGTGAAAACTTCAAACAAAAGTAATTGTTTTTAAAATGAATTACTTTATATTAATTAAAGCCGTTATTAGGGCTCAAGCCTGCAATACTTTGGCATTACCAGCAGGTAACGCGAGTATGTGGTATTTGTGGTATTTGTGGTATATAACACAAAATGTACAAAACTGAAAACGCTACTTTCATTTCATGGACAAAATAAATATTTAAATTGAATTATTTATTTGTGTTGAAATGACCACAGTTTTACTTCATGTTGCGAACTCCCTTTTGTGGCACAAAACCATTACGTGAAACACATGGCGAGAAACTTGTCAACCACTTGTCAGATAGCTGGTGGAGGTGTGACAGTCATGTGTGCTCTGAAAGCATCCAGTAGATCCAGTACAGGTGACAGAGAAAGATGTCAACAGTCTGACAGTGTCAATATGAAACACAACTATGACAGAGGCACGACGTGGTGGAGGTTTGATGTTCCATGTGGGAGACGAGGGTTTGACTGATATTCCTATTCTAGATATTTACACCACGGGACACCAAACCGCTGAAACCCAGACTAATGAAACTGTTTTAGGTGGATCAGCAGGTCCTTCAGGCAGCGTGATCAGCCCCAGCTATTCAGTGGTATAGGGTAGAGTCTGTGACACATCAGGCCTTTAAGTGAAGAATGAATTCATCAAAAACATGATTGGATAATTCACTGAACAAAGAAAATGTTCAAAATTGGATTGCAGGTTTTACAGACCTGAAGCTGTTGAGTGAAATCCATTTCTCTGGTCAGACATCTGGAGTAATCGTAATATAACTTATTGACTTGCTGTGGTCAAGGAGGAGACTCCATCATATCCTAAGTTACTTATAAAAGTAATTAGTTACTTTACTCTGATATTTACTTTAAAAAGTAAGTAATTTGTTACAAAGTTACTCTTTTTAGATGTAACTCTCATTCACATCATAACACTTGGATTTGAAGGTCTTACTACGTTAAGTTACTAGGTACCACAAAAAAGTAACTTACAAAGTTACCCCCAACACTGATCTGTGTATCTGAGGTGGTGGATTTTATAATATCTTTTAATAAAAGGCCAGTATCGATCAGTCTAACACACACACACCTCCCCTGGCCACCTCCCCCTCCAGTACTGTAGGACTGGAGCGTATGGTGCAGGTGCTCCCCGTCATACCTCACATTCCTGCTGCTGCTCCAGTCACGTAAGCCAGCCCCGCCCCGCCTACCTGGAGGTCAGCACAGGGAAACCAGGCCAGAGGTCAGGACACACGAGTCATGTGATTCCTGCGTATCAAATCAGAAACGGCCTCGTAGAAAAGAAAGAATGATGCGATTTGTCTGTTTGATGTTTGATGACATATTTCAGGCGCTCGCTTCCTCCCATGCCTTTCAATGATTATTATTTCTGTCACTTATTCACATGAAAGTCATCTCTTTCCTCCTTGCCACCCCATCTCTGTTCCCACTCAACGCTCTTGTGTTTGTTTAGCTTGTCTGAGCAACAGGTACAGTGTTTCCAGGTAAGTATCTTATGTGATTAGAGTGAGGATTGTTAGTATTGCAGAAAGCAGCAGGAGGAAGGAAACCAATGGAAATCCGCTGATACAAAACCCACTTAACGGTATTACATGCATGCATACATGCGAGTGGTGTTGCATGCATGCATATACGCATGCAGACACACAAATCCATGCGTGTGTGATCACCTACAGTCATTTAGTTATTGCCCTGCAGATTCCTCGTCCACAATCCTGCACCGCAAACATATCAAACAAACGTCAATCCCATGATGCCTTTGGGCAGGGATAATTACTTATCAGCGCTGCGGTTCCTTAAAGGGGTCTGGGGGATTTTTTTTATCCCTCCACCTCTCGGATGTGATTTGTCTATTATCTCCAGTGGATTTGCTCCCCTCTCATCTGCGGCGCGTTACTGCAGTCGTAAAGCTGCAAGGTCAGGGGAAAGGCAGCGAGGGAGGCGGGGACTCTCTGGCGCTCGCCTACACGTCTGCGATGCAGCAACCCGTCACACGCACCAGCCACGTGGTGATGCATCGGCAAAAATATGGGCGGGGCAAACATCCATCATCATCTCCATCATCATCATCATCGTTGCTGCTTTACTGGATAGTCTCCCAGGAGAGATGGGACAGTGAAGGGTCCCGGGCCCAACCCAGGGCCATCCAGTCAGCCAGGGGTCACCTCTTCTATATGCATACTTCACAGCCCGGCCTCAATCAGACGCCGCGCTGACAATGTAATTATGGAAGTGTCCGGCCACCGCAGTCAACCGGGGAATTCTAATTATTTACAAGGCTGAGGAGGAGAGCCAGCGGTTCATCCCCCCCCCCCCCCCCACTTCCCCGCACAGTCAAAGCCGTCTAGACAGGAGGGCCGGACGGCTAGGACTTCTGAACTTGCGTAAGTAGCAGAGAGAGAAAGTGCACTCGTTTGAAGTGTCCAACCAAGGAAATTGTTTTGAACTGATCACAGAAATATGTTTAGGCAGAGATCCTGTAGTCCGGTAGGTATTATGGGTGCGGATGTTGACGTCTGACATGCTTGGAGAGGGCGAGGGCGAACCGCAGTCTGGGCCGGTGATGCTCCTGATGCTCCTCCTCACATATTTCCTCATGTTGTTCCTGACTGGTAGGCGAGTCCGTCATCACGCCGAGGTAAAGTTACGAGCGCCTGCGTCTGGATGTTTTTGTTTCAAAACGCCCCGACCCGACGGGCTGACGGGTTATCAAAGGTTGTGAATCCCAGTGCCTGACAAAACCGACCAATCAGCACGCAGCCTTTCCCCCCCTGCAGAGAGCAACACACCGCAAACACCCTGGGCTTGTAGTCTTTATCCTTTCCACTCCACGAGGCAGGTGTAAGAGAGGCATAGCTGCATCCCTCTTATCTGCGTGTGTGTGTGTGTGTGTGTGTGTGTGTGTGTACAGTACAAGTCTAATCTAATCACCACACACTCACCGGTTCCTCCAGGTGAACTACTGTACGGGGGAGTGTAATGCAGAGAGGGGGAAAGATAAGTAATATTGATCTGATGCGGCGATTGTCACTCTGGTACCTTGACTGGCTAATCTGTTTCCTCGCGGGTCAGAGGGGGGAAGAAAGAGGACGGGGGCGGCGGGGTCGCAACCGCGGCGAATCCGCAAATTGTTTTCAACGTGGGTTGCAGGAAAAACACCGTCGGGGTTGTGAAATTGCGTCTCCCAGCTGTTGTTGACCAAAACAAAAACGATAATGACGGCAACGACGACGGCGATAGCGCTGATGACCAATTACCAACAAACAAGTTTTGAGTGCATTTGGGAATTGAGCGTATCGTCACATTGCCGCGACTGGGTGTTGTCTATAAAGTTTTTTTTCTCATCGAATCACGACGCACACGACACTTTCTTTCTCCCACTTCACTTGCCCCGCCCACTTTCCCCCCCCCCCCCGGGGACCCGAACCGGCAACCTTCAGGTCCCAGATGTAGAATAGAAAAATGGAAACTTTGGCGTCGTCTCGAGTCGTCTCCGTTTGAGAAGTTTTTTTTTCCCCCGACGCGTTTGTGAGGGCGAGCTTGTATCTACTCTCCATCACTCCCCCCCTCCGCCCACCCCTCTCTCCCACGTCTCCCCCCCCCGCCCCCCCCCAGGAGTCAGAAGGGAGGGATTGATGCGGCGGGGACGAACGCGCCCCCAGTATTTTCCATTTACCAAGACCAAACATCACCTGGCATATCTGTGACACCAAAGGGGTCTGTCTGGGCTCTCTCTCTCTCTCTCCCTCTCATCCCCCCTCCCCCCCCCCCCCCCCCCCCCATCTCCTTTTAATATAGAAGCTGGAGATGAAAAATGGTGTGCTTTTGTTTATTTGCCACCGATGCAAATGCGACCACAGCAGGATTAGTGAGTTCTCCATCTCTCTGCTGATAGCGGTGGGAAGAAAGAGGGGATTTTTATGCAAAAAAGATCTCTCCCACCCTTGCTATGACAATTGCAATGCATCACTTCATAGACAGTTTTTAATCTGTTTCAAACCAACCACACTTTGAACTGCTGGGAAAGCGAGATATACAACTGTGGGTATATGCGTGTGTGTGTGTGTGTGCCTGTGCATGTGTGTGTGTGTGTGTGTGTGTGTGAGAGAGAGAGAGTATGCTTGTGTGTGTGTACGTGCTGTATGTGTTTTCCTGTGATTAATCTTTGGAGTCGGTTTAAGCGCACTGCTGACACAGCACAGATCTCTCCCTCTCTCTCTCTCCCTCCCTCCCTCCCTCTCTCTCTCCCTCTCTCTCTCTCTCCGGCTAACTTTGTCTCTGTCTGAATGCCCTTGGATTTAGCTTTGAATAACAAAAAGTTTGGATCCTAATTCACTGTTGGTCCACTGCGTCCAACTTTATCCCCGGTTGTAGAGCAAACTTGAGAAACTGCAACGCTCCGTCGTCAACGGCAACGGTAACGTACAAATTTTTCGCCCCGTCCTTCGACGTCGACGTGCGTCTGCTGTATGTGGAGCTCTCGATGGAGGTCGTTCACAAGCGGCGCTGCAGAGAACCGAGTTGCTCTTTGCGGTGCAAACGTGGTTCAAACCAGCACGGGGCGGTTTCGCAACAGCTCCCTAAGAAGCCATGTAACCGGCGGGGGTTGTTCTTTGATAGATCTTTAACTCCCCGCTGACATATGAAGACACGTCGGCGTCGGGTTCGAGCCGTGCTCATCCCGCCGACGAGCAGTTACGCAATCGAAAAAGTTGCATTTTTTTTTTTTGTTGTTGTTGCTTTTACCATGTTTGCATAAGAAGCACCAACGAATGTAAAAGATGCACCAGACGTGGCGTTCGCACCTATTTCATTTCAAGTGCAGTTTTATCGCATTTTCCGCGATAAAGCCTCACGTCGTCGTCGCTATAGTTTACAGAAATTGCAGTGTGAGCTTCTGCAGAAATCCATCCATCCATCCCTCATAAAGAAACCATTTTTTTTGCATAGATTTCTCCAGAATGTGCTGTATGATTGAATAAAAGACATGGGGCGTGTCCCCCCCCCCCCCCCGCCCCCCCGGACTCCCGTTTCCTCAGCGATAAAAAGCACGTCTGCTTACGTCCCCCATCGTGAGCCTTTGATTGTACATATCGAGGCGCTAAGTGTCAGATGAAAACCGTCACAGATCCATCACCTCACCCTTTAGAAGAAAAAAGCGAAGGAAAACGGGGGGGACGACGACATCCGAAAAAAAACCCAAACATCACCGGAAACACGCGTCACACCGGTGTCGCTCAACGCAGACGAGATGCGGCAAAAAAAAACCCCAACTCTTCTTGTTTCTTTGACTGACGACACAATTATCAAAGGCTACGGGTGTTTGCCTGGCGTATCGTAAAGAGGGGAGAGAAAAAGGGGGTGGAAAAAAAAAAAAAAAGAGGGAGAACGCGGGGCCTGTTTATCTTTCTCGCCGCTGTTGGGCGTCCCGAGGAGAGCGTCTGGCTCGGGGGAGATACCGGCGGGACGACACAAAAGGCGAGATAAAGCGTTAAGACATTTTTTTTTTTTTTTTTTTTTAAACTCATCAAATTTAATAAGCCTCATCTCAGACACGCAGGTATTCAGCGCAACGCTTTCAGGGGGGAAAAAGGTAAACACATCCGTTCTTTGTAAGCTCTCGCCGAGATCGGAAGGCAAAAAAAAAAAAACAACACAAACAACAAACCTCCAACCGGCGGCTGACGTGCATTCTTACCCGTGTCAGGGTGACAATAAGATACACTATGAATAATAGAATAAACAGATATTTCCCAACATGCCTCTCTCCCTTTGTAGCTGACACCTTCGATTAAAACCCCGCCGTCAGAAATACTTTACTTCTGAGTCGCGCTCCGCCCTTCGTTTTTTTTCCCCCCCCCTCTCCTCCGGGCTTACCTGTGCCCCGGCTCGACTGACACCTAGCATTCGGGATTTAATCAGTCGTCATTATGGCGGGCTTGGGGGGGGGGAGGGTGGGGGAGAAAGAAAGAGAGGCTCCGGCACAATGCTTGACACAAAGACGGTCTAAGGGGATCTTTGTGCTGTAAACGTGCTGCTCACAGTGGCTGCGTGACAGCTGACGGCGAGGCGCTGAAACACTGATCCACTGTTTCCTTGTAGAGACATCAGGGGGTGAATGCAGAGGTGCCGCGGCGTGCGCTGAAAGCCGCCGCGGAGAACTGAATGCCGCGCAACACCTGCACGGCTGCCGCGGCGGATTAGGGTGTCAACGCGCACAATGGCGGAGGGAACTCAATGCCTTTGACTCGCCTCACCCCCCCCCCCCCCCCCTCCCCCCCTCCTTGACGTCCCCCCCATTGTCAACCAGCTCGATTTTTTTATTTATCGCAACAGCTCAATGGGGAATTAATGGTTGTGGGGGGGATGTGAGAGAGTTATTGAAAAATATTTATATGCTTTGAGAAATAAACATTTTTCAGTTAAAGTTCATTTTCGGGAGACAGGAACAGAGGTTGTTTTTTTTTTCCTGTTTCCCACTTCAGGACTCGGTGACATCTGCTCCGGTGCACCCCCCCCCCCCCTCTCCCCCCCCGCCCCGAGCCAAGAGGAGGACAAGATGGCGGGAGGTAGGAAAGAAAAAAAAAAACGAAGAAGAAGAAGAAATCCATTCCAGCGCAACAGATGGAGAGTCGGTGAGGAGAAACGTGAAGAAGAAGGAGAGCGGGGGGGAGGGGGGAGGGGGGAGGAAGGGCTGGCGAGGCTTCGGCAAAAGGGGGGGGGGGGGGGGGGGGGTGCAGCATTTGGCAGGGCGGCAAAGAGTGTCGGAGCCTGGCAGCGCCACAAAGAGCATCCCTCTCCATCCGGCGCTGCTCCACACCTCTCTGGCAGACATGCCATCACAGGCTTTGTTTACACGGGTCCTCGCACCGCCGGGCACACGGGAGGAGAGAGAGAGAGAGAGAGAGAGAGAGAGAGAGATGTGATGTGTGTGTGATAAAAAAACAAAAAACAATGGCGCTGTCGTGCTGTTATGCTAGCTGCGGTCCGTGATGCGAGGGATCCGCAAGGTCTTGGTTCCCAGAGATCACCTGTCAGTCAAACCCCAGCGTGTCCAGCGCTGTGACGTCTTTCTTCTGGGAGTTTCTGCAGGTGAAGCTCATCAACCTACCTGACACCGCCGGGTGTTGAGAACGGCACATGGAAAAAACGCTTTGAACCGGTAAGAGGTTTCAAATCAATACTGTGTTATATATCGATCAGTGATAGAGAGGAAAATGTGAAAAGTATGAAAATGTCACGATTTTTTTTGGTTCACACAAACAAAATAACACACTTTTCACAGATTAAAAACACACACACACCCTAGATAAACTAACTGCCCGTATATATATATGGATCCCAGTCACAGTGATCTCCTTCCTCTGGCTCCGTCACCGACACAGGAACAGTAATGCAGTAATGGTATCAGAGTGCGAGGCCTCTAAGCGCCGGGCGGTGAGCAGGCCTGTCTCCCGATGATGGATGTCTTCAGAAAACAAAACGACTCCGCCGTTGCGTGTCGGGATCCCCTCTGTAACGCCACCACGGATATTTGAGAACGGTGTGTGTGTGTGTGTGTGTGTGTGTGTGTGTGCGTGACAGCGTGACAGCGTTACCGTGTACCTTTAAGTGTGTTCGCATGTGCGGTTGCAGTTTTTTTGAAAGTCGGCGCACATGTGCTCAGACTTAGCCTTTAGCGTGTGTGTGTGTGTGTGTGTGTGCGCGTCTGTGTGTGTGTGTGTGTGTGTGTCCTGCTTGAATGAACTTGGGGAGAGTGGAGGGCTCTTAGCGTGGAATGTGAGGGATGTTATATAAACACATTACCGACAGTACCCACGTACAGCCATACACACCGCTGGCGCCAGACCCCACAATGCATTAGCGGAGGGTTTCGCCGGTTCTCACCAGACTCTGTTTGGGTTGAAAGTCGCTCTTTTTTCAGCTCTCGATGCCTCGACCCCCGGCTTCCTGGAGGGGGACCGTCACGAGAAAGGCCCCGCGGCGGGTTTTGAATGAATCGTGCAGAGTTGGGAGCGCCTGCAGGATTTGGTCGAAAAGGCGGGAAAAACGGTCGCCGGTCGGTTTCGAGGTCCAAACGTTTCGCGTCGCCTACGCACATCATATTTCCCGTGCAGTTGCAAAAAAAAAAAACGGTAAACAAACGCGCACGCTCGCAAATCAAACGTACACACGTGTACTCTCTCGCGCGCACGCCCCGCAGACGAACGCGCGTCCGACTTTGAAAAAAAAGCAATTAATTCCAGATAGCGCGGACATGAAAGGCAGCGGGATGCTGTGAACATTAAAAAGGCACAGAAGCCGGAGCGCTTTTGCTTTTTTCCTGCGTGTGTCTTTAAAGCTCTCTCAATCCGGGGCCCCTCTAAATAGGATTCAATAATGTCCAGGTTGCTTGTTTTTAACTTCAAAGATTTCCTGCCCAAACGGCTTAAGTCCGAGAGAGAGAGAGAGAGAGAGAGAGAGAGAGAGAGAGAGAGAGAGAGAGAGAGAGAGGAAACACAGACAGCTCATTAAATGTCAACGTTCAAGCTATTACGTTTGCGTGTTTCTGCTTTTCCCCCGGCGTGAAACCAAAGCAATTTCACTTACGACGCGAGAGGGAAAAGCAATTCTGAAGGGGCGTTCACGACATCGGACATCGCAGGACAAATGACCGCTGAGGAGAGCAGGCCCGGTCGGTCCCTTTTTGCCGCCTGGCTCTGTACTCTTGTTGAGTTCGAGAGACGTTTCACATGAGAAACTCTGCTCAGTCGTGGCTGACATCATCGTAGGTAAGGTCTGCTACCTGCATCGTTCTGCGACCTCAGGACCTAAATGTCTTTCAGGTCAAAACGGTTTTCCAAAGCTGCTCTGTGCCGTAACGTCACGCCGTGCAGATTTTGTTGCACGTTCGGGAAGACTCGGGAACGCTTCCCGAGTTTGATATACCCGCTGCAGACGGAGAACAAAAAAAAAAAGCCTCTCTCTTCCGGGGGAAACCGACAAGAGGAGAAGCATCCAGAGAAAAAAGGGAATTGTGTTACAGGTGATGAAGAGGGAGGGGGAGGAAGGAGAGTGGTGGCGAAACCTTGTGAACGTGTGAAAAAGCTCTCCAAAACAGATCGCCTCTCACTTCCCCCTCTCCTCTCTCCCCCGCCTCCTCCCCCCCCCTGTCCGTTAACCCCCCTCATAAAGAAACAAATGTTTCATCGCCGGGGGGACGAGCACACGGGGATGTTTAACCAGACGGATGGAGTGCCTCCTCCTTCTCCTGGGCCGCCAACAAACCGCTGGCTGGGAGAGCGGCCAGGAAGAGAGGCAAGAAAAGCCAGTCTGAATGTCAGCTGGCTGGGCTCACACACACACACACACACACACACACACACACACACACACACATTCATGCATGGACGCGTGCGACACCGTACCATACATACAAGCAAACGCACACGCATTCGCGCGCCGTTTTTGCGTGCAGCATCGGGGGGGGGGGGAAAGACGCGTTCACGTGCACGACACAACACACACACACACACACACACACACCGAGTCCCCTGGCAGCGTCCTTCCACAGCGCGGGCCTGTGATACTGAGGCTGAAGGAATTTGCTGTGGATTACTTCTGGACTGAGGCGGGCAGCTTTGGCAAGGAGCGGCCAGGCCACTTTGAGGATTTAACCAGCAGCAGCCGCAGCCTTCAAATGCCCCGGGAGCCGCCCAGACACCGGCTACACACACACACACACACACACACACACACACACACACGCGTACAATCACATCGAGACGCACGTCAAGGAACCATCCAAAAAAATCTGATGCGGCTGACGTCGGCGTGGCGTGGCGGTTCCCCCGGTTTGACCTCTCGGGGGGGTCAAACCCATCCAGCTATTTCATCATCGTCGTCTGAACGTGAAGTCAACTGATCTGAGAACGTGGAGAGATTCCCAAAAAAACACAAAAAAAACAACAACAGTGTAAAGTGAGTCAGAGCGTGAGGAGTAAAGGGCAATGCCTCCTTCGCTTCGCTCCGCTTTGGTCTTTCCTCAAAAGCTGTTAAGAGCCGAGGTGTCCGGTTACCCGGTCTGAACCAGTGGGCTCGAGATGTGACGGAGGGCGAGAGACACAGAGAGATGAGAGAGAGAGAGAGAGAGAGAGAGAGCAGTGCCTATGACCTGTCCCTCTGTGAAGTGCTGTACTTATCCAGGGAATGTCAGCACATCCTTTCCTCTGCCACTCCCTAACAAGGCTCTGCACTGGCCATCCCAGGAAAGGTGTGTGTGTGTGTGTGTGTGTGTGTGAAAGAGAGAGATCATGCGTGTGTGTGTGTGTGTGTGTGTGTGTGTGTGTGTGTGTGTGTGTGTGTGTTTACTTCACCCCATGAACTTTGGCAGAAACCAGTCCTGCACTTGGACTTAACACAGATACATCACTCATATTTTCCTCCTCCAAATCCACCACATCCAAGCTTTTTTGTTGTTGTTGTTGTTGTTGTTGTGACGCAAAGATAGGCACACACAAAAAAAAAAAATTAATCATCCTATCAGCAATGACGAATAGAAGGAAAAAGCCGGGAGGGGGGAGAAAGGCATCGAGCAGCGACAGAGCGATGGGGAGAGAGTGGGTGAGGGAGTCAGGTTTCAGTAGGGGGCAATGCTAGGCTACAGAGAGAGAGAGAGCTGAGGCTGAACGTTCCCAGCAGCTCAGATCATCTTTAATATCAGACGTTTGTTGCAGTTTGCTACACCAGCGCTGCGTTCACAACAAACACCGTCTCTCGGCGTCAGCGTCTCCATCGGCAACGACGACAATCCGTTTGGTGAAACCGAGGAGCTCAAACATCTTCCTGATCTGAGTTTGAGATCCGTCGTCAAAGATGTTTTATTCTGCATTTTTTACCGCGCGGTTAAAAATGTTTGCGCGTCGTCTTCTTGAATCGGATGTTAAAACATGATTTGCGGCGAAGCAGAAATAGAAATCTCTGCTCTGCTCATCAGACTGGAGAAGAGGACGGGGGGGAACAACGGCGAAGGCCTAAAACTCAGCGGAGTCTTAAAGTGCTGAGTGTGCAATCCCGCCTCCCCCCCCCCCCCACACAGCCCCGCCCCCCCTACCCCCTGCCCCGCCCCCGCCACTCAACATCCACCCTCATCAGCAGCTTTTAATCTGGCAGAATTAGCATTTCCAAATGGTTTTCCTAATGACTTTGATCCGGCGGAAAAGGTAATTTCATACACAAGAGTAGCCTTCAACTTTCGAGGTGGCTGAGACAAAACTGAGCAAAAGATACGACGGCGTGATCGCTCGGCGCGGCGGGAAACGCTGTAATGAGGTCGGCGGCTAATTTAACACGAAGGGGTTTCAACTTTGAACTTGCGAATGGCGCCTCGGTTAGTGGGGGGGGGGGGGGGGGGAGCCGGCGGCGCTGGTGTAAATGGTGTATCATACGGCTATTACTGGTGTGGGAATGGGAGGATCCACATGATCTGGGGGGGGGGGGGGGGGGGGGGGGGGGGCGCTACCGGGCGTGGAGACGGTCGCACACGGGCGCACGCACACACACACACACACACTTTGGAAATTGTATTCTTGAGTAGAAAAACAATTAAGCGCGGCGGTGTCTTTGATGTCGGGCCGCTGCCCCCGCAGGTCAGGAGGGAGAGAGCTCCTTTATCTTAATTGAAAAAATTAAATCATTAACCTGATGCCTCTTGTTTCTGAGCAAACGAGTCCTCGCGCTTCGTCCCAGCTCAACCTCGACGAGCAGGGGGGGAGAGAGGAGAGCGACGAGGAGGGGGGGGAGAGAGGAGAGAGATGAGGAGGGGGGGGAGAGAGGAGAGTGACGAGGAGGGGGGGACGAAGCCAAACGCTCCAGAAGAAAAAATGTTTCAATAAAACAAGAAAAAGAAAGTTTAGTGGGTGTAATTTGATTAATAATGCTAAATGGAGACGGAGGGGGGAGGAGAGGGGGGAGGAGGGGGGTGAGATAGGACCGGGTGAGCAAATTAGCCAGCACAGCCGGGGAAGGCCTCCCGTTCAGCGGGGGTATCAAAGGCTCCACAACACCGCCTTTCTCCTCCACGCCTCCGCAAAAACTCAAATTGAAATTCTGTATCTTGTCACACGAGCTTCAGAAGTGTCTCGCTTTTATTAGGGCTTTTTCTTTTTTTTTTATTCATTCACTCCTTCATTCCTTTTTTTTTTTTCTTTTTTTCTCCCCCTCTTCTTTTTCCTATCGGAACATGAAAACGACAGCTCCCTTTTTACCCGGTCCATTGTGACATCATCAGTCGGTTATTTAGCCACTTTTCAACCGTATTATTCCCACGCCAGATAATAAAAATAAAAAAAAAGATAGCTATCGTTTTTATGTTTTTCTTGACGCGAGGGGGGACAGCCTGTGTGTGAATGCGCCATTTTGGATTTGGATCAACAAATTAGAAAAAAAAAAGGAAAAAAAAAGACATTTAAACCAGGATGAAACGACGTATAAGGAGCTTAACTTGAGTCGTGCGAAATCGACTCATCGTGCACATCAGCGATTTTGAAAAAAAACCCTCCCCTGTTCCAATTAGCCGTGGAGGTATATATTCTTCTCTGACAGACCGTAGGTTACATCCACATGCCCACCACATGCATTCATACATGTGCAGATAACGCCTGATGTTTCTGGCCTGTGCTGAGATAGTGGATAGTGTGTGTGTGTGTGTGTTGGGGTAGGGGGGTGAGGTGGGGGGGAGGCAGTGGGAGTCGGCTTGTCATAACACATCTAGCGTTTAGCGGGCTAATCGTGGGAGACGACCATGTTGTTTTGATCACCTGTAGTATTACGGCTAATGTAAATAAAGGCTTACACTGGAGGCATGTCACTCTGCCTGTCTGAGGGCCGAGAGAGAGGGGAGGATGGGGGAGTGTGGGTGGGTGAGGGGAGGGAAGGGGGACCAAGGTAAAGGAAAATCACTCTTTATCTCTTCTCCTCTGACCTGAAACAGTCAAACCGCTGGGCGTGAAGTCACCGAGAGAGAGATGGTGGAGGTGGGGGGGCACACACACACACACACACACACAAACACACACTCAGAAGGAATCTTGTTGGTAGATGATTTTTTTAAACATCATCGATATCTTGGTAGTATACTAAGAATGCTGGAGCGGTGCTGTTAGTGTGTTTGAAAAAAAAATCAAGACCACATTTCCCATAACCCCCTGGTGCTTCCTGTCCCCCCCCCCCCCCTCCCTGTTGTTTTCTCTTTCTCACTTTTCTTCACTTTTCCTCTCGCTGAAGACGATGCACATGTGATTTTTTTTCCATCTTCCTTTCACTCCTTCCACCATCTGCCGTTCACCAGAAACTCAGAAAGCTTCATCTCCGTTTTTGGAAGAACGGCGCCGTCTTCCTGTTTCGTGCCGATCCGGCACAAATTTCCCGCCAAAATCCGACGACGGCGGCGTACAGAGGCTGCCGGTCTTCTCGCCCGGCGGCCTCGTCTGTTTACAGCAATTAAACTAATGTCTCCAAATGAATGTGCTGATGATTCATCGATGTCACACGCAGCAGCTTTGAGGAGCGAGGTGCAGGAGGGTGGAGGAGGGTGGAGGAGGGAGGAGGGTGCTGGGTTCGTTGGGTTTTGCCTTGCACCTGTCTGTCCCAGCCCGTTTCATGTGACGTGTTGTGCACACATGCTGTACACTTATTTCGCAACAGTCACCTTAAAAGACCAGCAGAAAGCTTTCAACTTGATGTTTGGTGTCTGTTTTTTGTTTTTTTCACCCCCTCCACACACACACACACACACACACACACACACACACACACACTGTAACCATCTGCTGTCGGGGGGTGAAAAGGTCCTCTGGAACTTCCAATGCCACTTGTAATTTTTTCCAATCCATCGCGACGCACAGACAACTCGGTATTTTTAGAAACAACTGTCACGCTTTTACTGCCACGATCCAGCCTGATGAACATAAGTTTCGACAGCTTTTATTTTGAAAAGTAAAACATCAAAATGGAGAGGAGAAAGGTAAAAATGTGGCAGTATTCCTTCGCGCACACACACACACACACACACGTGAGTATTAGCGGCTAAAGAGGCATTGTGTGGCAGAATGAACACACTCTCAGTTCATCTCTACGGTGTAATGATGTCTCATAATCCCGCCCGTCCTATCGCCGCCGACTCCCGCGAGGCCCCGCCCCTATATTTTGGGAGACTAATATGGACGACTTTATATTCCCGCCGAACACCCCCGCACAATATAGTTAGATTATGCTCATACATAAATATGTCATCTCTCGAGGCGAAAAAACGCGTCCTGATTGTGCCTTGAATGAGGCAACAGGATCCCGGCGCACAATCGCCTCCGTCCGTCGAGTCTTTCAGAAGTTGAAGGATTTCATACAACACTTTTCACCGTGTCTTATTTTCTCCCTTTGAAAAGAGAGGGGAGTTGGTTATGATTTTTTTTTTTTTTTCTTCTTCTTCTTCTTCCTCCTCTCTCTCTCCTCCTATACGGGTTTAGCTCGGGCTATTTCAACCCCCGCTGAAAAAAAAATAATAAAAAAAAGTAAATGTGTTTCTGGCGCTGCTTTCAGTCTGAGCCGCACAACTTATCTCCCCTTCTTCCTCTTTGTTATTAAATGCAGTGAGCGAACGATCGGCGTCTCTCTAGGGGGGGGTGGGGGGGAGATGGGGGGGGAGAGTGAGTCGGAAATCTAAATGGGGAGGCGCGCTTCCCTTGCATTACCATGAAAAAGGGGAGAAAGGTGGGGAGGATGGGGGGGGGGGGGGGTAGAGAGAGAGAGAGGTTGTGTTTTGTTTTTTTCTCCTCAGCATCTCTGGTGGAGGGGTGGTCCTGCGGCTCTTATCGCCATGCCGACAGGAGAGAACGGAAATGATCAGCATCTAATTTAACCCAATCTCCCGCTCAATAGCCGCATCTATATGTATTTAAGAGGTAATCACTGGTCGGACCCCACCTCCCCCCCGCTCTCCTCCTCCTCCTTCCTCCCCCCTCCGACTCCCCCCTTTAGTGAGATGACACACAAACATATTTCCATCTGAAAGGCGGGCCTTCGCGGCGGCTAGGTTTCCTCGCCGGGGTGTTTATGCACGTGGCGGCACGCAATTTGTGTTAATGTCATCAGGCGGTGGGTCAGGTATTGATCTCTGCCGTCCACACACACACACACACACACACACACACACACACAGAGGAGTGTAGATTATATGTAGGGTCGTTTTAGAGGAAGAGGTTTAAATGAATGCTTGATTTTAATTGGTTCTTCGCCTCATGATCGCTAACTAGTTGTCCCAACTTAATATTTACCGCTACATCCCTGGTCGTATTCACCCTTTTTCCCCTCTATGTAGGAGGCAGGCTGATTCAAAGGCATGCTGGGAAAAAAAAAAAGGCCTTTCATCCTCGCACATCTACAAAAAGACTCAGATTAAAAAAGGGAAAATCTCGCTTTGCAAAGATTGCCTGGACAAAATACAAGGAGGTGAGAATGGAGTGTGAAGAGGAAACCGGGCCACTTTTCAATGGGGAGTGTGTGTGTGTGTGTGTGTGTGTGTGTGTGTGTGTGTGTGTGTGTGTGTCGGGTTAACCCTGGGCTACGCCTGGCGGAGGTACTAGCTCATCAGGCGGCGTTGAAGATCTCTCCGGAGCTTTCCGTCGGCGCAGATTACACGCATGTAAACTCGGAGAGAAAAGAGAGAGAGGGGGGGAAAAAAAAGTATAAAATAAAGAAGTGGGGAATCAAACGGGGTCGTGTGCAATCAAGGCGATGGGGGTGATGACAGGTTTGCCTCACACCTGAGCTGTATTGTGGATTCCATAACACACACACACGCGCACACACACACACACACACGGTGACCGTGTGCGGCGGGGTTGTGTTGGGTTTTCTGTGACAAGGTGAACTTCATGCATCGCGTACATGATATATAACTCCGGGGCCGGCGAACAAAAGGCCGGCTAGACAGAGTGCGAACGCAGGAGAGAGAGAAAGAAGACGAGTGCTGCTTCCCCCTCTTTCTTTCTTTCTTTCTCTCTCTCTCTCTCTCTCTCTCTCTCTCTCTCTCCGTCGGGCCTGCAGGCTTTTTTTTTTTTTTTTTTTTGTCTTTTTCCTGGAGGAGTGACAAAGCGAGCAACTGGGTAGGTGACCTTCGTTTCCATCCCTGCTTTTATGATGATAAAGAACCCAGGGTCAAGACCATTCATCCACCACTTCAGCCCTGTCCTTTTTTTTTTCTTTTTTTTTTTGGCAGGGGGGAGACGGGGGAGAGGGGGGGGGGGAGTAGAGACACAGGTACATTTAAGTTTGGAAAAGGAAAATATCTAAAAATATGTTGTAGTTAGCAGGTTGAAACACTCACGCTGCCTTCACTGACCAGACAAAAAAACACAAAAACTGGGATGCTTTTTGTGAAAATAAAAAAAGAGAGTAAGAGAGAGAGAGGGAGAGAGAGAGAGAGAGAAAGGGGAGAAACTGTCCATTAACCAAAAGCAATTTCTGTTGGTGTGCGCCTGGCTGGTCCGAGGTTCCTGTCCGGGCTAATAGCCTTTCATTACAAGTTTCCTCCCTAGACAATTAGAGACAGGTCTGTGGCTGTCCGGCACACACACACACACACACGCACACACACATACACACACACACGCACACACACACACACACACTTTGATCAGCTCTCTGTTCACTGACACGTCTAATGACCAGGGGAGAGGATAGAGGGAGGCCTGTATTCACACATAGCCACTCACACGTGTGCAGCCAAGGGATGAAGAGGAGGCTCGTGGTTAGCGGCTCTGTTTGGGGCTGATTCCAGATCAGCTTTTTGATGACACAAGTATACACGGCAGTATATATATACACAGTATTATTATTATTATTATTATTGTGTTTATTTCAGACAGCAGACCTAGAGGAACGATTCCACCGCGGCGAGGGAGGATTTCACTGGTTTCAGCTTAAACCTGCGGTGAAACCCGCCTCACCCTGCCTTAGAGCCGCTAACCCACCTGAAGGAATTTCATTAGTGGGAGAGTTTGAGTGTCTGGTGGTCTGAATGTGCTGCGGGGGCTTAGAGGAATCAAATCCCGGGGGAAACATTGGATGCTTGTCATTTTTTGGCATGAAAACGCTCCGAAAAGCTGTTAGATATCGGCAGCTTTGATCCAAAAATATCAGTATCGGCCTTGGAAAAAAAACAGTTGAACTCTGGGAGAGGACTGCACACACACACACACACACACACACACACACACATAAATCTTGGCTCCACAACAAGAAAACAAGCCCTGTAATTAGCGAATTAGACGACCTGCTGCTTTAATGCTGCCTTTTCCTCCTCCCTGCCTCCCTGCCTCCCTCTGAGGTCCTGGCCGCCACACTTCCATCCTGCATTCCTCCCATAGATCAGATAGGTGTGTGTGTGTGTGTGTGAGTGTGTGTGTGTGTGTGTGTGTGTGTGTAGGACTCAGGTGAGTGGCTGCCGCTCCTCCTGCCCCTTTAATCATTTACAGTATTTATTGCCGTGACCTCTGACCCCCCCTCCTTGGTTCTGGCCCACAGCGCGCCGTCAGACAGGATGCCAGTTCACCTGATGCATGACTGTGGGAGGGGGGAGGGGGGGGAGAGGGGGGGGGGAGTTACGTCAACACACCCAGCCTTTTGAGCAATGACTGGAATTAAAAGTAAAAAGTATTTGTTTTGTCGGCTACTGACCCTAACCGTCCATCTTCAAGTACTTTGTTCAAGAAAGGCTTAGAGCTTTGGATATTTATTTCTAATGTAGGGGCTTTTATTTTCTCACACGGTGACACTGCCGGAGCCAATATCCATTAAACAGCGTTAGTTTGTAATGCATCTCAGCCGGCCGGACCCCTTCGGTTATTTCATCTCGCTGTTATTCTCCTTTAATTACTGCAAACTGAAACTGGACACACAAACTGCAATATTGCACCGTGGAGGGGAGGAGAAGGGGGGAGGGAGAGAGGGAAGGGAAGGGGGGGGGTGTATTTGTGTCTGAAACACGTATTTATGAAACAACAGCGCAGGTGGAAGCAAAAGTTGTTGCCATGCACACACGGGGACATGAGAGGAAGAGAGTGTTGTGCTAACAGAGCGCTAAACTGGAGATGAATACTATCGCGTTGTTGTGGGGTGGAGTGTTTAGACGTAAATACTGAGGGAGGCATGGAGACGGGGGGGGGGGAGGGGGGGGGGGGGTTAGTGTTACCTTACCGGCTACACGCACGTGAGATTCACGACCAGACACAGAGCCAGACCTGCGGTGGCGTTTCGGCGTGAGACCGAAATGAACTGGAAGTGAATTGGAACGGTGTTAAATTACAACGCATTACAGGACATGGTGGTTGAGCTAATTCTGATGGAGAAATTGCTCCTGTTATTACACTGAAGACATTCTCTCTCTCTCGGGCGTTAGGTTGTGTGTGTGTGTGTGTGTGTGTGTGTGTGAGGATGTGAGTGAGTGTTGTGTCCTTCAGTGAAAAGTAACTAAAACCATGTTAAAAGTCACCATCCGTGTCCTCCACCTCTGATATGATGCAGTTTGATTGATTACACATTTACGATAGAATTGATCAATACTTCTACTACCTGAACTGATTCGTTCATCCTGAGACATTTTGATCAGACTCCACACAAGTATGTAAGAATATGTTTTTTATCATCATTTTATTATCAATCAGTTTTTGTCCCATCATCATCATCAGGCTTCTCCACACTGATGGGAATGAAGTTATGGGGGGGAAACTGAATATTTGTCATTTATTTGAAATCTTGGCATAGAAATGGTGAAATTTAAAGATACTGAAACACAAAATATCAGTCGCTTCAGTCCAGAAATATCAGTATCAGCCTAGAAAAACCCAAATCGGTTGAACTCTAATATATACTCTTGCTTAGTGTTTCCAAACCAAATCATTCAGTGTCTCAGTTTTAATGTGATTCATTGAATGCAGTATTGCTTCCAATAAACACTCAAGCCAATAAAATACTAAAATTAAAATAAAGAATAATTGAAAGAGGTGGTGTGTGTGTGTGTGTGTGTGTTAAGGAATGTCAGGTGTGTGTCGGTGTAAAGCTGCTGTTTATGTTCGTACCCAGGTCAGCCCCACAGGTATGTTTCAACCACAACATTACCTCCCACTGACCCCCCTAATGGACAAGGTGAGTGAGCAGTCAACGGAAGGGTGTGACGCCCCTTGAACACACACACACACACACACACACACACACACACACACACACATGCAAGCGGGGGAGCCAACACTCGCCAACTTCTGAACTACAAGTCAAAATACCGACATTCATCTGAAGTTGGACAGAAACCGAAAATTACCGGCTCTCAAGACCGATGGAGCGTGGCCGTGGGTTTTCTGCACCGCTGGCAGAGATGAAGGGAAGCGAAGGTAGGAACCAATGAAAGTATGGATAGGGGTGGAGAGAGGGGGGGAGGAGGGGGGGGCAATGAGAGGGGTAAATATAAAGGATAATTGCTTATGGAAAGAAATCAGATGATGGGGAATTCCACCCGGCGTGGTGGGATACGGCGGCAGGAGGTGAAGTGGTGAAGAAGAAGAAGAAGAAGAGGAGTGTTTTTAATTTTTTTTTTTTTTTTTTTTTAATGGAAGAACGATCAAGTGGCTTTTGCGTTTGACCGCATTGTGTCTCCGCGCCACTTTCACTGCTCTGAATTGCCACTCAGACTCGTCAGTTTGTAATATAAGACACACACACACACGCACACACACACACACACACACACACACACAGAGCGATGATTACCATACTCCATATTACTGGTGTACAGATAACTGCTTGGCTCCCATGGGCCTGCCAATCCACTGTAATCCCTCAAACACTCTGAATTTTCATTTCAAACAAAAGCTAAACCGCCAGAAGACACAAGGAAGCATTCTGTTGCCTCCTCTGTGTTTTTTCTGTGTATGTGTGTGTGTGTGTGTGTGTGTGTGTGTTTTTTTTCCTTCCTCAGCCTCGTTTTTTTTGTCGTCGGGCTTCCTTCCTCGCATTCCAACCACTTGTTCCTCCGTCTCTGTTTTCTGGTTTTATGAAATTCAATATCGGAATGATAAATGATGCTTTCGCTCAACACAAAAACAAAACAAAACCCGATTCGACTGAGACTGAATTTGGAGTGATATTGGGTGTAATTCAATACCCCCCCCCCCTGTAATAACGTCGGCTCTCAGTCCAACACAATCGCGGCTGCAGCTCGGGGAGGTAGACGCCGTATTAAAGGTGGTAAATCTGTCTCTGCTCCAGCCTAGTGCATTTGTGATTAAAGGGGGCGGGGGGGGCATGCGTTATAGTCTTCCTACTTGCACTGCATCCAAACTCTTTGGCATGTAGCATGACTCACCGTCAGCATATGGGTGGTGTCGTGGTATATTTACAGCATGAGTCCATTCAGTTGTTTATGAAAGACAGGAGAAAGGAAAAGGTTTTGATTCGTCACTTCCTGTGGGCGGAGCCGTACCCGACACCAAAGTTTAATGGAGCAAATCTACAGGGTGTGAACCAATGGGGTGTGGGAGACTCTTCTAGTGCAGCCATGCTTTGTGGTTTAGGGTGTTAAGACAGGTGTATTGTTACATAAAAATATTGCCTAGGGCAGCTTTAATTCTTGCTTCCCCCCTTAAAACACAGCAGGACACACCAACCTCATGAGTATGAATGTATGTGTCAGTGTACTGGGTTAACCCTCCACTGTGTGTGTGTGTGTGTGTGTGTGTGTGTGTGTGTGTGAGTGCCGACACCAGTAAAGGCCCACTGTCTCCACAGTGATGGGCAGGTGAGCCAATAAAGGTGATGACAGAAGACAAGAGCCATTACAGGGCGGCGGGAGAGATAAGCTAATTGAAATTGGATATTGCAGTCATCTGAAAAAAAAAAAAAACTTGAGATGGAGATGGTGTGGGGGGTGGGGGGGGGGGGTTATGGGGTAAATATGCAGTCGAGTCATTTTTTTTTCCTCCTTAAGTAAGTAAGACTTAAAGCGGAAACCCTTGAAATGGTATCTGGGCGGTGGCGGCTGAGGCATCGCGGTGGCATCGCGGTGTCGAAGCCGTGCTGCGTTAAGCCTCTTAGATTACAAAACACTTTGGCTGCGTGTGCACGTTTCTGCCATTTCATTACCTGTGCAGATTCCCTGCCTGCACACACACACACACACACACATGCAGGGAATATGTGTACACACACGCAGTACTGTATGTCCATACATACCACACAGCAGCAGGATGCATTTATATCAGCTGAGTTTGTGGAGGAATGACTCTTACGTTTTGATTCATCACTTCCTGTGGGCGTGTCCAGACCTGACATCAATTTTTACACATTGCGATTCGGGTTCTCACGCGACCACGCTAATAAACGCCTATAAACGAAACTTCACGGTGAGGTCCGCGGGGGGGGGGAGGCGGGGGAGGAGGGGGAGGAGACGTCACTCCGACATGGTGTCTCTCAGCACCAGGCTGGACTTCGCCCTGAGAACCCCCGGCGTTCGTCCCTCTTTCAGGCGGCCTCCCTTTGCCGACACGACTGTCACTACGGCCATTACCGGCAGCCACTCAGGCTCTGCCCGAGCCTCCAAAGGCCTCCTTGTTCTCCGAGTCGCGCGGCTGCCCGGCCGCAGTCCGCTGGCCCGCTGGCTACTGACCCCTGGTCTGGCTCGCAGTCTGGCACCGGCGCCCTCCATTAGCCTAATTACAGCCGTGGAAGCGATGCAGACCAAGGCCGGCATTAGGGCCAATTAGGGCCGCCCAGGATGGGCCCTGACCAGGGTTGGGTTACCCACACACACACACACATACACACACACACATTGGTATTACTACGCTCATGAGGACCTTCATTGGCTATAATCATTCCATAACCCCTGTAACCATCACCGCTACATGCTAACTTTAACCCTGAAGAAGTGAGGACCAGCAAAGTATAGAAATACAAGAACACACACACACACACACACACACACACACACACACACACACACACACACACATACAAGGTGGCTGGAGATTGGACCAGGACCTTCAGGGCAGTGAAGTAAAAGCAGGCAGAGTGAAGGAGAGAGACACTAAGACAGAGAGAGAGAGAGAGAGTGTGGTAGAGAGTAGAGAGACAGGCTTGTGTCTGTCCATTCATGCGTGTGGATGTGGATGCCGAGCCGGGGAGCCAGCGGTAATTTGTGGCTGTCACAGGGAGATAATAAGGCTTGTGTCTTCCCTTCAAATAAAAGGTGGGGATCCTCCTCTTAAAACAACCGTCCTCTCTGTCTGCCGTTTCCTCGGGGGCCCTGCAGGTATGGATGGATATATGGGCAGAGGAGCGAGCGGGAAACGTCCATCACGTCATTAGCCCCGGCAAATAACTATCATTACCCAAAAATGCTCCTGTTGCGGTTTAATTTACGTGTCGCCATAACCAGTCATTTAATTCCTAGAAAAGCTGGCGTGGTGCACAGAGAGCACAATTCATACCTGGTGAAGACAAACTATCATAACAATAATGTCTGTTGCTCTGTGTTGAGAGAGTATTTTAACCACTAGGCTTCAAACCATCAGGTGATGTAGTGGTGAGGTGGAGGGTGACCTTATGACCTTCATCTGGTGATCATCATGAACACAACATGCATTTTTCTGTGGGCGGCCATTAACCTGAATTGACTGAAGTATGTATTAAAATTTGTATTATTATTTTATTATTATTATTATTATTATTATTATTATGTATTATTATTATTTTATTGTTATTATTGTTATTATTATTGTTATTATTATTATTATTATTATTATTATTATTTTATTTTATTTTTAACATTTATTTGTATTAATATTATTATCAGTAGTAGTAGTAGTATTAGTAATAGTGGTAGTAGTATCATGGATGTCAATGTCAATTCATAAGACAGGTGGTTTGTTCACCTGCTCATGACACACATTGGGGAATGTGCCTGCCGGTGGTTATCTGCGTGTGTGTGCACGTGTGTGTGTGTGTGTGTGTGTGTGTGTGTGTACACATGCATGTGGTTTATCAGTTAAGCCCCAAACAGAGAAAGATCATCCTCTGTATAGATCACAGCCATGATGATGTCTGGGGGGGAAAAACACTAACGTCTAATTTTGTGTATTTTCTTAAATGAACATTTATAGAAAACATCGTCTGTCGGCAGCTCAGTATCGGCCGTCAGAGCCCGGTATCGGTCCGACCCTAATGTATACTGTGAATGCACGTGGTAAAGCATCACGTCAGCCCAACGAGTCGGGTAGCCTCTGTTCCACGAACAGCCTCCAGATCCCCGGTAGCTCCGGTATTTGAGGAATCTGCAGCCAGAACGGTGATTAATTGTGAAATCTGTCTAGAACAACGCAAAGCCAAGTCACGCCACTCGTCACGCGCTCACACATCAGCTTACCCAAGACTCGCTGCTGTCAACACTCGCAGATATCATCTATACAGAGGATGAACTTTCTCTGTTTGGGGCTTAACTGATAAACCACATGCATGTACACACACACACACACACACACACACACACACACACACACACACAGATAACCACTCCCCAATGTGTGTCATGAGCAGGTGAACAAACCACCTGTCTTCTAGAAGTTTACACTGTCTGCACCCACTGCTATTAGTCAGGGTGTTGTGTTGTCAGTGGATTTGGAGTAGAGGTTCTTAAAGACCTTCATGACAGGAACCTACAAACAGACACAAACCATCATCTTTTATCCCAGGGACTCATACGGGAGTTGTTGTTTTTTTTTTGCATTAAGTCTTAAATTGTCTACAATCTCTAATTGGCATAATTTATTTTGACTTAAACTACAGTGAAATTAAAGTACCTCAGGGAACCCCCTCAGGAACCCCTGATTTTGAGGATTCCTGCGTTGCACGCCTCAATAACCCTTGAGTTGATGGTGGAATACTGTAAAGAACATAGTGGGAATAGAAAGAAGGTAGAGGAGAGAAACGGACCATGACTGTGTAAACCTAGGAAGAAACTTAGGAACTTCAGGCTGTCAGACTGAAGTGAAAAGGAATTTTGAAAGTACCAATAACCGTAATTTGGGATTGAAGCTGCCAGTAGACCATGTTGAGTGCCGGCATTCAACATCTTTAAATTTGACTGTGTTTTTTGGGGGGGCATTTTTGACATCTTTCTCTCATCTCGTGGCCTTGTGCATGGAACATTGAGTGACACTCATGAGAAACAAAAGAAAAGCCTTTAGTCTCAATTTAATGTTGAAAAGAGCTCATGTGTCTATGAGCAACAAAAGGAAAGAATACGACAGTTCTTCTTGGGTTTTGCTTTCTGTTGGTGTGATTTCTTCCGGGTTGCAAGAGGCGAGGGTAATTCATGGCCGATTGGTGATGGTGACTGGGTGGGGGGGGTGGGTGGGGTATGGATGTGCATGTGCGGACGTTGGGAAGGTGCGGGTCATCTCCAGACACAACCCAACCTCCCCTTATCTCCGGCGAGGTGGGGCTGTGTTAGGGGAGATTAAACACATTTTTTTTTCCGAAGCGACGCTAACTGCCGGGGTCTGAAGGAGAACGGAGGCAGGAGGGGAGATGCCGGCGTGGCTGCAGCCGGCGTTGTTGTTGTTGGCTGAGGAGAAAAATCCTTGTTCCCCAACACTGATAAGGACGTAAAGTGTTTCAGTCCCCAAGGGGGGCGGGAGGCAGATTCAGCCTCTGTACATCTACTGTAATGAATATCAATGGCGGGGAACCGGGGCTGTTCCCGTTCCCCTTTGGGCCCCCCGGTCGCTCTCTCTCCCCTCGCCGCCGCCGACAGAACTGCGACGGGGACACTATGCATGAAAATGCGAGGCTTAATATATGGTAATGCTATGTAAACACGGGCTGATCTGAGCGTTGAGGTTTTGGAGGGAGAATAGATCGACGGCCGTCCGCGAGTCAAAGCCGAGTCGGAGTATATCTCCAAACCCAACAGTAGCCTCTGAGCATATTTATCTGGGAATGAATATGATACACCAAACAGGAAGAACGTAGGGGCGGGGGGGGTTGAGGGGGGGGGAGGAGGGGGGGAGTAAAAATGTGCTTACTGCAAGCTCAGCACCCTTCCCCGCCCCCCCTCCTCCTCCCTCAACCCCTCCGCTTCCTCCTTCCTCACTTTTACCAGCTTTTTTTTTGTTTTCCCCTCTCTCTCGTTCTGTCCGCTCTCCTTCTCTTTTCCGACGGGTTTATTTAAAAATCGGCGTCCTCCGGTGCCGGGGGGGTGGAGGGTTACCCGAGCCCGTGTGAAAAAGGGCCCAACATGGCGGCCGCCACGGCAGGTATGTCTGCCGCGCACAAACTAGCCAGGGTTTGGTTACGGCTCTACACAGCCTGTCTGGTAGCGCCGGTGGAGGTTGTCTGCTCTTAGTAGGGGAGGTGGAGGGTGAAGCGAGGAAGGGAGGGAGGGAGGGAGGGAGGTGGGTGAGGGTGGAGGCCGGACTATTGTCTATAAAGTGGTGTGGGTTTCTCCAACTTGTCTGAGGGCCCGACGCGACCGGTGCCGCATTCCTCCCCCATTCCTCCCCCGCCGTCTCCCGCCGTCTCCCGCCAATTTATCAAGTTAAAAATAACACGGCGTGGCTATCGCTTCAGTCGCGAAACGGGGGGGGGGGTCATTTCTCAGTGTAATTTTACATGTAACCAAAGAGCGACAGACAGAACAAGAGGACGATAGCGACAGAGAGAGAGAGAGAGAGAGAGAGAGAGAGAGAGAAAGGGAGGGAGGTGAAAAAGAAAAAGCAGAGCAGAAGCGAGGGAGAGCGAGAGAGAGAGGAGTGTGTGTTAGCGAGATGCCGTAGCCCGAGGCGGCGAGGTGGGATTTGTAAGCCCTTTGTAAGTAACAGGCACCACTCTTAGCGGGCTGAAGGTATGTTTTTGTGCGAGTAATCCGTGATGGATGTTTTAATTGAAAGCACAAGGCTTTTAGGGCTGTTTTCAGAGGCTGCAGCCAACATCTGACACCTCCACTCAGACCCCCACCCAACCCCACTTTACTGTCAGGCAGCCCGACGTTGGCCCGGGTCATACTCCCGTATAGCGCTCCGGCTGCAGCGGTCGGGGGGGGGTGGGGTGGGGGGGAGCACCAGGAAAAATCGGTCCTGACACCAAAAACGTATCGGGGGGACCGAGCGGGGTTCAGACGTTACCGACCGATGTTTTCATCACCAGAAGTTCCAAAAAATTACAAGTATTTCAGTGTTTTTTCCCCCCTGAATGTTTTTCTCATCAGGGTGGAAAAGCCCCTGGAACATTCAGACCATCCCGGGACACTACTACTACTACTACTACTTCTACTACTACTACTACTACTACTACTACTACAACTACTACTACTACTACTACTACTACTACTACTACTACTACTACTACTACTACTACTACTACTACTACTACTACTACTACTACTGCTACTACTACCTATAATAGCATGCTTCATCTGACAGCAGTCAACCACCGTTATCTGTACAGGTGAGGTGATAAAGTAGCCCGGGTGGGGCCGAGGCCTACAGGGGACCATAAATTTACAACGGTGCTGAGCTGGGGTCAGAAGGGTTTGACCCTGCTTGACCTGAAGGGGTCGGGGTGGGTGAGGGGGTGTGGCCTCTCCCCCCCCCCCGTCTCTGCCCCGCCCCTCACCTTAAGGTTTCTGCGTCGTCCTCCTGCATACCAAAGATGCACCAGCTCCCATTCACAGGGAGAGCTCTTGACAGTGAGCGACTGGGACGTGGGAGGGAAGTGTGTGTGTGTGTGTGTGTGTGTGTGTGCTGGGTGGGGGGGGGGGGGGCATTGTGCTGGAGAACTTCACAGGGATTTCTTCCTTCTCTCTCCTGTCACTAGCCGCCAATTTACCCCCCAACGCATTCGGAATCAAAACTTAATTAAAATTTGGAATAAATAAAAACAACAAAAAAAAAAGGAAGTTATTGAATTCTGAACCCTTTGATAGATTTATCCCCCCCAACCCCAGAATAATGCAAAATAAGATTTAATAACACCTTTCATATGGTGAGTACAAAGCCGGCTATTTGCATTAAAGTGTAAATCGGCGTCAGGGAAAGGCAGCGTGCCTCTAAGCTTATTGATGTGCGGTTCTGAGCAGCCGGGCGGCATTGTTTCATGCCGAAGCTTGACGGATGTCAAGGTGATTATAGTTTAGATCACCCGTAAGAAGACAACGTTTTGAAATGGTAAAATACAGACAGGCGACACAAAAGCCTTCAAATGTTTGTTTTACTGGGAGGGGGAGAATGGAGAGAGTGAAAAACTCCCACTGAGTTTCAGTGTTCACTCATAATTCACACAGAGGATGGATAACTCCGGCGCTGTTCAAACAATCTGACAATTTGTTGAATTCTTCTGACGGGCACAAAGTCCTCCTGCGAGAAAAAAAACCCCATTACTGAACGGCATGACAATGAGCAAAGAAGGTGCGCGGGAATGTCGCATTACCCCCCTATCTGCTCCCCCTTCACCCCGGTTTAAAAAAAGTCAGCCAAGAGGCAAGAAATGGAGAAACGGAGAGAGTCAGGGAAAAGTTTCTTGTCAGTTTGCACAGCGCCGGTGGCAAGGTGGAAAGAAATAGAGACACCGAGATCCGCTGTGGTGGGGAATCTCAGCCTGCATGGAAATACCTGACAGCAAAAACCTTTTCACCTTCCTCTTTCATTTCTACTGCTGATTCTTTTTTTTTGTAGTAGTAGTAGTAGTAGAGTTAGAGGGAGAGATAGAAAGAGAAAGTGTGATGATGTTATCTGGGTTGAGTTTAGTTTCACCCAATACAAGCAAGGATGCAAAACCCCTTAGGACCAGCGCGGCAGGACTGTCAGCCTCTACCAGCCTCTACACTGCTTTTCACATTGTGTGTCACCGGGTCGGATTGAGCATGAAATCTGCTGGATTGCTTTACGGCACAAAACAGGAAGTGCTTTTACTTTGAAAGTGATGCAGAACCTTATTCCAGTTCCACAGAGTTTCAACTTGTCGTCTCTTCTTCTTCTTCTTCTTGCTCTTCAGTGCAAATGGAGCGATACCAGAGAGGGGGAGGTTGGACACGAAGCAACATCCTCTTTGTGACAGGAAGCAACAGGGTTGATGGGAAATGTAGTCTTTAAATTTGAGAAACTCCAAATGCACTTTTAACAGCAGGAGTTGAAAGAGGCGTAACCCATATATACACCTGATTAAAGATGAAACCAATGTGGACCTGTAGATTGACAACAAGCTGTGTGTGTGTGTGTATGTGTGTGTGTGTGTGTGTGTGTGTGTGTGTGTGTGTGATACTACAGATGACCTGGTAGATTTACAGCACTGTCATCCAGGCATGTGAGACTATTAGCTCCAACTAGTGCCGGTTGCTGTGGTTACCTCGCAGCCTCAGGTGTGTGTCAGGTGTGTGTACCGCGCGCGCACGTGCACGTGCATGTGCATGGGTGTGTTGGCTATATTCGCTTACCTCGGCGTGCATTCATTCCTCAGCGATGAGGCCTGTTGATCTATGTGTCCATCAAAGCAGCAGGATGACTGACTTGTATCAACACAAGGACAACTTCACTGTTGCGCTCTCACGTCTGACCTGCTCTCACACACACACACACACACACACACACACACAAGCACATTGATGTTTTCTCCATTTTCTTATGGATTATCATTTCACTGCAGGAGAGAGGAAGCACTTTGTCGATTCACCACAGCCCAAAACAAGAAAAACAAACACCAAAACGATCGATTGGCAGCATTTTCACTACAGAGATTTTCATATTTTCACTCTGCTCAGTCCGTTTATATTTTTGGGGGTTGGATGGAAGGAAATGGGTTTGGGGACGGAAGAGAGATGGAAGGACATGAGGGAGGAAGGTGAGGCGAAGGGGGCTGAAGGGTGGAGGCGTGGACCGATGGGAGGGATGGGTGAATAGCAAGCCGGGGTAAAAGCAAGCGAACGGGGGAGGAGGAGGAGGAGGAGGAGGAGGAGGAAGAGGGGGAGGTCAGGTTAGGGGTCACGTGTGCGCGAGAGATAAGACCTCCTCATTCCATTTTGACTGACAGGCCGGGGGAGGGCTCAGCGAAAGCCCCCCGAGACATACACACCTCCCTCCATCACTCTCCCCTACCCACTATCACACTTTCTCTAGGCCATCACTCTCTCTGTCTCTCTCTCCCCCTCTATCATACTCTCTATCATCCTCCTCTCCCTCCGTCACCCGCTTCCGAATTCGCTTTCTACTTCTATCAAGCAGTTTTTTTCCCTCTCTCTCTCTCTCCCCCTCGAACCTCTCCCTATTTTTCATTTCCCTCTCTCGTCTCATCTGCTTTCCAGCAGTACACCTCCTCTCGCCATCTCATCCGTTCCCATGTTCTTCCTCTCTTTGTATCCATTTTCCTCTGTTCTGTCTCTCACTCCATCTTCACCCTTCCACTATCATCTAACTTCTCCATCGTGCCTTTCCTTGGTTTCTCAGCAGTTGTCTCATTGACATGCCGCTGGCCTCTGTGGTGTTTTGGATTGAAGCTATCCATCGCCAAAATTTGACCATTTTCATGTAAAAAAAAAAAAAAAAAAAATCCAGAAAATAAGTATTCAGTGTTTCCCCTCTAAACAGCATTTAGACCATGGGACACTAAAACTCTCCACTGAAACCCAGGATAATAATAATGATGCTAATAATAAGATAGATGCATCAATATTTTTAATACACACAGAATGAGCAACATGCTATACTTCATGACATGAAAAACCATTACGGTTGTGAACAAGGACTTGACTACTACCTTTTTAGAAGACTTTCACTGCAGTTGCATTGGAAGATTGATTTTTCCATGTCACATCTCTCTACAGTTCAAATAGCTTGTGGAAGCGTTTGGCTAGCTAGCAGCAGATTCATCTCACGTTCCCTGATGACGACGTCCTGTCGGTTTATAACATATGATGGTTTGATTTAGGTTCTGCATTTTTTTTGTTGCTGAGGATTACTGGAGTAGGTCTTGCTAAGTTTGAGCTATTATTGGTGATTTGATTTTATTACATTATTTGCCAAAACACTCACAGCTAGCTAGCATGTAACTAGCTAACTTGTTTGCTATCAGTCATTTTTTGGGTATCACATTTCTCACATTGCAATGAAATACTTCATATGTTTATGATACAACACAGTCTAACAATATTTCATTAAATGAGCACAAAATTACGTGACAACACCAGGAATGGGTCATGACATTTTCAGCTGTTAGCTAGCAGGTTCGCTAACAGGTTCGCTAACGGTTGAGTTTAGGCAAGTAAAACAACTTGGGTTAAGGTTTTGGTTGTGGTTAAACAAGAAAAACTTTAACTAAAACTTAAAACTTTTTCACAGTAGAAAACTCTTGTCATGAGTTGAGAACTGGACCCAAGTTGCTGGAGGGTAAATGTCTCCGCCCATCTACTCTTTACTTCACACTCTGTTACTTAAATGTCACACTACTTCCTGTTTCTAGTTGTGTCTCTTCCATTTGATCCTTTCACAGGTGGGGAAGCGTGTTTCACGTATTTGCAATTTAAGACATCGTGCTCATTTCACAAAATATTGGGACACAATACGTTTGACCTCTGACCCCCAGTAATTAACCCCTGCCTTTCAGGTGGCTTTGAGCTATCATACATCAGAGAGAAAGAAAGAAAGAAAGAAAGAAAGAAAGAAAGAGAAAGAAACAAAAGGGAGAGCAATGTTCCAGAGCATAATCTTTATTTATTTCCTTTAGCGCAGAACAATGCGCCACAACAACAGGAGTCTTTACGGATGGTGGCAGAATAGAGTCGAGGCCGTTTTGTGAGAGGTGGCGGAGCAGCCCGAGACAAAGCGGGATGAGGAGGAGGATCTTCATTGTCGCGGGTATATCTGTTCTCATAAAGACGCCGGGAGAGGACTCCTCAGGGCCGATGCCAGCCGCCAAGACAATCACACCCCGTACACCGCCACCCCATCCCATCATCGCGTGGTTGGATAGTCCCGCCGTTTCCGTTTCAGCTCCACCGCCGAGATGCAATCCAGCGGCGCAAACATTTCACATTTCCATATCCTTTACAGTCACACGCATCCAGATGTATTTCCCCCCCCCCCCACACCTCTCCGCTTAAGGCGTCTATTTCATTTTGTTCTTTTAAAAGGAATCGTCGAAAATAGACGGTAATCGTTGCGGGTAGATTAGATGCCATTTCAGATGTTATTGATGGAACTGGCATTAAGTCCACAGCAGACCGAGAGGTTTTTTTTTTTCCTGGCTCAATCACACAAATAAAACACATGCTGAATAAAGGGAGAGTATAATCTATGCATCGCTGGTTCCACAGGATTATGGCGCAAAAAGAGAGCGAGAGAGCGAGAGAGAGAGAGCGGGGTCTACAGCTGGAAAGCGACGGTGAGTAAGGGGCGAGCGACGGAGAGCGAGGAGGCGATGGATGTCAGGTTCTCCCCTCTCCAGTATAAAATACCAGACGCAGCAGAGGAGGGGATTGGATTCACTTTTTAAAATGTCACCCAACATCTGTTTCATATTTATGATGGTGGCGCTGCCTCTCCGATGCCCCCTTCAACACTCCGGCGATTCTATCTCTTCCTAGGATTACCCCCACTACCCACCAATGCATAATTTATAAGGCTAATCTTTCAACGAAAGACTGCAGAGAGAGAGAGAGAGAGAGAGAGAGAGAGAGAGAGAGAGAGAAACGGATTATATTTAAAAAAAAAAAAAAAACGCCACAGATTTTTTTTGCTGATATGTGAAGCGAATGGCTGATGGTTGGAGATGATACCTTAAGTATCTCGTGTAGTCATTAACAGGATTAAGTGAACGGGGGGCCCTCAGATAAGGTGGGGAAACAACGCCCCGTCCTCGTGCCTCTCGCCAGCCCAACGCCGGCGCATCACCGGCGCATCATCGGCGCATCGTGGCCCCCGTGTTTTTCTTTCTTCTGTAATTTGTGACGCCTTCAGATTGGCGGCGATAAGTCTTTTTTTCGGATGTCATTAATATCGCTAATGATAACGTCGTGCTGCACCACCACCACCACCACCACCTCCACCCGACGGCGGCTGCCACTTGCCCTTCCTTTGTTTCCCCCGTATGACTGTTTGCCAATTTTTACACCCGAGACCACGACGGAAAAAACGCGCCTCCCTCCCTCCCTCCCTCACCCGCCGCCTCCCTCCCTCACCCGCCGCACCGACACAGAGGATTTCTGCTCCCTTGTCCTTTCCACCCTCCACGTCTGACATGACAGTTTCTCCCCCCCCCCCCCCCCCCCCCCTTTCCTCACCCCTCTCTCTCTCCCGCCCCCGTCGTCAGCTTTATTATGAAAAGTACACAGTTTCGATAGAGTGCCCTTCTGACATTTTTTTCCGACTTATTAGCTAGTTTTCGTACCGTCTTCAATCAACCTCCTTAATCCTCACAGGGAGAAGCACTTTTAATTCACCGATGGGCTGATAAGGGGCGCCGGGGCAGAGCGGCTGGGGAAAAGCAGCCGCGGCCACGCTAGCGAAGCGGGCCTCGGATGAGGAGGGGAGGAGGAGGAGGAGGAGGAAGAAGAAGAAGAAAAAAAAAAACGAAAAGAAGGGAAAAAAAAAAAAACGATTTACACGTAGATGAATCATGCTTACAAGATGGAACCCTGGGCATTAGGAGCGGATCTGAATTTCCTATCTGTCATTTTTCTCCCTCCCTTCCTCCCCCCAGCCGCCGCCGCCGCATTCATTCTGTGTTTTTTTCCCCCCTCCTCCCCTCCCTCCCTCCCTCCCTCTCTCTCTCCCCTCCTTCTTCTCCGCCATTACCCTTGCTGATTGCAATCTTTAAGCGCCATTGGGCCCACTGCTTCTGCAGTTTTTAATCTGTCTTTAATCCCATAGATTTTAAATATTCCCCAGCTCCCGGAGACTGGAGGCAATTAACTGCCCTTCTGATGCTCTCCTTATCAGTTGCCTCCTTGTATCTCTCTGAAGCAGCCTCAAGACACTGCCAGAGCTGACAAATAATACCGCCATTTACCGCCGAGCGTCCTCGGGGACTGTGAGGGGAGCGCCGAGCCGCCGCCGCATTCTAAACAGGTATTTGGTAAACATATCATACAGGGGAGAGAGGCGGAGGAAATATACTGCGACAACGCTCCCAAAAGCAATGTGTGTGTGTGTGTGTGTGTGTGTGTGTGTGTGCGTGTGCGTGCGTGTGTGTGTGTGTGTGTTCTCCCTCGCAAAGACCGAAAAGACAAAAGGTTTGTCCTCTAGCCCCGGCGTTGATACTAACACGTACAGGCTGCTCTCTGCTCGGCACTCTGGGAGAAAATGGAGTCAGCGGATGAATGCAAACATATCAGACACAGATGCCCCGGCTATCTGCGGTGATTTGAAGAGAAAAAAAAAAAAAAAAAAAATGTACTCGTTCCCACACGTTTTATCTTTTTTTTTTTGTTCTTTTCTTCACCGTAGAATTATGTCGTGCACAATTACCGCTTACTGAAAGTACGATTTAGAGAGCGCAAGAAAGAAAGACAGACTGAAAGAAGCGAGTGCATGAATGCAACATATCAGAGACAGATGCTGCTGCATTGATTTTTTTTTTCCATTCTTTCTCGCTCTTTTATTCACTGTTTGTCGTCTCTTTGCTGCAAAACTACGTTACGCACGATTACTGATAACTGAAGTGCAGTTCAGGGGCCCCGGGAAGAAAGACGACGAACGCAACACATCGGAGACGCGCTGGGCTATCTGCGTCTATAATTTTTCACTCTTTCGAACACTTTTAAAAAAAACGATTTGTCTTTCCTGTACTGGAGGAGGACGTTGTGCACGATGACGGGTGGCAAAAGTAC